>JAIXND010000621.1:23235372-23249621 GCA_023646645.1 Varanus salvator macromaculatus | reverse complement strand
GGCAGGGCAGGGCAGGGCAGGGCAGGGCAGGGTTAGTGCACAGCCATGTTGTCTTAGGCAAGAGTGCCTTACCGTACAGTCTTGGCAACAAGGTTCATTACTGCAAATGGCTCCTTGCTGAAATGTGCAACTCCTGGTGCAACATTTATTGTACCGACAATCCTGGAAACACAAATCACACGGGCTATTGGTTGTGCTCAGGAAAGGGCCCCGACAACACAGGAAGCGAAAGGCGACACTGCCATTCTGGGCCTGGAGACCGACAGGGCCTTCTCACGTGCGTACGTGGGATCTGCACAGCCCCCGCCGCTTTGAACCGTGTGCGCGCACGAGGAATAGAGAACTCCAGGAGACAGGAGGGGGCAAGAGGTTGGCTGGCCTGGCCGCTTTGCTCGAGCCACACACGACTGCATGGGGCTGTGACTCAGGCCCACGCAGGAACACCCTGGCGCAGCTGCCATGGTTGCAAGCGGCTCCAGCCATTGGGTGGGGGGCCTGCCTACCCAATGCTCCTTTTGTGCTGGGCCATCCACACCTCCCAGCCGCTTCTCCGTCCATAGGACTCAATCGGACGACCCACTCCAAAGCGAGGGCAGGAGCCAAATCCAGGTGAACAAACCCGGCGAACACGCCCAGTACCAACCTCGGCTGAACCACAGTCACACTTCTCTCCCAGCTCCACAACGCCGTTCCCACAAAAGGGCGAGCCTTTTGCCGTCTTCTTCTTGTAATACAGCTTTAAATTCGGCCTGTTGGAAAGGCAGTTGGGCGTCTTGAACTTGATGAAATTCTGGAAGTCCTCGATGCTGCAGCTGCTAAAGGCTTTAATGCCGCTCGAGTGCCTGAATGCCACAAAATGAAGACCGTGAAACAGAGTAAGAGGGATGCGAGGGCTGGCGGGAGTATTTTAAGTGCCGATCGGTGGCCATCGCCATCGCTCCCATAGTGGCTTAAACTGAAAGCGGCAAAGTTATAGATTGCTCAGTAAAAATCATGAGCTTAAATGCCGCTGCGTCCACCGGACAGGAGATGGCAGAGTAAATCCTGTACAGCACCAAACAGAGCAAAAATAAAATAAAATAAAATAAAATAAAATAAGAGTGTTGCGCTCAAGGCAGTGGAACATAAAGCAGGGCCTCAGGTGCTAATTACAAGCTTAAGCCGCTGTTAGAAGCATCTTGATCTTAAATATGATGATTTAATCATATTTAATAGTGTTATTTAATCATTTAAATTGTTATGTTTATTTAACTAGACTTTTGTTGCCGAGATGCACCGGGTCGGGGGGAGGGATAAATTAGAACTGTTTTATCATTATTGTATTTTAATTCATGTTGTTAGTCGCCCTGAGGCTTTGTTGCGATGGGGCGGCCTATAAATGTTTTAATAAGTAGCTAAATAAAATTTAATATTATTATTAAATTTAAATACAATTAAATAATTAAATTTTCTAATAATAAATTACATTTTTAAATTTTATATATATGTTGTGAGACAGTCCTTTGAAAGCATGCAGATCGAGGATGTTCAAAAATCCATCCATCAGAAGATGTAGGGATGTGGGCAACGCAGAGCTGCCCTGGGTGGGACCAGCAGGACCCAATGAGGGGCCTCTGCCCCTGTTCCCGGCTCCCACCAGCCGGGACAAAGACGGGGGCGCCAGCCCGGCTTCCCAACTGGGCAGATCCATGGGCCTCGAGTTCAGGCAGGCCCCGGTTGCCGCACCTGTTCCAGGGCTGGCACAGCGACTTGGGCTGCTCTGGGGGGACACTCTGGGTTTGCCGGATCCAAAGGAAGGGGCCGCCACATCACGTCTTGCATCGCCCTCGCCATTGGGGGGGCAGGGGGGGTTCCCCGCACCCTCAGGGCCAGCGAAGGTACCCACACGGCGGCCGTGTTCATGACGCAGATGGGCCCCGGGCACGCGCAGTTCTTGCCGTCGTCATATTCCATGCCCAAGGCGAGGCCCAGCAGTTGTGCGAGGATGACGGAAAACGTCTCCATCGTGATCGCCTTTTGGTACTGGAAGAAAACACACGAGTGAGACCAGAGAAGCAGTTCTTTCACTCCTTTATGGAAACGAGCCTATCACATCTTGCCTTTCTTCCTACAAGAAACCCAAGATGGCTTAATAATCCTTCTCTCCCCATATTTTATCCTCTCAACCCCCCTGTGAGGTAGCCCAAGCGGAGGGTCTGCGCCTGGCCCAGAGTCATCTGGGGAGCTTCACAGTTGAGGGGACGCTGGCCCTCCGGTCTCCGCTTTCCCGGTCCAACATTGCAATCACAATACCACACTGGCCCCCGGGAAACATTTTGGGATTTCTAGGTACTCGGCCTGCTTTTGGAGTGCGGAAGGCCGCATTCTGCACTGGTTCGGGCACAGGTTGTATGAGGGCCAGTGGGGAGTCTGCGCAGGACTCCCGCGGGGAAGGGATCCAAGGGAGGCTGCTGACACGGCCAGCGCAAGAGTCCGCACTCAGATCCCCCCTTTTCCACCACCTTCATCAGGATACTTAAGGCGCAGCTCCTGCTTTGCATTTTTTGCTTCTTTGCCTGTTTTCCATAATCCCCAAGAGAGGGTCTTTTTCATTGCGATGCCAGTGCCCAAATCCAAACATCCAAACCCCGGCATCTAAATCCAAGCCAGCCACACGTAAAATACAGTTCAGCGATACCACACCAGAGCGACTCCCGCGTCAAAATTCCGGAGACACAGCTTTCCCGCAAATGTCGCTCCGACGTAATTCGGCTTCTCCCTGTAACTGGAACACAGGAGGATGGGTCACGACTTCCAAGAGACGGAAGGGTGCCCAGACACAATCTTCCCAAGACCAAGAGCTCTCGGGGGCTGACTCCCAGCCTCCTGCATTGCCAGTCCACTGGCTGACAGGGGGAATGGCAAGGATTTCTGGCCCGCAGCAGGTTTCGGACCCGATGGGAATAGCATCCTGGGAATAGCAGGGACTGAACCCGGCCCCCCCTTGTGCAGTCCTGTTGAGTTGTGCCGTCTGGGTGGGTGACTGGCCCAAGAGCTTCCAGTGAGCTTCACAGACGAGTACGGATTCGAACTCGCCTCTCTCGAGCCTAGCTGCAGCATGGCGTCCGCCATCTCACCCTGGCTTTCAACCCGTAGCGAACACGTGCCACTTTTCAAGGTCAGCTATAGAAGTGCTGATTCCCTGCCTTTGCTCAGACGGCTGCTTTCCTGCCAGCGGCACAAAGTTTAACTTGACGTGTTTGGAAATGAGCATTTGGCACTCCCTCGAGGCAACTGGGTGCAAGACGGAATGAGTACCCTACACGTAGCTACTGTCCAAGGGCAACCATATTTGCTTGGACGCCAGTGCTGCCCATTTCAAGCGCTGGTTGTACGTTTAGGGCGACAAATTTGCTCAGAGCAGATTACGGACTGCAGAATTATCATTCCTTTCAGCACAAAGCTGGCCCTGAGTCAGGCACTCCCATGTCTAGCCGGCTCTTTCTGTCTCTGGGGGCACTCCATGAGCTCGTGACAACGCCCCCCCTCCCCGAATAGGGTTATTTCCATAGCTCTGGGGTGTTGGGCAGCCCTTTCCATCTTCCCAAACCTTCAGGTAGTTGATTCTCCCTAAAACTGCTTCGGCTTCTTTAAATGCAACGCTTGAACAGCGACATGCTTTGTGTAGGTGAAGTTTGGTTGATAGTGGCAAAATACTCCGGAATAAAACCTTTTTGCAAAGATGGCGTCTCTGACTTATTGGCAAAGAGGAAACATGTCCCAGGATGGCAGGGAAAAATGTTGTGTTCTTAAGGAAGCTCCAAATGGGCTTCCTAAGAATAGAGGACATTTGCTAGCACACAGAGGGGCATGTTCTGTTTCCATGGAATTGACAGTGAGGTCACACATCAAAATTAATTGATGCCATCTTCACTTTCCACTGCTATGCACCACAATGGAAGGACTATACCACACAGAGACGACCACACCCCATCTATGGAATCTACTCCCCAGAGATATTCATCAAGCACTGTCCTTATACATATTCCCGGCACCAGACTAAGACACTTTTATTTAAGGAGCATTTTAATTGTTGATGGTTTTAGTTGGAATTTGATTGTAATTCTATTTTAATGCAAATTTTGGTGTTCTGAATTTTGACATTTAAGATAATTCCAATCTGTTGTTACTTGGTGCTCCTGCTATGTTATTTATTATTGATATTGTGGTTTTAATTGTGTTTAATTGTGTTATTTATGATGTTATATTTTGCTGGGGTTTTTAATTATGTAAGCTGTCTAGAAAGCCACGTGGCCATGAGATGGCATACAGAAGTGCTAAATAACAAGCAAAAACAAACAAACCCATTACATGCAGAAAGCTGCTTCCCTGTCTTTCCGGGCAAGACCAGCAAAGAACCCATAAGGGAGAACCCATCACTGTGGCTCCAGGGGGAAATGGACCCATGTTCTGGTCCAAAGCAGCTTCTTATGAAGAAGGCATCCATGCGATGCTATTGTCCTTTGTGTCCCATGTTTGGGCAAGGTCTAACCCTACCCATATTTTCAAAATGCAGTTGTAAAGCATGGTTTGCCATGTGTAGGTATGTGCATTCTTTTTTAACAAAACCATTTTAATACGCTGAAGAATTAGAAACATCAGAAACCAGAGCACTTAAGATGGGATAATAGTCCTTCTTACACAAACAGAAACGCCAGATCGTGAGGCCGTAGAACAAGGTACGAATTTTTCCACTGTAAAAACCGTCGCAGTAACTCATCGGGCTCCCCTTCCGTGGAGATTTTATTATGGTCTGTCCAGAACTCCAAAGAGGAGAGAACAACCGTTAAGTTGAGGTCAGAAAATTTCTGAAAAGATATGAAAAAATATGTGCTCGAGGATGTGTTGTTTACCGTGGCATCGCTTCACATTCTGCAGGCCCCGCCATAAGGTTCTCGGTTCGGGGTGGGAACAGCCCGCCTGCAGAGCTTTCCAAAATGTTCCCCTGCCCATGAATAGGAGCCTTTTCCCAGGCCTCCTGCAGGGGGTGAGGCACAGCTGGGGAGTGGGAGAAGCTTTCCTGCTCCTTGCACGGAGAGCCCCCAAACTCCTTTCGTAAGGCAGCTGGGATTCCACCAAGTCCCCACTCGTTAGCCGAGGAGGGGCGTTTCTCAAGTCAACCTCTAAGAGGTTTGGCCACCATGGGGAATGGAAGGCTTATCTCCCCCCCACGCCCACCACGCTGCCCAGTGAGAGCCCTTTGCTTCAGGCGCTTGCTCTCTGTGTTGGGGACACCCTTGTGGGCACCTGTGCCACAGCGCGTGCCTGAAGGGGTGTGGAAGCGGTCTGGGCTCCTCCTGGAAGGGGGCCCACAAGGGAAGGCAGACCCTGGGGTTCACCATCCCAGGCATGGTAGGAGACAGGGAAGAGCCTGGTCTTCCCTGGCACCGGAGCTCCCCAAGGTTTGTGGCTGAACACACAAGCAGTGCAAACACCCCTCCTGCAGCAGGTTAGACACATCTGCTCCGAGCGAGCGGCACGGCTGCCCCACAAGCAGCAAAAGGTTGCTCGGCCCAGCGGTACTTTAGCAACCCAAACCACACTGTGCTTCACAGTGGCGGACTGTTGCTCAGGGGCAGAACAGGTGAGATCTTGCAGGGGGCCCTCCCATGTGAGCCGTCCCCTAGGGAAGGGGGAGGGATGGCCATGGGGAGGGGGCCCTCTTCTGCAGCTGCCCCCCAATTTGGCACGCTTTCCCCAAGGAGATTCGCCTGGCACCTTCCTTGTTCTCCTTTCAGCCCCAGGCAAAGACCTACCTAAAAATAAATAAATAATAATATCTGATGTCACTCAACCTCCGCTTGTCTTTTATTCATATTACATTTTAACTCGTATTTAGGGATAATTCATGCTTTTCCTTTATAACCAGTTTTTATCATGGTTTTAATTTCTGATTGTGAGCCGCCAAGAGATACTGAGTCACCGCGGGCAGCACATAAATGTTCCCAATAAATAAACAATAAACAAGCATGCTGCATGAGCAAAGTCCTGGCTTGATCCTGTGGCATCCCCAGCTAAAGGGACCCTCGGGAAAGGCCTCTTTCCGCGCCAGGCCTCGGGTCAGTTGCAGCGGATCCGACCGGCTGGAGCCAGCACCCGGCAGCTTGGGACTCCACACGGCCTGCGCCAGGACCGGAGGAGGAGGAAACGGGCGGTGACTTACGCTGTTGACAAAACCGATCAGCTGTGCGATGCTCTGGGTTACTTCATTGCGGTTGCTCCCCATATAGTTGTACTGAAAAGGAATGCATTCCCATTTTAATTACTTTGACCCTTCAAACAGCAAAGGCCACTGCTGTTGTTAGTCTGTCATCCAGGGATGGCTCAGCCAGTCTGCCTGCACACCTGACTCCCCGCTCCATGCACTCTCAGGAGCAACATCAGGTGGCTCACGCAAGGGCACCTCCTCCCACAGGGCTAGCGCCTTGCGAAGTCAGGCGAGGCAGCAGAGGCTGTCTGCTTAGCCAATGTGCCTGGCACATGGGGAGCCCCAGAGGAGAGCCTGCCACGTGCTCTGCCCAGGGGAGCTGAGGTGGGCCCCAGGGGACAATTGCAACAAGCTAGTTCCCCCACCGACACGGGGATGATGGAACCATTGTAGAGGAAGAAAAGTAGTCTGCTCTCTCTCTCGGCTCTGCAGCAGCTTCTGCTAACCAAGAACGGGGAAAGTCTTTTTGCACCCCTGCGATGGAGCATCCAGGGTGCAGGTGGCAGGGTTCCTGGCTCAGGGCCTTGAGAAAGTCTCTGGGTTCATGCCCCGTCTGAGCATCACCCATCAAAAGGCACAGTGCAACTCTTCCGTGTCTCTTAAAGGCAAAAGAAGTGCTGGGAAAACACGGGAATATTACACGTGGAGCACCACGTCGCCCAGACGCTCCCCGTGTCGAAACACACATGCCAACTACGGTACAGCTCCACGAACAAAGCGAGGCGACTGCACCAGAAAACCTCACCCAGAAGCACCTTCCGTCTTCGGCCAAGGGACTTCTACTCAGTGACGATACGGGCCTGACTCATTTTACCCTGGTAGTAATTGCAGGCCAGCTCTGACCGAGAGGAAGTGATTAACCCAAGCTGACCCAGCAAACAAGGGTTTTAAGCCAGGTCTCCGCACTCTCTCCCTACCACAATATCCCCGGGGTTAGGTCTTCCTAAGATTCAAGGGACAGACATACGCGATGCTCAAAGACTTACCAAATCCTTATTCAAAACAATATATACTTCTATGTATCTGTGCATTTTAGTGATATCGGCCAGTGGCTGAGGACAAACATAACAAGGCGCTTTGAGTTACTATCGCTGTACTACATAAATGAGAACTTTTGTAATACTGACAGCATGCAAAATGTTCGGCTATTTAGCGATCCATCCCTCAACCCGAGCCCTGCAGTAAGCGTCACTCTTGAGCCCTTGCTCCAAAAACTCTTCCTACCGTCCAAGCCGCCCAACTCGCTCTAGTGCTGCTCGCACTGCCGTTACTGCTGAAAGGACATGCGCTTCCCCAACTCAATGCCTTCCGGACCTTTTGGAGTCCCCGTCAGCACGGACCGAAATGTCCAAAGGACCGAGAGGGCACCAGGCTGGGGAAGGCTGAGCACCCCTTTGGCTCAAGCATGGCGGTGCTCAATTTCCATGCCTCCCACAGTGGGGAGCAGGCGTTGTGTGCAAAAGACGCCGAAAGCAGCCCACGTGCGCCCAGGCACACTCTCAGCCGGAGCCGCTTCTGCCGGGGAAGCAGCACCACGATGCCAGCGCGTCCTTCCTTGACTTCCGTAACGCTGCGCAGCAAAGCCGGGAGGGCAGCGCCGTGGGGCGTGAAAAGGGCGGCTCCGCCTGGCTGCCTGCTGCCATTTCTAGGGCTAACAAAGCTGCCCTTAGAGGCGTAGCTGGAAGCATCGCCCGATATCGTGCCCCTGCAAAGCCATTTCTAGCTTGGGATTCTTTCCCCGAATCCCAGGGATTGAGAGGGGCAGCTGGAACGGCAGAGGACAGGGAGGTGTCTCTCTTATTTATCTGTTAGCAGGTGGAATGCTTCCGTCTTGTCTTTTGCGTGAAGGATCAGAAGGCAGCTTAGCAGGACAGACCACAAAGCGCACCCAGAAGCTCAACCGACAGGGCCTGGGAGTCTCTAGCCCCAGGCCGATGGATGGGGCCAAAGCACGCTCGCTCTCTCTGCAATCTCTGGGCAGCTAGAAGGAGGAGCTGAGGGGCTTTCTAGCAGGGAGAGAGGCGTACATCCCCTGCAGCTGCGCCTCCGCGGCTGGGCTCCCCATCACCGTGACGTTCTCCTGTGGAGGGAACAGGCACAGGCTCCCCAGGGCCCTTGTTCCCCTGGCCACGGGCAGAGTGCGCTTTCCTTCTGCCCTGCAGTTCCAAGACAACAGTTGCCCCAGCCCAAGTAATTCTGATTCCAGAACTTCGGCCAGCAGACAAGATGTGGTGGAAATACTGCGAGCCAAGAAGCAGCCGTGGCTGCAGTCATGCCAAAGGCCACTTTTGAAATGCGAGGAAAAGGTTTGGCACTCACGACGGTATCCGAAAGCAGCTTATAGGACACATTCCCACTCCTCTCCTCTCTGTCCATTGGGCTGAAATCTTCTGTCCAAAGTGGGCCCTCCAGGTTTTTGCTAGTGATTTGATAAATGAGGTGTTCATATGTGCTTGAAGACTCCAGATGCTCAATTCCATAGCTGATGTTCTCAAACTGGAGCAGCCCCCTGAAAAAAAAGCCAAGTATTAGTCACGGCCGAGAGGCTTCCTAGCTGCTCCCAATCCCGGCACAGCCCCATTCCCGCCTCTCCTTTGCACCCCACCACTCTTTCTCCGCTCTTGGGGGCCATGGGATCCCTGCCCACAGCTTTCCCCTCCCCTCCAACACTTTCCTGCCCCTTTCCCCTTGGGCTCCCCTTTATGCCTGGAAATGCCCTCCAGAACTCGGTCATGACGCTGGCTCTCCCTCTTCCTTCAACTCCTCCATCAACACTCAACTGTTCCAACAGGATGGCTGCAGTGGCGAAATCACAGCGCCTATGATCAGCACTGTGGAGTGTCCCTGAGGCTCACAACGGGCAGGCTGCCGGTCCTGCTCATCCTCGCTTTTGCTACCATTCACCAAATTTCCAAGTGAACCAAAGTGTGGAGAACAAGAGGTAGCTTCATATGCCTCATCCTACTCTCTCTCTCTCTCTCCCTCCCTCCCTCCCTCCCTCTCTCTCTCTCTCTCTCTCTCTGGGAGACGGTGCTGATCCGCAGTGAAGCACCAAAGGGGGCAGCAACAAAGTGAGGCCACAGGTGGAAGGAGTTGGAGACAGTTGAGCATGACTTATTCCATTGCTCCTTTTACCGTGATCTTCGCTTTGTCAGTTCAGAAGAGACCTGGTCGATGTGACTTATTTTACATATCGTACCCTTTATCAGATTGGCGCCACCAGGTCACACCAGGAGTTGCTAGCTTTTGTGCAGCTGCTCTTGCTTGCTGGCAGGTGATGTTAAAATAATATTATTTTAGAATTTTAATATTTAATGGGTTTGCATACTCCTATCTCCTGCTTTACCCTTGAAGATGTTTTATATATGGTTTTATTGTATTTTATATTTCTCCTTGTTGTGCTGGTCTATCACCAACACAAAATATGCATCTATACACTGGCAAGCTTTTGTACAGCTGCCAGAGACCCCCATAAATTGAAACTAGGGTATCAGTGAATTGTAATAATTTAATTTAAACTTTAAATTTGATTGTATCTACTGATCTTATTGCATGTTAAGGGGTTTTTTGAACTGATTTGTTTTAAGTATGCTGGTATTTTACTGGTCTACAACCAAAAAAAGTCATCTATTCCAAGTGTAGCCACTTTTAGTATAAGTCGCCCCAATGAAGCATCTGAAAGGCTAGGGATACTTCTAGTAAGTGCACCAAGATTACGTGGATTGCTCCGGAATGCGGGATGCAACAGTGAGTGGGATGGGCCTTCCTGAATTCCAAGCATTTCTCCGAAGCATCTGGAGCTTGGCTTCTACCTGGGCTGCACGGGAACACACCTGAGCTGCCCTCCCTTACCTGAGCCCCGAACAAGTGTTGAGTATTGCAACGGAGTTCGGGAAACCTTCAATATAGCCTTGATAGAAGCATTCACCCTAAAGATGTTTTTTAAAGGAAAAAAAACAGTATACCAAGCTTAACTGTTTGAGATTCTTTATCAATCCGACTTCCTCGCAGCTTAAAAAACAAAATACTCACCTTCCTGCTCCACAATTTGTCTCCCACCTTCCACAATTCTCCCAGAATCATGATTTTAAGTATCTTCTACGGTCTAGGCTGGTATGCCAACTCCAGCCACTTTTAAACAGAGAGAGTCTGGCCACAGTTATCAAATGATTCCTAATCTCCATGTCTGGGCCCCTGCAAAACCCACTGCACAGAAGCAACCCTTTACATAAAGTTTGGAATAAGCAACATAGAAACAACAGCCAGATTACTAACTGGGTCCAGGCACATGGATTACTTTGTCCCAGTCTGGACAGAGTTTTACTGGTCCCGATTCAAGCTGCTAATTTTGGCTGCAAAGCTATAAATGACTTAGGACTTAAGAAAGCTCAGGGGTTTCAGATCTGTGCAGAAGCCCTTTAGTGGGTCCCTGCTCCATCTGTGACAAGATGGAGGGTGGTCTGGACTTTTATGCTGTGGCACCCCATCTCTGGACCATGTTCCCCAAAGAAGCTTGCTTGGTGCCATCTCTGATTTCCTTTGGGAACAGGGTGAAAATGTATCTTTTTCTACAGGCTTCTGAGGGAGCTTAATAAAACTTCCAGATTTATCTTTTTTTAAAGTTATCTCATATGGCAATATTATTCTACCACATCAAATGTCACTGTTGTCTTAACATTTACTAAAGCACTTTGGGAGCTATTGATCCTCAAAAGCAGCATTTAAATAAACAAAGAAGTCTCCGAAACTACATCAAGAAGCTGCAAGATGCATGATGGAACCCTTACCTGAATACGTGGGGAATTGGGATGCACAAAGCCCCCTTGGTTGTAAGTATAAACCATAAAGTCATTTGGCAAAAATGTTCTGTGAACAAAATACAACAACATCGCATTCAGGTTGCTGTTTCAAAATGGACAAGTGGCTGCCCTAAACAGGGAAAGCCTCGCCAGGTTTGCTGAAGAGGAAGCATGATACTGGGTCGTTTTCCCATTGGAATCGTGACTAATAGAAGCATCCAAAATGAGCAGCCAGAGCTAAGCAGAGAGGCCAACAGGCCATCAGCATGACAAACGGGTCAGCGTAGCAGTGGAGTTCCCCACATCGGCGCATGAAGGCCGATGCCTGCGGTGGAAGGAAGGGGCATTTGCCACAGGAGATCCTCCATGGGCAGTGAGTGGCTTCCCTCTTCCCCCACTGGGCTGAATGGGGGCCATTCGCTGTGAAAGAAACGCAAGCCATGAACAAGGTTCTAGATCGAGAGAGGAACTACTGCCACTCTACACGACTCTGGTGCACCTGCAACTGGAGTTTTATGTTCAGTTTTGGGCCCCTCATTACAGGAAGGATATAGCCAGGTTGGAGTCAGTGCAGCGTAGGGCCACAAGGCTGGTGGCCGGTTTGCAGGGGATGCTGAATGAGGCGAGACTGAGGAACTGGGTCTCTTCAGCCTGGAGAAGAGGAGACTCAGAGGGGATATGTTGGTGACATACAGGTATGTGAGGGGATGTCACATGGAGATGGGGAGAGGCCTGTTCTCCCCTGCAGAGGAAGGCAGGACGCGCTCCAACGGAGCAAAGCTCAGGGAACCCAGGTTCCATTTGGATGCCAGGAAGCACTTCCTGCCAGTCAGGACCCCGAGGGTGTGGAATGGGCTTCCACGAGAGGTCGTTGAGGCCCCATCGGTGAGGGTGTTCAAAGACAGGCTGGACATGCACATGGTGGGCAGGTCATGAACGAAGCCAGCTGGAGCCGGGGGTCAGACTAGATGGCCCGGGAAGCCCCTTCTGACTCGCTCGGTTTCTATGTTTCTATGGTCTGCGGGCTGCACTAATGGCAACGAAATCAGATGCACATTACAGGGCGTTCCTATACGTTCCTAGACTCAGAAGCAAGTCTCATTGAAGTCAGTGTGGCTTCCTCCCAGGCCTGATGCGTATCAGATGCTAATAACACTCTCAGTATTTTTCAAGGGTTTAAGCAGTCAGGAAGAGGAAAGAAGAAACCTTAGAAGAGGTAATCAGCCGACAGATGACT
Organism: Varanus salvator macromaculatus; assembly: GCA_023646645.1. Lineage (NCBI taxonomy): Eukaryota > Metazoa > Chordata > Lepidosauria > Squamata > Varanidae > Varanus > Varanus salvator. Next base: position 23,237,338 of record JAIXND010000621.1, on the reverse strand, counting down.
AGAAGCCACGTTCAGACGAAGGAATTAGGAGCGGGACTAGGACCAAGCATCACTTACTGCTGCTTCAGATGAACGGTGTAATTCTTCTTATTTATCATAATAATATAGGTCTGCATACTCTTGATCATGCAGAACAGACAAAGAAAGAAGACAAATCATCAGTAGATTATTTTGGTTTCCTCCTATTTCACTTGGTGATGCTGGTGGTGACGGAGCAGCTTCCACCCTACGGAGTGGCAGGGTGGGACCTGGAAGTCATCGCAGGAACATCAGAAAAGCTGGACTGGGTCAGACCAAGGGTCCACCTAGTCCAGCAGCCCACACATGTGGTGGCAAACCAGCTGCCCCCAGGATCCCTCCAGGCCAAGCTCTGCAACTGGCACGCCACTGCTGCTAAAGGAGGAAGGAAGATGGGTGCGGGAGTCTACCACTAGCCACTTGGAATTCAGTTCCTTTGTACTAGTAATTAGAACAGTCTAGTAAGCTGTCCTTTCCAGCAATTGTATTTATCTTCTTAAAGGAGTAGTTCTTTTTTCAATCCAGCAGCAGATGATATTCTTTGAGTGGCAAAAATTGCCAGGGGACTTCTCTAAGAAGAGGGGTGCGGCTGTCCATGTGAGAGCGAGAAGGAAACTACCCATCTGGAGTAATTCCAAGTAAGGCTTTCACCATACAGTTTCAGGGTAGGAGTGCATACAGATGCAAACATTTCCAGCTAGCCTATTCAATTTGTATATAAAAAGTTGTGCCTCTCAATCCAAACTTCAGTTAAAAAGTGAAATATCTTAGTTAGCAAAACTCGGCTTGTTTGCCTGAACATTCTACAATGCAAATTTTCAATAACTGTACACAGTATCAAATACCTCATCTTCTGCTAGGCCATCTTCAGTTATATTGGATGGTATCTTCTTTGGATATGTGATATGTAAAACCTTTTGACAATCTGGAGAAAAACAAACAAGCAAAAGCAACAGTGAGCCGTCAGTCATCATTTAACAATTACACCCTGCAGGAATTTGTTTTTAAAGTCCTTTCTCCCAAACTTACTTAAGCATTATCCAAAAGCCTTTGGCACCGTAAAAGGCTACCAAATATATATTGTGGAAAAAGATCTCCAGCTCCATGAAAACTTATGTGTCAATATATATGCACACATGGCCTGATTTATACATGCTCAGGTGTACACACAGTCCAAGCTAAGTTTCAATTCATTTTCTGCGCATCCCTGTGCCTGCTAGATTTAGTCTAGACATGGGCAAATCCGGAGCCCCAGCTGCAGCCTTAGGAAAAGCACAGAGCAAATCCGACCCTTCTTCCAGATGCTCCTTTCCGCACCGGCTCCGAAGTCACAAATGCAACTTCCGGCGCGGGGGGCGGTGGGGCGCAATCCAAGCGCCGGGCGGCGGCGATGCTGCCGTGCACCCGAGGCATCCAGGGGGTGCCCCGCGCCAGGAGCACAGCGGTGAGCAAGCACTGGCCTCCAAATGCGTCGACGCAAGCTAGCACTCCAGCACGAGCAAGCAAGGCCCCCGGGGCCCCGAGCCCGGCTCCGACTCGCGGGGCGCGCCTCGGGTCTTCCGCGGGTGCTCAGCGGCCTCCCTCGCAGGGTTGTTGCGAGGATCACCGGGCGAGGAGGCGGGTGACGTGGCGCTATTCGCTACTCCGCCTCGCGAGCGACGCCGGCTCTCTGCACCGGCAGGCGTGGCCCTCGCCGGTGCGCGCTTCACGCACCGGAGTCCGGGGCACGCGCCTGAGCGGGCGAGGGGCGCCGGGCCCGGGCCCGGGCGAGGCTTTGGCGCCCCCGGGGCCGGCGGAGGCGGATGCCGGGCGGGCGGGCGCGGTCCCGGGGGCGCGCACTCACCGAGACGCGCCAGGAGGCCGGCCCCGAGGAGGAGCAGCCCCAGTCGGAGCCTCATGGCTCGCGGCGGCGCGGCGCTTCCCGGCCGCGCGTTCGGCGCTCGCCCAA
>JAIXND010000621.1:23204752-23231387 GCA_023646645.1 Varanus salvator macromaculatus | reverse complement strand
ATGCCTGAAGAACTATGGACGGAGGTTCGCAACATTGTACAAGAGGCAGCAACTAAAACCATCCCAAAGAAAAAGAAATGCAAGAAAGCAAAATGGCTGTCTGAGGAAGCTTTACAAATAGCTGAGGAAAGAAGGGAAGCGAAAGGCAAGGGAGAAAGAGAAAGATACAAACAATTGAATGCAGAATTCCAGAGAACAGCCAGAAGAGATAAGAATGCCTTCCTAAATGAACAGTGCAAAGAAATAGAAGAAAACAATAGACTAGGGAGGACCAGAGATCTCTTCAAGAAAATTGGAGATATGAAGGGAACATTTCATGCAAGATGGGCATAATAAAGGACCAAAATGGCAGGGACCTAACAGAGGCAGAAGAGATTAAGAAGAGGTGGCAAGATTACACAGAAGAACTAGTCAAGAAAGAGCTTAACATCCCTGATAAGCACGATGGGGTGGTCACTGACCTCGAGCCAGACATCCTGGAATGTGAAGTCAAATGGGCCGTAGGAAGTCTGAGCAACAACAAAGCTAGTGGAGGTGACAGCATTCCAGCTGAGCTATTCAAAATCCTGAAAGACAATGCAGTTAAAGTGCTACACTCACTATGCCAGCAAATTTGGAAAACTCAACAGTGGCCACAGGATTGGAAAAGGTCAGTTTACATTCGGATCCCCAAGAAGGGCAATGCCAAAGAATGTTCAAACTACCGCACCATTGCACTCATTTCACATGCTAGCAAAGTGATGCTCAAAATCCTACAAGCTAGGCTCCAGCAGTATGGACCGAGAGCTACCAGAAGTACAGGAAGGATTTCAAAGAGGGAGAGGAATTGCCAACATACGCTGGATCATAGAGAAAGCTAGGGAGTTCCAGAAAAACATCTACTTCTGCTTCATTGACTATGCTAAAGCCTTTGATTGTGTGGATCACAACAAATTGTGGCAAGTTCTTAAAGAGATGGGAGTACCAGACCATCTTATTTGTCTCTTGAGAAACCTATATGCAGGCCATGAAGCAACAGTGAGAACTGGACACGGAACCACTGATTGGTTCAAAATTGAGAAAGGAGTTCGGCAAGGCTGTATACTGTCGCCCTGCCTATTTAACTTATATGCAGAGCACATCATGAGAAAGGCGGGGCTAGATGAATCACCAGTTGGATCAAGATTGCTGGGAGAAATATCAACAACCTCAGATATGCAGATGATGCCACTCTCATGGCAGAAAGTGAAGAGGAACTAGAGAGCCTCTTGATGCGGGTGAAGGAGGAGAGTGCAAAAGTTGGCCTGAAACTCAACATTAAGAAAACTAAGATCATGGCATCCAGTCCTCTCACTTCCTGGCAAATAGATGGGGAAGAAATGGAGGTAGTGACAGATTTTATTTTCCTGGGCTCCAAGATCATTGCAGACGGGAACTGCAGCCAAGAAATTAAAAAGACGCTTGCTCCTGGGGAGGAAAGCTATGGCAAATCTAGACAGCATACTAAAAAGCAGAGACATCACCCTGCCAACAAAAGTGCGTATAGTCAAGGCTATGGTTTTCCCAGTTGCAATGTATGGCTGTGAAAGCTGGACCATAAGGAAGGCCGAGCGCAAAAGGATTGAGGCCTTTGAATTGTGGTGCTGGAGGAGACTCCTGCGAGTCCCTTGGACTGCAAGGCGATCAAACCGGTCAGTCCTAGAGGAGATCAACCCTGACTGCTCTTTAGAAGGCCAGATCCTGAAGATGAAACTCAAATACTTTGGCCACCTAATGAGAAGGAAGGACTCCCTGGAGAAGAGCCTAATGCTGGGAACAATAGATGGCAAAAGAAGAAGGGGACGGCAGAGGATGAGGTGGCTGGATGGAGTCACTGAGGTGGTTGGTGTGAACTTGGGTGGACTCCAGGGGATGGTGGAGGACAGGAAGGCCTGGAGGAATGTTGTCCATGGGGTCGCGATGGGTCGGACACGACTTCGCGACTAACATCTGTAGGCTCCCCTTAAGTTGGAGATAGCACTTGATTACCCATAACCACCAGCAGTATTGCTAGGTCCATCTGCAACCGTCCCAAGGTTCCTTGCTTTCTCCCTCCCTTTTTACTTACTGGTAAAAAAAAGAAGAAAATCTGTTAACTACACAATACATTCTCATTGCTTTAGAACAACTTCTTGTGAATGACGGCTGCTTCATTACCCTTACTTCCTCGCCTTGGTGCACACAGGTCCCGTCAGTCCCCAGTATCACCCGTCCGTGGTAGTGGAAATAATGAAGAATCTGCTACTGGCCCTCACTCTTTGGATGTGAATGCTTTGATCTAAGAAAAGGTCCCAGTTGCAAGCAGAAGGGCTAGAAAAGGTTGGAAAGGGCTGTATTCCAGAGAAATAAAAAGGAGACCAGGTTGAGAAGGGTGAAAGCGGAAGAAAACTTTACAGAGAATATGCTGGGACAAATGAGCATAGGCAGGAGATAGAGAAGTGTAGAAGTCCGGCTTCACACCCAGGTATGGTACTGAATCTGCCTTGGTCGCCCTGTGTGATGACCTGTGCAGGGAGAGAGATGGGGAGTGCGTCCCTGTTGGTTCTCCTGGACCTCTCAATGGCTTTTGAAACCATCGACCATGGTATCCTGGATAGGCTAGCGGGACTGGGGGTTGGAGGTACTGCTTTGCGGTGGTTCCGCTCCTACCTCAACGGCCGATTCCAGAAGGTGGTGCTGGGGGACGATGGCTCTGCGCCATGGCAGCTATGCCATGGAGGACCGCAGGGGTCCATTTTGTCCCCCTTGCTATTTAACATCTACCTGAAACCGCTGGGAGAGGTCATCCGGAGGTGTGGGCTGCAGAGTCATCAGTACGCTTATGACACCCAGCTCTACCTCTCTTTTTCAACCGATCCAGGTGAGGCAGTGGCTTTACTGAACCAGTGCCTGGCAGAGGTGATGGGCTGGATGAGGGCCAATAAACGGAAGCTCAAACCAGACAAGACAGAGGTCCTGCTGGTGGGTGGTTCGAACTCCTGGGTAGGCGAGGTGCTCTTTCCATCAGCTTCGGCTAATCCATCAGCTGTGTCCCAACCTGGAGGACGACTGCCTAGCGATGGTGACGCACGCATTGGTTACTTCCTGGTTGGATTTCTGTAATGCGCTCTACATGGGGCTGCCCTTGAAGACAGTCCAGATATTTCAGATGGTGCAAAATAGAGCAACCGGGTTGCTGATGGGGACTGGGTGTTCTCATATAACCCCAGTCCTCTACCAGCTTCACTGGCTTCCCATTGAAGTCCGGGCTCAATTCAAGGTGTATATAAAGCCCTATAAAGCCCTCAACGGCTTGGGACCCAGATACCTGAAGGAACACCTGCGTCCATATTTGCCCTCCCGTCCCTTGAGACTGGCAGCAGAGGCTCTCCTCGGAGCCCTCCAGGAGAGAGATCAGGAAGCAAAGTACCCGGCGGAGGGCCTTCTCTGTGGTGGCGCCTCACTTATGGAGTGCGCTCCCCAGAGAGGTCCACCTGGCGCCATCGTTATTTGTTTTTCGGCGCCAGGCTAAGACGTTTTTATTCAAACAATATTTTAGCAATGTTTAATATTTATAATTTTAATTGAGCAGCCAGGTGTGTTTCCAGGTTTTAAATGTATCTGTATTGTATTTATTTGTTTCTGTGAGATGTCCTGAGGCTATATAGCAAGGGGACGGCATATAAAAACTTTGCATAAATAAATAAAAAGATACTTAGATATTGATTCCAAATAACCAACCAAATCTAGCCTGCAGGATTCAGGTCAGATTTGCAGTACATATGAGCCACAATATTAATTTTCAAATATCTGAGAGACTAGAATAGTTCAAGTCTTTTATTGCTCCAAATGCAGACATATATTTCTATATGTATATATACAAACACTGTTAAAAACTTTCTTATTTTTGGCAGGAATTATGAAGAAATTTACCAAACAGAGTGATGCCGAACAGCGACCACTGTGTGGGAATACATCCTAGCATAATTTAATAAAAATGATATTCTCTGAAGCTAGTGTGGCGCACACAACTTTGTAAGAGTCCTCACCTGTTATTAACCTTACACTAACTCGTAGCACACTGATATCCCGCCACCTCGCCTCATACCAATCAAGGACCCGAGTCTAACAGGTTGTTTTTTTAAAGCAGGTATAATTTTAAAAAATCTGGCTCAATCGGTGCAAAGATTGAAGCAGTTCAATCCAACAAGATTTAGCCAATGTAAACATCCTGACATGAAAAGCAACGTTCTAAAGTGATGAGCGATACTGGATTCTTCAGCAGGCCGCTAGGATTTAAAGTGCTCATAACATTTTTCAGTGGGCTTGAAATAAATGTGCCGTCACCCTAAAGATGTTATGGCAGCTGTGTAGCGTCGGTGAATATGCACACTGGCCACGATGTAATATGCAGTTGTTGAGCCGAGATTCCCAACGGCACAAACTCACCATTTCCCCCTCCCATCGCCCTTCCCCTATCTACATTTATAAAATTTCAGCAGCACGGACTAGCTTGGCATAGGTGTCTGAAGGCCACGTGGGAAAAAACAGAAGCCGAAGGGCCGCAGCTAATTTGCACGGCGTGAGCATGAGTTGCATAGCATCTTTGTGACCCCGACTGATGCTGTTTGGAGCAGCCAGGGCAACCAGTGATACTCCTGTACGGATTGTGATCCTCAGTTAAAGAGAGATCACACTCGGACTGCAAACCACCCTTGATGGAGGGACACTAAAGTCACAGGAATCAACACACAGTGGATTTGTGCTTTCAGTAAATCATGTCCAGTCCAGGAGCACTGGTTATTCTCACATTTTCCAAGTGACCCTTCCAATTCTAACTTATTTAACATTCAAAGCTAGAATCCACGAGAACTGCCCAAGTGCAGTGCCAAAATGTGACTTTCCCATACCTTTATTCTGAACAACCAAGAATGCTAAATTAGAAGACTTTGCTGTACAGGTATTCATTAAATAACATTTGTTAAGTTAAATTTTCCTAAGAAACTTTATTAGCTACAGTTTAGTGTCAGCCAACGCACAGTTAAAATTGCCTTGGTTTTAATGTGTTAAAATACATTCAGATTCACACTGTTTCACCCCAATAAAACCTATGCACACTAGATTTCATGCTCTTCTGAGAAACTGGGTGCTTCCAAATGAAGCCATTTTTGTGCAATTGCCCTGCCTCACTCACAAAATTTTATGAGAGATCAGACCACGTAGTGTTCACTTGATACCCCTCCCATAATTTCCCATCACTTCGAAGAAACTCTTTTGAGCAAAAGAAAATAGCTGCACACAATGATTTCTGATTGGCAGCGCTAGGAACTGCCTGCCTGGAAGCACCCAGAAACAAAGGCTCCAATCCTATACCCACTTTTTTTTGTAGGGGGGCCGGGGGGGGGACTCACCAAACTCAATTGCGGTTCTGAGTAGACCTGTTGAGAGTGGCAATTTTTCTTGGATGAGTGACTTGTAGTCGCATGCACACAAATTACCAACTCCAGTCCGTATGTAACGATTTGTCGTTTGTGTTCTTGTAAATGTGTTGGTCCAAACTGAACTGGAATTCTTAACACCTGCCTTCCTGTACCCATAAGACAGATGTAATATTAAAGAAGCGAGCCCAAAGCCGAGTCCTCGGCTATCCTCACGCAGCTGCCATTCCGCTTTGCCTTTTTATCCATCCAAAAGAATCAAATGCCCACCCAGCTGCCAGCGTTGGCCCTTCTTTCCTGTCACAGGCAGCCCCTTTTAATTCTCATAAGTACCACATAAGCATATATACATGCCCATTGCTTGCCTCATTATTTTTAAAATCAATTTTTAAAAAGTGCAAAAATGCTTCCAGGGCAGCAGGGGATGGGGAAACTATATTTTGGTGACCTCGAGGACACCAAATGAACAGTGTTATTCCTTACCTATCTATTGCGAACGTTAAACTGGATTTTTAAAAACTATACAGAGCATGATCCTTTTCAACAGGGTAGATCTGGATTAAATGCAGCAAGTTTTTCCTAATCGACCCCACTGCTCTTCCATAACTTTATGCCCATCTTCATTCAGTGTTTTATCCTCTGCTAAAACAGGTGGCAAGGGAAGATCCCACGTACTGAGTATTTTATGCAAGTTAAAACTATTCATAAAAGGAGGGAAGTCAGAGTTGCACCCGAAACGTTATTGTATTTCAGACTGATCCACTTTTCCAGAAGTTCAGCCCAACTGCAGTTCGCATAGACAGTTTTCACAGGCTCGGTGATTTCGGTTCCTGGAACTTTGAGAGAGGTATTTGCTTGGTAAGTTTACATTCCTTGGTTTCACACGTCGTTTTTGCTTCATTTGCTTTTCCTTATCCAGTGCTGAGAGGAAAAGGAAGGGTGCCAAGGGTGACTTGATCCAAGACCGATGCAGCTACGGCCCAGCAAACAGGGCAGCTCAAACGGAACGTTACATGGGAGGCAGAGGTGCCGGCCGGGAGGGGTAGAGCTTTTCCTGAGTTTTTGTCCCCTTCATCGCGGGGGGCGGAGGCCTGCAACGAAGATGGAGAGTCACACATCAACCCATTAGCTGGCTAATCCTCCGCCTTCCCTCCATTCTTCTCTGAAGTGTGCATATATCATCATCCGTGTATTTTATTATATTTATACCCCACCTTTTTTCTTCTCAAGGAACTCAGGGTGGCTTACATAATTCCCCGCTTCCTCCTGTCAATCTTATCCTCACAGCCACAACCCTGCGAGGTAGGCTGGGACGATGATTATAATAAGGGCTGCATACGTTTAGTGGCCACAGAGGGCTGACTTAGTCTTACTGGAACAAGACCTTTACATCTAAACCAGTCCGGTTTCAATGTGTGGGTATATGTGGTTACGATCTATCCTGCTGGCAAGCCGTCCTTTTCTCCCAGCAGCTGTAGACAACATAGAAGAGTAGAGTTGGGAGGGGCCAAGAAGGCCATTGGGTCCAAGCCCTGCTGTTGCAGGACACCAAGTCACACCTTCCCACTCAGAGGGCTGCCCAGTTTCCCCTTGAATGCCTCCAGTGTGGGGGAGCCCCCCACCTCTCCAGGCAGCCGGTTCCACTGCCATATTGCTCTGACAGCGAGGAAGCTTTTCCTGATGTCCAGCCTGAATCTGGGTTGCCTCAGCTTGAATTGATTATTCTGCGTCCTACACTCTGGCTTCAGCAAGAAGACAGCTTGACCTTCTTCTTTGTGACAGCCTTTGAGGTACTTACAGAGGGACATCATGTCCCCCCTCAGTCTTCTCTTCTCAAGGCTGAACATGCCCAGTTTTCTCAGTGTCTCCTCACAGGGCAGAGTTTCCAAACCCTGGATCATTTTTGTTGCCCTCCTCTGAACCCTTTCTAATCTTTCTGCATCTTTCTGAAATCATGGTGCCCAGAACTGGACACAGTATTCCAGATGAGGTCTGACTAGGAAGGAGTATAGGGGAACTACGACTTCTCATGATTTGGAAGTAATACTTCTGTTAATGCATCCCAAAACAGCATTTGCCCTTTTGGCGGCTGCATCACATTGTTGGCTCCTGCTTAGCCTATTGTCCACAATTACTCCAAGATCTTGTTCAGTTCTGTTGAGCCACGTATTCCCCATCTTGTATCGATCCCTTCAGTTCCTTTTTCCTAGGTAAAGGACTTGGCACTTGGGAGAAAGAAACACACCTGGAGTTGCCTCATTTGATCTGCACAACTGTGCAAGGAAGGTTAGGATCGGGGTTAGGGACTGGGCCAGTGGTTCTCAACCTTTCCTTCACCACAGACTCCCTTTAAATACCTTTTGTGGCTGCAGACCACCAAGACTTAACTCAAGAGTTAAAGCAGTAGACTGCATCAAATATTTATTTCAATACTCTCATGAGGGGCCTTCAAATTTTGAGAGAAGGGGAAGTAAGTTAATCTGTTAATGCACACACTCCTATTATAATTTCTTTATTGCAATGATTCCATACGAATTTCAGATACTACTATCAACACTCTTTTCACTCAAATGGCCCATTTTATGGTATTCTGACATGCAATCATGAATTTGATGTCAATTTTTACATTAAAATTTGATGAAAACTTTTTACAATTCTTCTCCCCTCCTCCCTTGTTCTCAGCATGTGCAGAAATTCCAGCGTAGCTATTTGCCATCGGACAGCTACTCTCATAGCCAATTTATACCTCTGATTGTTTTTAACTGAGGCAATAGAGGTTAAAAAAGCCACGTTTTACAAAACAAGCATGGAAAATTAAGATTTTGTTCTATTTCCCATTCCCTCTTGCTTCCATTCATTGGCTCATCTGTTCATTTAGATTTAACTGCAAAAACTGTAACATTTCTTCAAGTCTTTGCGGGCCCCCGTGATGAAATCGCGGTCCCCCGGGGTCCATGGGCCACAGGCTGAGAACCCCTGGACTGGGCCATACGGAGAGCGGTGAAGCTGCGCAGGGACTCGGACGCGAGCCGGCATCCCGCCCCCGCTGCCACGTGGTCCCGCGCAAGGAAAGCGACAAGAGCAGTGGAGCAGTGCCCGGGTTAGCGACACTCCCCTGGCGGCCACGACCAACCTGGTTGGGACATACTGCAGCTCCGTGGATGGCACGGCCGGCGCTGGAGAGGGCACGGGATCGCCGTACGGCTGGCGATGGTAAGGTTCGCCGTACGGCTGGTGGTTCCCTGCGTACGAGGGCACAGGGTATCTGTTCGTTGGCACGTTCTGAGAAGAAAGCATTAGCCAAAAGGGTTTACTGACGCCGCATTGCAGGTGGCCTTTGTGTCCAGGAAGCACACGCCTTTCCTCCCCTCTCAGCGACCCGCGTCCCTTTGGGAGCTCATCTGGGAAAGCGGGACAGCCAGGGAGGCTTGGAAGCTGCTGCCAGCCCAGGGATGGACAAACCAAAGCGCCAACGGTCGTTCTATTTATTTAAAACTTTTATAAACCGTCCCTACACTAGCGTCTTAGGACAGTTTACAACAAACAACAAGTAAAATAGAAATTAAAATAGTACAGTGTGCACTATAAAGCACATTAAAACTAATTAGACGTTTAAGTGACAGGAGAACAAAAAGGGTTTTGCCTGGTGCAGGAAAGAAAGGAAAAAAAGGAAAAGAAGAAAAGGAAGGAAGGAAGGAAGGAAGGAAGGAAGGAAGGAAGGAAGGAAGGAAAGTTTCCTCGTGCTCTCCAGTGTTTCCCTTGTCATTTCCTCCCCGCACCAACTACTGCTTGCCCCCAGAGCAAGGCAGGTGAGTTAAAAGCTGCTTCCTACATTTTGCCTCTCGGGCAAGCAAGTCACACGAACGTCTCGATCTGCCGTTGTGTGCACACGTTTTGGAAGCCGCCACATGATCCAGCATCCCAGTCTATGTGCTCAGCAAAACAGGATGCTCACACGCGGCTCTCCACACTGCTCCCCATTTGCCCCACACGCCTGCCCCCCCACCATGAAGAATGCCAGATGCGGAGCTTCTCTCTGAGCTTCATCCCAGCTGCCCCTGGAGCTCCACGGCACGCACGGATTTCTTAGCCCACACAGAATCCCCCCATTCATTTCAAAGGAAGGGTAACGGGGCGGCTCTGTTTTAAGGAAATGAACCCTGAGAACACGGCACTGAACGGGGAATTGCCTTTGCATGGTTCTTTATGCATCGTTGAAATGCACAAAGAGCTACGTGGCTACGAGATGGCATTTAAATGCTAAATAAATAAAGGAAGAGAACAGGAAACTCTGAACAAGGCTGTCCATCTCTGTGGAAATAAAGACAGCTCCTTTCTATTGGCTATTCCATTTAAAGCAACTTTAAGGGGGGGATGGCAGGATTCTTAGGCTCATCACTGAAACACAGACTCTTTTGGAGGGGTGAAGACTCAGCAGCTACTGGCTGGTGTACATTGGCAGAGATGCTACAGCTGCCATTCACTCTGAAAGGGCTTCCACATGCCCCCCACCCCCTTGCTTAAATGTCCCACACGCCTCCAGGATTAGACAGCAGTGGAAAAGCTCTCCTACCGTATGCGCGGACATGTCTCTGGGACGATACGGCACGCTGGGCGGGCACTGTGTGCGCACGGGCATGTCTGCTCTTCTGCGTGATCTACTGAAGCCTCTAAACAAACCAACCAAATACCGAACAGACCCATCATCACCTTTGACCGGCAAAGAACCCCATTTGCACACCCCGCACCCGCCAACAAAGCTCTTCACCGCCTGCAATTCTGCTCATGGGAGAATTCAGGCTTCATTGTTTGAAAAGATTAAGGAGGTGCATTTATCTATTTTAGACCGCCAGTCAAGCTTTCTGACCACCTGCCTGTCTCTTTCTTCCTTTCCATAAAAAGAACACACTTCACAAAATCTGGAATATAGACTTAAGCACACAAACCAAGATTTTGTGCCAAACAAGCAGATCTGTAGCAAATTATTTGTGTATAAACACAGAGATGCCTCGAAATACAAACTGGGCTATAAGTACAAAGTGTATTTATCACATCCAAACATGCCTTCAAAATCTAAAGATCTACTTTCAGAATAAATGATGCAAAGTAGATGCCTTTGCACAAATGGAGACCTTTTATTCTGCTTCCAAATTCGAAGGTTTTCAAGCACGTAATTTTGCTTTATTTTGCCCCTGGGTAGCCAAATTCTGGCTCAGCCTTCATCATGCACACAGCCTGCCTGACAGCTGTCCCCACAGGCGGACTTCCCCATGCGGCCCTTTCCCTTCTGGCCCATTCCATCTGGATCGCGGGAATGGGGGAGTGCAGAGTTGTTGGAGAGGGAAACACAATCAGTGAAAGAGCCTCTGCATATTCTTGTACTGATTTATCCTTACTCAAGCCTTGCACAATGAAACCGACGACTTCCTTGTTGGCCTCCGCTAAACAGAGCTAAATTATTCTTCTGGTATCTGGAAGCTGCTTGAAACAGCAGGCAGAATCAGTGACTTTCTGATGCTGACCTTGGCAAAGGCTCTGCCTAATTCTGCCCTAAGTTATTGTACTTGCATTTTTACCACAAAGGAGAGGGAGAAATGCCCCTGGGAGTTTCTGCCTCGTGGGTCAAATAGTCCGGCTGGCTACGAGTGTGGTGCGCCCCGACTTTGTGGGAGGCACCCCGTGCTGCTCTGCCTCAGGGAGCAAAGGGTGGTCGTGGGCGGCCTCGTGACCAGACCGGCGTCCAGGGTGCACTTCCTCGGCTTAAGGCTCATGGGAGCATTCCTTGGCCTTACAAACGCCCCACGAGAAGGCAGGACAAAAGGCACTTCAGAGGTCCAGCTTTACACACAGGCCTGCTTCTTGATTCTGAAATCCCTTGAACTTTGCGTGCAAAGGCCAGGCTTCCCTCGCCAGCACGGCGCCTCCAGGCAGGGCTGGGAAGCATCTCTGTCAGAAGCCCTGGAGGGCCGTTAGTAGAGGGAGCAGAGATGCAGGATGGTGCGTGATGCGGACTGTGGACACGGAGGTCTTCCGGGGCCTCCCCTGCATTCCTTCTGTTGGGAAGCATGCTGTCTCCCCCCACGCGAAGAACTACTCCATTCTTCAAAGCCACTTCTGTATTCCTGGCGTTCCGTATTCCTCCACGGAAATGTGTGCTAACACGGATTTTTCAAGCAACAGAACGCTCGAGGATGGACAAAATGGCCTGTTTGACTCACCGAAGTCCCAGCACGATCGTGACTGCAGGAATAAAAGGGGCGCTGCTTTCTGCTGGCCTGATGTCTGAACTCCCTGCCACTTAGGGGTCCTTCGGAGGGGGCTGAGCTCCAGGGCTGAGAGATCCAGCATGAGGCTTCCCCACCAATGGAGAGCTTCCCGTGAGCTCCCCAAAGGTTCAGAAGCGAGATGCGAAAGGCAAAGCACCGCAGACAATCGCCTGATTGCTTCACCCACCTTGCTTTTTGTTGTTAAGCGATCCCTGGGGCAACAGACAGACATGCAATAGGAATACTCACCTACAACATCTCTCTACCAATGGTAGTAAAAATTTGTTTCTTGTAAAGTAACACACGACCAAAAACAACAGGAGGGGCAGAATCAGGCAGAAGAAAACCAGCAACCAATTTCTTGTTGTGTCATCTGCAAGGCAGACAGACAGCAAAAAGAATCAACCAGCTTCGACACCAACCTTGCTTTCACTCCTTCCTTTCACAGGACCGAAAGTGTGATTCCCCAGCCCCCCATGGAGGAAAGAATACTTTTAATCCACGAAGAAGAGCCCCCTCTGATTTTGAAGTTCACATACAACCCGCAATCGCCCTTCCACTGGCTGCAGTGGTCTCTCAGATCTTTTGGAAAATATGTACAGCAAGGAGTCATGCATTTTGCTCAAGCTTTTTATGTAGCTAAATGACTAATTAACCTAACGGAGTAAGAAACTGCTGCAGGCAAGCAGTCAGGGAGGCCTTTCTTCCCCCTTCCAAGTCAGGACAGCCCTGCTTTTAATGGTTTAGCAATGGGGCAACACAGCCTGGAGACAGGCACCGGCACTCCTGCCTCAGTTTTGTCCCAGCTGCGGCGCTCTGGACGGAAGCCCAGGAATTTCTTCCAGACCCGGGGAATGTCAGTTTTCTCACAGTGCAGTCCACGCCGGGTTACCTCATTGCACCAGCGTAATTTAGAACTGGAATAGGGTTGGGGTTAGGGTTGAAATTTTTTAATGAATGGTTTAAGACAACCCCAAGAAGTGTACAAATTTGGGTTTACTCATTTCAGTTTGGATATGGCTGGTATCAGGGTTTTTTGTGTCATAGAATGCACCAGAATGGCGTTCCGGCAGCTTTTTTTCCAATGGATTTTACGAAGTGATTTTGAATCGTAGCAGATCAGCAGCAAATATTATTAACATAGTGCCTGTGGGCTGCTTTTGTGTCTGCGATCTGCTACCTGATAGTGAGATAGTGAGGGCCCTGCTCGGCTTGGGACGCTGCTCCGCTTGGGATTGGTGTGTGTGGTCGCACACTTACTGCCGGCAACGTGAGTTCCGGCACTTTTTTTTTTTTTTACAAAAAAAGCACTGGCTGGTATTAAATTTGGCCCAGGGCAAACGGAAACTGTGGATGTCACAAGGCCACCCTTACCAACCGGGGCCAGAAGGTGGGGAATCTGCAAAGGTGGGGAACTGAAATCCAGGCGCTGCTTCTTTCTGGGGAGCCACTCCTGGCAGACAGAACCAGCTGCCGGCCAGGGGCGTAAGTCCTCAAGAGAAAGCGGACCTGCACCTGTTCGCTGACCCCCCTCACTGCTGCAAAAAGGAAGGCAGGGCTCCCGGCGGCCTTCGCCTCAGGTACTTGCCGCTGTATGGAGGGCCACTGTCCACGCTGCCTCCGTATCCTTTGGTGGCGCAGAAGGGAGGGGCCCAGCCCGGGTCACAGTGGCAGTTCCTATTGCTGTTGCACACCTGGTGGAGAGATGTTTGAAAAGCGGGTTAGGAGCAAGCACAGATCCACGGGGGAGCAGAGCGTTTGCAAGCCGAGGTGCCAGGATCAGCCCCTGGGGTGCATCACCAGTTAAAAGCCGGCAAGGTGACGGGAGAGAGACTCTTGTCGAGCACAAGAGAAAGCCTGCAAACAGCCTGACCCGGGGGCTTCCATTAACGTGCAGCTGCCTGGCAGCCTACGCAGAACGGCATCGGTGCAAGGAGAGTGTCCAAATGAGCCACCTGTAGCTTCCGGAGCTTTCCCTGCTGCTGCCTCCCTCTTGGGTCTAAGCAAAAAGTCCATTCGGGAGGAAAAGATGGAATGTCTTTGGAATGAGAACGCTGGGAGCCGTCTGTCTGGAAGCTCCCCGGGACTCCAAATGCCACTCATCTGACGATGCCAGTTCAGCCCAGAGGGTTTCATGCAGCTCCCTTCCGCAGAGGCCTGGGATACTGTGAAGAGCTTCGGGATGAGACACAGTGTAAGGGGACTGGCTGATCAGCTCTGAGCTCAGAAGGGAATGAAATGCAGAAAGTGCCATGACACTCCGAGAACCCGGGAGGTTCTAGTCCCAGCCAAGCTGAGCTCTCTTTCCTTCGCAAAATGTGCCCAGATGTTGTGAGCTTCATCCTTCCAGCACTGAAATATTGGTGAATGTTCCAAGAAGGCACAAAAAGTTACCCACTGCCCCTTCAGAGGGCATTATGGATGAATGCCCCAGCCTGTGAGTTAGCTGATCTGTCAATAAATTAAAGATCGGAGAAAAAATCATCAATAACCTTTGATAGGCTGATGACACAACCCTCCTCTCAGAAACCAGGAAGGTCCAAAGTGATTGATCCAAGGAATCAAAGAAGAGAGTGAGAAGTTTGGCCTCCTTCTGAACATCAAAAAGGCGAAGACCTTCATGACTGCACAGAACAAAGCCATCCAAAGAGCAGGTGATCATGTGGAAGCTGAATGGCTCGTTTGCAAGGGGGCGGCATACAAATATGTTGAGGAGGAGGGGATAAGGAGAATGCGCTTTCCTGGGATCCCAGGTCACTCGCAGCGGTGAACGCAGTCCCGAAATAAGTGACGAGTCTCCCTAGGCTGCGTGGCAACGCCAAGCATGAGTCGAGGGTGGGAAAACAAGCACATTGGCTTGGCAACCCAGCACACATCGGGCCGAGCGATCATTTTCCCCATCGCAACCTATGGTTGTGAAAATTGGCCAGTGAAAAAGCTAGACAAGAGGGAAATGGGCTCATTTGCACTGTGGAGCTGGTGGAGGCCCCTGCACAGTCCATGGGCAGCGGGAGTCAAGAACAAGCCGGCGCCAGAGCATATTGACCCAGCCGCATCCCTGGCTGGCAAGATATTGAAGCTGAGACTCCTGTATTTTGGCCATGTCATGTGATCGAGCCCCTTAGGAAAAGATATAATGCTTGGAACGCTCAGCGGCAAGAGAAAACTGGGTCGCCACAGAGCGAGCCGGTTAGACTCCATCAAAGGGGACGTGGGCCAGAGCACGGTCCAGCTGAAAGAGGTGCCACGGGATCGGAAATGTGGGGAGATTTGGCCCATGGGATCGCTTCTAGCTGGACGCAACTGAGCAGCTGAACAGTAAGTACTGAGATTCCCATGTAAAAATTATGCATCGTTTTGTTTAACTTACCCCATGCCCATTACACTGGTTCCTTATATCACAGTCATAACCTAGAACGGAAGCATCCACACACTGGGAGTGTTTGCATATCTGAAACAAGAACACACAGATAGCAAAGCAGGCCCTTGAGACTGGGGCCGTGCACCACGGAGCAGCAGCACCTGGCGTGTCTGCCCAGCAAAAGCTGCCCTTCGACAGATCTGTGGGTATTAGAATTTGACCCCCAATGGGTTGTGGACATGAAAACAAGCATGGGTCAGGTGTCCTTGGTCCAGGTGAGGAGACCTCTTTCGGTTTACCTTTCCAGGTGCACATTTGGTGCCTTCGTTCACCATCCCTGGATCGGGCACGTCTGATCCCAGCTGGAAGTCCACACCCCAGCAAGTGCTGCCTTTGATGCGAGACTGGATTATGGCAGGCTGAATCCCAAACACTGGCAAGGTTTCCACATTCTCGCACTGCAGCTTTCCACACATGGCGTTCCTGTGGCATGACCATGCAAATCACCGTTACGACGTCTGGGAGCATTCGGGGATTATGCAGATAGATTTTGGGCAGGCTGGATTTCTGATGGGGACTCAAGATCATTAAATGGTCCCAGGAAGTAATTCTGGACTCGGGCATCCTGACAATGAGACAGGTGTCAGTGTCCTCACCTGAGACACTAGACTTATCAGTGCCACTGGCAGAATGTAACTCAGATCTTCGAGCAGAAGTGTGAGTGTGAGTGAGTGAGTGAGTGAGTGTGTGTGTGAGAGAGAGAGAGACAGAGACAGAGAGAGAGAGAGAGAGAGAGAGCCCTTATCCTCTGAATGAAAATCAGAGAACCAAGAAATCTCTCTTTAACATGCTTTTCCTGGAGAGACTGGTAGATTGAAAAATAATCAAACCTAGGACACAAAAACACAAGAAATAAGCCCAAGCTGCCTTGCTGGGAAAAAGCAATGCCCCCAACCTGTTGTGGCAGGTGTTTCTGCAAAAAACACAAAAAGCCTCAAATGTGACACTGAGTACACAATTCAGGGCAGAATGCAGCCATTTTTAAAAAATCGAACTTTCTAGCCCTCATGGCTACGAAGCCATGTTCCAGATTGTGTGGGCAACCCTTGCTGAAATAAGACGTGCCACAGAGGTAGCTAAATAAAATGTCCAGCGCTTAGAAAGCGATACCAGCCCTGGCTGCTTTACCCTCGCAACACCTGACCACGTAGCCCTTGTGGGGAACCCTCCCAGCAGGTGGGCAGAGCAGTGCTTTTCAAACTGTCCTTCACCACAGACCCCCTTTAAATACCTTTTGTGGCCATGGACCACCAAGGCCTAACTCAAGAGTTAAAGCACTAGACTGCATCAAATATTTATTTCATTTTTCTCATGTGGGGCCTTCAAATTTGGAGAGAAAGGGAAGTAAGTTAATCTGTTAATGCAGACACTCCTATTACAATCTCTTTATTGCAATGATTCCATATGAATTTCAAATAATACTAGCAACGCTCTTTTCACTCACATGGCCCATTTTATGGTATGGAAAATTGAGATTTTGTTCTCTTTCCCTCTCCCTCTTGCTTCCGGTTGTTCACGCATTCGTTCATCCACATTTAACTGCACAACTCCATAGCATTTCCCAAGCCTTCGCGGACCCGTGACAACATGGGGGCCCAGGGGTCCGTGGGCCATGGGCTGAGAACCACAGGGATGCGCCACTGGCGCATCACGCCAACTCACCAGCTTGAGCACTTCTTGTAGTCATGCCCATGGTAGCCACAGTTTCCAAACCTGTCGCCTTTGGAATTCACTTCAGAAAAGCAAATTTCGGGGGCAGCCTTTGCCTCTGCAAAACACAAACAGTTCGACAAACAGTCAGTACCTGCTCAGACGTTGTGCTCGTACTTTTGTCCAGCTCTGCTTCAACCTCACAGCCGTGTGAGCCAGACTCCATGAAGCAGGTGAATCATTTAAAAGGATGTGCACACCAGTGAAGATTAACGACTGTTCCAGTACAAGGTTCATCTGTGGAGTAGCCTGTTTGGACATGGGCAAAGCAGAGGCTTAAAAGAAGCACTAGATGCCATGGACCACCAGCAAGTGAATAATCCCCCATGAAAGGGATATTCTGCTTTCTAACAGACACAAAACTAACGTTTTGCTCCGTAAGATGCAGCCCACATTCCACCGTCACCACCATCCAGCCTAAGCATGGTTCCATTGCTTCGGGATTTGGGGGTGGTACCTCAGCAGCTTCCAATAGTCAGGAAACAAACGTTTTCCTCAGTAAGATGCAGCCTATGTACAGTCACAATCAGTACATGCCAAAGCATGGATCCATTGAGTAGGGATTTTGGAGGGGAAACCATCAGCAGCTTCTCAAATTCCCTACTGTGCCCAAGGATCTGAAAAGGTTTGTTTGTTTTATTGAACATTTTCATATGCCGTCCAACAGTAAAGCCTCTGAACAGCTTACAAAAAACAAGAAACAAAACAATTACATACAACAAACAACACACAACACACTGCATCCAACCATTCATGATAAAATCAAAGATAAATCCAATTAACTTAAAATATTGGGAAAATAAAAAGGTCCTCGCCTGATGCAGAAAAGAATAAAGTCATGGCACCAGATGAACCTCCCTGGGGAACATGTTCCAAAGTTGGGGTGCCACTGCCAAAAAGGCCCTTCTCCAAGTAGTTACCCTCCTAATTTCCTTCAAAGAGGGCTCCCGGAGAAAGACCTCTGCCTCAGATCGCAAGGGCTGGGCAGGCACATAGGGAAGAAGGTGCTCCGTCAGGTGTGGGGACTCCCGGTTTTAATGCTTTAAAAGGTAAACCCAACACCCTGAATGGAAGCCAGAAAGCAACTAGCAACCAGCCCAAGTCCTTCAAAGCAGGAGTAATTTTGATCCCAGTACTGATGGTGCAGAAACTAACTTTTGGACCAACAAAAGCTTCAGGGTTAGTCCTATAGAGCATATTGCAATGGTCAATGCACAGAATCCTCGAATAGTAGAGTCAGGAGGGGCCAGAGGGCATGATGTAATCAAGACAGAGATAAACGTTGCAAGATTGGGCTGATGACGGGATAGCCATGGGCGACACCCTACCAAAAGCCCAAACCTTCCGTTGTTCTGCCCAACCCAAGAGAACAGAATAGCTGTTCGTTTCTCTTACTCGAGCCAAAGATGGCCTGACACTGGGCCTCGTAGAACTGGCACACGCCGTTGTAGCAGTAGGCCTCCTCTTTGTGGCAGGGATGCCCATTCTGCAGGGTAACATCTTGCGGGCAAAACGGCGAGGTCCCATTGCAGTACTCCGGAAGGTCACACTCGCTGGTGCGCTCTCGGCACTGGGTGCCTTTGGAAAGGAACTAGAACAGGAGGGGAGAAGTGGACTGTGGTCAACTTTGCGAGCCCGTTTTGGGAATAATCCAGAAGCGTCTGGGAAAATACTCATCCTTCCAGTAGCATCACCCCAGAATAGCGTGATAGAAACAATGCTTGGCATTCACACCAGACATTTCCAGTGCCCAAAGCGTTCCAGCCCATCTCAGCTCTAGCAGGTGGGCCGATATTAGTATTCCCATATAGTAGGTTTCATGTTGTCCTTGTCTGTCTGTCTGTGAGTTACTTTCCATGTAAATGGCCCAAGCAAAACCAATAAAGCAGACAGACAAACGGACGGCAGGAGAGAAGGGGCAGCTGTCGCCCAAGAGAGATTAGGTCCTATTGAACCTGTCCTAGCAGAGTTTTCCATGAGGCTTCTGGATCTGGAGCTCAGCCATGGCATTCTATCCACTTGTGTGACTGACTTCCACAAACAGCTGTGGCCCAGCAGTAACATCACAAATTCCTTACTCCTGTCCAAAGGAGAAGGGAAGTACAAGGGAAGTATTTGTGCAGGTCCCACACAAACTTGGTGAGGCAAGTCTGGGGCCAAACCAGCCAGTAGACCGAATGGGAAAAGGTAGAGCTGCAAACTGCATTTTAATATATATAAAATAAACTCTTCTTGCATGCCACAATCCTGATAGAAATTGGGCTTATCCATGCTTCCTAATATATATATATATTGTATTATCAGGATTGTATCATCAGGATTGTGGCATGCAAGAAGAGTTTACTCCCTTAATGCAGTTGAGAGAACGCCCTCCTCTCTATCGATATCAGCCTTTCAAAGGGATGAGGGAGCCCCTTCGAGGGCTGCAAGCAGCAGAGGAAGGATGCTTGTTGGGACCACGGCAGGGGAAGGGACGGTCCAAAACCTCTCCTCGTGCCACATACTCGTGGCATGGACCAGGCGCCCCGCACAAAGGTCTCGGGCATCACTGGAGAGAATTATGTCTACCGATCACTCTGGGGGCTAAGGCCCCACAAAGCAGTGTCCACGGAGGTCTCCAGACGTGCCCCAAGACGTCCTCTTGCCACGCCCTTGAAGAGGAGGCGAGAGCCCTACTGTGTGGGTGCCCAGGGGCTGCCCAAAAGGCATTCCGGTGGTTGGCCGTCCGAGGGCAACCTGGCAGGCGCGATTTCGTTGTGGTATCATGTCTGGCATCCAGGCATGCCTGCCGCTGTGAGCTGTGATTTTCCCCCTTGCGGCACTGCGTGTACTTTAGAAGTGCCCACTGATTGCAGCTCAGCTGGCTCCCAGATAATACATCTGGGGCTGCGGGCCGAGATCACTTCACCGCATGGTTCAGGCCGTTTGTGCAAGGGCTTCCGGGGAGAAGGTCTTACTTGGCAGTTGTGGCAACAGTCTCCGTAGCCACACTCAGCCCCTGGGCGGAGTCGACACACTCCTGCCTCACAGCACAGGTCGGACTTGCACTCCTGCAACAAGGCGGGGACAAAAGGAAACGCTGATGAGGAAGAGGGGCATCCCGGGGCATTCCTTCATCGCGACACTGGGCTGGGCCTCTGGCAGACGTGATGGTCCGCCACTGCGGAAGGGCGAGCTGTGTGGCGTCTGGGCTTGCTGCTGCGGGGCTGGCGGGCGATCGCAGGCGTGCGCTGGGCCTGACTGAAGAAGGGCCTTCCTTGCAGCGGCGCCCCTTCTTCGGAGTGATTTCCGGAAGATGCCCCTTGCGCAGCGCACGGGGCTCGATCCCTGACGGGAACACTGGGCGGGCTTGCCGGGAACTCGGACTCAGGGCCATGTCCGCGTGGGCCAAGCCCAGGGAACCCATGGAATTTCCGCCCCCAAAGCATTCCTCTCACACTGTTTTTCGCACTGGGAAGAAGACCCACAGCTTCTCATGCCCAAGTTAATTTGATCTGCACCCCACCTTTTTCCTGCGAAGAACTCAAGGGGGCTCCCATCATTCTCCTCCTCCTCCCGCTCTCAGTCTTATCCCCACAACAACAACCCTGTGAGGGAGGTTGAGCTGAGAGTCCCTGACTGGCCCAAAGTCCCCCAGCGAGCTGCACGGCTGAGCGGGGCCCAGATCCCAGATCACCTGAGCCCCAGTCCCAGCCTTAACCACTACACCACACTGCCTATCAAGTTCCCTTTTGCTGCGGTCCAGCAGGAGAACCATCTGACGGTTGGCGGGCACCTCACCTCCCTGAGAAAGCTCGTATGACCTGCCAGACCTCAAGTCGGTCTAGAGCCTTGCTTCAGCAAACCTCCCTTCGCGCTGCCCAGCTGCTAACCTCCTGCGAGCCGCAGTCACATTCCTCGCCAGCGTCCACTAGCCTGTTGCCGCAGGACGGGGCGCTGTAGGTCTCGTCCGGCCGGGGAATGTTGAGCAGGCAACTTCCCCCCTTGTTCAGAGTGAGCTTTTCAAAGTCCTCCTCACTGCAGCTGCTGAAGTTTCGGGCTCCTCTACAAACACGAACAGTTAGAGCAGTCCTTAAACTGGGCCCACTCAGAGTCAAGAGCTGGGTTTTCAGGCGGGGCTCTCCATGGACTCCTAGGTTTCAAGTCTGCCCCCCCTGGGTTCCACAAAGACGCCCACCCCACTTTCTCCTCTTACACCCCATGAGCTTAATCAATGTTCCAAAGAATTAGTGAGTGCCGCTGGTTTGCCTTTGAACATTGTGATGGCGGCCTCAGACTTGTAAAGAAGCCAAAAGAAGTTACACGTCTCTGCACTGGCTGTGGAGCCGGCTGGTGCCGGAGGTCAGACTAGATGGCCCTGGAGGCCCCTTCTGACTCGCTCTGTTTCTATGTTTCTCTGTTTCTATGTTTTCTCTGCAAGGAGTGCGGAAACCAAGTGGGCCATCAGAGAAAGGGGTGGAACAATCCGCTCCTTCTCCACAAACTCACTTATTGGCCTGCAGAGAATCCCTGGCCACCTGTGGTGACCAAGCAAATTGTTAAATACACGGCTGTGCTAAACTGCTTATTCCTGGCTCTTCTTTTGTGTTCATTTGGGGGAGCAGGGATTAGGTTTTCGTAAAATATTACACCATGTTCCAGGGCTTCCTCAACAAAAAATGAGAAAGCCACTGCTCTAGGATACATCTACACTAAAAGCTCACATCTATCCTACACCAGTATCATCGGCTGGGCTCATGCCTCACCCCAAATATTCTAGGGAACTGTTGTTTGTTTGATAAAGGTGCTGAAAATTCTGGAAGAGAACCCTCTATTCCCAACTGCAATTCCTCAAGTTCCCTGTGGAGAGGGACTACCGTATTTTTTGCTCTATAAGACTCACCTTTTCCCCCCTCAAAAGTAAGGGGAAATGTCTGTGCGTCTTATAGAGTGAATATGTGTGCGCAGCAAGTCTGTCAGAGGTGCCGCCCATGGGGAAGTGATGGGGAATGTGCCTGTGATGATGTGCCCATTTGAGTCAGAATATTTTTCTTCTTGTTTTCCTCCTCTAAAAACTAGGTGCGTCTTATGGTCAGGCGCGTCTTATAGAGCGAAAAATACGGTAGTCCTTAAGATCACAGTCTTATGCCTATTAGACACGTTAAAAGGTTTGGAATTCCCTGCAATTCCCAGGGAGCAAGATTCCCTCTAGCAGGTGCAGACCTAGTTCCTACCTAAGCAAGCACAAGACTGCACCTTAAGCCAGGACTAAACATGCCTTCTTCCTTGGGATGTGAATCTGGGGAAATGTGCAGCAAATGAGCTTGAGAAAGAACAGCAAAGGGCGGCTGCAGGGCTGCTCCCTCAGATCAGATGTGCTCAGCTCCTCCATGCCCTGCACTGCTAGCACTCCTGCCGCCTATTCTAGCAAGTAATGTAAGAATCAGTGGCTGATTTTGCTTCCCCACCACCTTCCCTGCCCACCCCTTTTTCATGGTGCCTTTTACACTGTAAGCCGGCAGGTTGGGACCATCTTGTTTTTATTGCTCATACAGAAACCACTTTATGAGCCTTTTTGGCTGAAGGACATGGAAAAAGCACTTTAAGTAAGTAAATGAATAATGAGTGTGGATTGTCTTATGCAACTCATAGCTCTTGGAACTGAGATTACCTGGAAGGAAAGAACCAGCTTTCATTTATTCTGAAGGATGAGATTCCAGCTCTCAGCATCATGTTTTGAAAATATGCGAGCAGTGATTTTAAAAAGCCTACAATGCTCAGGGGTCCCTGGATCCCTCCTCCTCTCCTGTTGCTAGCAATTCTTCCATCCTTCCGAAGACAGATGAGAGCAGTACTTACGATGCTCCAGAGTTCATAATGCAGTTCGTTGTTCCGCAGTAACAGTTTCTTTCATCATCATGATTCATTCCTAGGTTGTGCCCCAGTTCATGAGCCACGATGGACGCAAACATCTGCACGCTGATCGTCCCGAACTGCAGCATCGTGTAAGAGCAAAGACACCAGTAAGGGAATGGAGGGCTAAGCTAATCTGAGCATGGACGCAACTCCAGGAGGCTCTCACAGGCAGGACCTGCACATGCACTCGCACGCACGCACGCACATATTTGTCTGATTGTCGGCTTCTCATGAGCTGCCCTCAGAGCCCTGTTGACTGAGGAGTGAAATCTAAATGCTTGGAGTGGATAAAAAGCACATGCAGCCTCCAGGCACACAAGAACAGGATGTGACAATCCCATGGTTGAGATGTGGAACGGGGAGATGACCAGGGCTATTGACACGATCGCTCCTAAGCCCCCTCTCCAACCAGGCAGAGCCCGTTCATCCCCATGGTATACACCTGAGTTACGGGCGATGAAGTGGGTTGGGAGACGGCTAGAGCGTAGGCGGAGGAAATCACGGGACGAGTCTGACCGAACACATCTGAGAGCCCATTATCGGGCCTTTGCTGTGGCGGTGAGGCGGCGAAGAAGAGATTCTTCTCCGCGTCCATTGCCTCCTCACAATGCTGTCCGGCGGAGCTCTTTCGGGTGGTGCAGGGGCTAATAAATCCTGGCCCCAAAAAAGATCTGGTGCCACCTACGAAAGCCCGCTGTGACGACTTTGCCACGCATTTTAAGGAGAAAGTAGCTCAGATTCGTCTCGAGCTGGGCTCCACTGTTGATACAGACTCTTTTGGGGAGGGGCCTAGCGTGCCGTCTTGTCCTCCATCAATGGAT
Organism: Varanus salvator macromaculatus; assembly: GCA_023646645.1. Lineage (NCBI taxonomy): Eukaryota > Metazoa > Chordata > Lepidosauria > Squamata > Varanidae > Varanus > Varanus salvator. The sequence continues at coordinate 23,207,839 of JAIXND010000621.1, read as the reverse complement.
GAATTTCAGTTTCTGCGGCCTGATGATGTGGACAAGGTGCTTGGATCGGTACGCTCAACCACCTGTTTACTGGACCCATGCCCATCCTGGCTACTAAAGAGTGCCAAGGACGGGATTGCGCCCTGGATCCTGGAGGTGGTCAACACCTCTTTAAGAGACGGCTGGGTGCCTGCATCTCTAAAGGAGACGGTAGTCTGGCCAGTCCTAAAGAAGGCTTCCCTGGATCCAGAGGTGGTCGCCAACTATAGACCAGTGGCCAACATCCCGTTTCTGGGCAAGGTGCTGGAGCGGGTGGCGGCGGGACAACTCCAGGCACTCTTGGATGAAACTGATTATCTAGACCCATTTCAGTCCGGCTTCAGACCCGGGTACGGCACTGAATCTGCCTTGGTCGCCCTGTACGATGACCTGTGCAGGGAGAGGGACAGGGCGAGTGCGACCCTGTTGGTTCTCCTGGACCTCTCAGCGGCTTTCGATACCATCGACCATGGTATCCTCCTGGATAGGCTAGCGGGACTGGGAGTAGGGGGCACCACTTGGCGGTGGTTCCACTCCTATCTCAATGGCAGATTCCAGAAGGTGGTGCTGGGGGACTATGGCTCTGCGCCATGGCAGTTATGCCATGGAGTTCCGCAGGGGTCCATTTTGTCCCCCTTGCTATTCGACATCTACATGAAACCACTGGGAGAGGTCACCTGGAGGTGTGGGCTGCGGAATCATCAGTACGCTGATGATACCCAGCTCTGCCTCTTGTTCTCCACCGATCCAGGTGAGGCAGTGGCTGTACTGAACTGGTGCCTGGCCGAGGTAATGGGCTGGATGAGGGCCAATAAACTGAGGCTCAATCCTGACAAGACGGAGGTCCTGTTGGTGGGTGGGTCGGGCTTCGGAGTGGGGGACCTGACCCTAGCCTTAAATGGGGTTGCACTCCCTCTGAAAGGCAGGGTCCGCAGCCTGGGAGTGCTCCTCGACCCGGACCTGACCTTGGAAGCTCAAGTGTCAGCAGTGGTGAGGAGCACTTTCTATCAGCTCTGGCTGATCCATCAGCTGCATCCCTTCCTGGAGTTCGACTGCCTGGCGACAGTGACCCACGCGCTGGTGACTTCCCTTTTAGACTTCTGTAACGCACTCTACGTAGGGCTACCCTTGAAGACGGTCCGGATACTTCAATTGGTGCAAAATAGAGCTGCCAGGGTGCTGACGGGGACTGGGCGTTGTTCTCATATAACCCCAGTTCTCCGTCAGCTCCACTGGCTCCCCATTGAAGTCTGGGCCCAATTCAAGGTGTTGGTTCTTACCTATAAAGCCCTTAACGGCTTAGGTCCTGGCTATCTAAAGGAGCACCTGCAGCCATATATGCCCTCCTGCCCCTTACGATCAGCAGCTGATGCCCTCCTCCAGGAACCCTCCGTGAGGGAAATAAGGAGGGTGAGTACCCAGAGGAGGGCCTTCTCTGTGGTGGCGCCCCACTTATGGAATGCGCTCCCCAGAGAGGCTCGCCTGGCGCCGTCGTTATTTATTTTTATTTAAAAGTTATTTTAATTGCTAATTTATATTTATTATATTTTTGTATTTTTAATTCTTATCTCGAGATGGGCCAGTTTTTAAGTAATTTTAGATGTGGAAATAGTGTAATTTATTTGCTTGTTGTGAGCCGCCCTGAGGCTTGTTGGCAAGGGGGCGGCATATAAATTTGTAAATGAATAAGTAAATAAATGTTCTTCCAGCTCATATTAAAAGGAACAAAGGTTTATCCAGCAGTGGGAGAGAACTGAGGATGGGAGGGGAACTCCCACAAAGAGGCTGAAAGAGGAAAGAGCGCGGACTTACTGCTCGTATGGTACCAAGGCAACTCTGATAAAGTCACGTTTATTTAATCAAGCTTTTGTTGAACAACCAGCCACATTTTATTGGTAGAACTTGATTTTAAATATGTTGATCCTTTTGGGTTTTTTAAATTTACTCTTCACCATGATTTTAGGCGAAGAGCAGTGTATGCATTTTGCAAAGACAGGGTTGCAGATGTTTGTATAACCCCAAAAGAGCCCCATTTACGAGCTTTCCCTCTCTGTGATCAGCACGGAGCCGTTCCAGTCACAGCACACAACAACCTGCTCCATGCAACCGCCAGACCCTTCCACAGTTTACTTAGACATGTGTAACATTTCATCAAACCACAGTGATTGTGGCTTGTTCTTTCATTCAAGCCCTGCAAGTGTGGATTGTTGCAAGCGCGGTTAACAAACCGCCCAGAACCCATGGGCTGTTTTAGGGTTGTGCGTGGCTTGTTTCCAACCCTCACTGGCTTTGAATGATGCAACAAACTGCAGCGGTGGCTTGAATGTTCCCAATGCCCGCCTGCCTGCACACTGCAGTGGTTTAAACAAGTCACACTGATTGTGCGAACAGTCCTGAAGTCACTCACTTGTACACGCATTGGTGTAAAGCCAATCAGCAATTTTAACATGGCCACATGCCAACCCACGTTAAGATGAAGCTACCGGATTGTTGTGTTCACCCCAAACGCATTCTGCTACAGACGTAAACACAGTCATACCTTAACTCAATGAAGGCGCAGTTAATGATATCTTACCACATTAATCCCTCCGGCGTGGCTCTTGGAACATACCGTCCCCACGTAGGCCATCCCTGCTGTTCCGCCAAACCCTTTCTTCCTAAAAGACCCCAGAAAGCCCCACCGAGACAGACAGGTGAGATGTCTGATTGGCTATTTCGAGAGGCAAACTACAATCGCCTATCTTAAATCACAAGTATCACCCCAGCGCACTGTGGCTACTTCCAGCGTATGTGTACTAATCATGTTTTTGGCTCTGGCCTCTTGGCAGAGCGGCAGAGCAGCAGAGGCACAGGCTGGGAGAGAGGGCTGGGCGGCCAGGGGACGGGCGAAGGCAAGGCAGGAGCTGGGCAGGTGGGAGCAGAGGGCCAGGAGCAGCGGAGAGGGAGGGGGCGGGGCCAGAGAGGCCAGAGGGGCCAGGAGGGAGCAGAGGGCCAGGAGCAGCGGAGAGGGAGGGGGCGGGGCCAGAGAGGCCAGAGGGGCCAGGAGGGAGCAGAGGGCCAGGAGCAGCG
>JAIXND010000621.1:23155441-23200106 GCA_023646645.1 Varanus salvator macromaculatus | reverse complement strand
TATGGGGGATTTCAATCTCCCGGATATTAGTTGGGAGACTCACTCGGCGGAGACAGCCAGGTCACGTCGCTTCCTAGAAGCTCTAGAGGGTGGGTTTTTCACACAGAGGGTCCGAGAGGCGACAAGGGGGCGAACATCCTTGACTTGGTCTTGACCAATAGGGAGGAGCTGATAGATGAAGTACAGATTAGGGGAGCTCTGGATGCGAGTGACCACTCCATCCTTTGCTTTGAGATCAGGGGACTGGGGCCGTGCAGCAGGGCGAGCACTAGAAGCTGGGACTTCAAGAGGGCCAACTTTGGCCAACTGAAGGCCAGGCTGGGGAAAGTCTCCTGGGATAGGTTACTGGAAGGTAAGCGAGTTGAGGAGGGGTGGATGGCACTCAAAAGGGAGGTTTTGGAGGCGCAAGCCCTGACGACACCTCTAGTCAGTAAGGTGGGGAGGCGGAGGAGAGTGCCGCCATGGATGCGAAAGGAGGTGGTTAGGGGGATTAGACGAAAGAGGAGCCTCCATAGGAAATGGGTACTGGGGGAAATAGACAAAAGGGTATACCGGGAGGAGGAGGCCCGTTGCAGAAGGATTCTTCGCAAGGCTAAGGCTGATTACGAGCTGAGACTTGCCAAGAATATCAAGAGCAACAAAAAGGGCTTCTTCCAGCATGTAAATAGGAAAAGGAAGGGGAGACAAGTGGTGGGGCCACTAAATAAGGAGGAAGGAGATCCAGTGACTGATATGAGGGAACAGGCACAGATGCTAAATGACTATTTTGCCTCTGTGTTCTCCCCAAAGCAGGACGGGGGATATCCGTATAGGAGATTAGATGAGGCTGGGGACTTAGGGGCACAGATTAGAGTCACCCCCCTTGAAGTCGAGGGGTTCCTCAGGGCATTGGACATTACAAAGGCACCAGGCCCTGACGGGTTACACCTGAGAGTACTAAGAGAGTTGGCAGGGGTTCTCTCACGCCTGCTGGCCTCCATTTTTGAGGCCTCGTGGAGAACGGGTAAAGTTCCAGAGGACTGGAGGGTGGCATCAGTGGTCCAAATTTTCAAAAAGGGTAGTAGGAAGGACATGGGGAATTATAGACCGGTTAGCCTTACGTCCATTGTAGGAAAAACAATGGAAAGGCTCATAATAGAGAGAGATCTGGTGATGCTAGATAGGGAAGGGAGGCTGACAGCCACACAACATGGCTTCCGCAAAAACAGGTCCTGCCAGACAAACCTTGTGGAATTCTCTGACAAGGTTTCAGGATGGCTAGATGGAGGGGATGCAGTGGATGTGGTATACCTGGATTTCAGCAAGGCCTTTGACAAAGTGCCCCATGATATCCTGGTGGAGAAACTGAGGAGTTTTGGGATACACCAAAGCACTGTCCGGTGGATTAGGGCATGGCTGACTGACCGAAAGCAGAAGGTAACCATTAGCGGGGAATCATCGGGATGGCAGCCAGTGACAAGCGGGGTCCCCCAGGGCTCTGTCCTGGGGCCGATCCTGTTTAATCTTTTCATTAACGACATGGAAGAAGGGGTGAACAGTCTGCTGATCAAATTCACAGACGACACTAAAACTGGAGCAGTGGCCACAACTGAGGAGCAGGTACTCCAGATCCAAAAGGATCTGGACAGACTATGGAAGTGGGCAGGAGACAACAGGATGGCGTTCAATGTGGAGAAGTGCAAGGTCTTGCACTTGGGGCATAAGAATAGCTGTCATAAGTACAGGTTAGGTGACAAGTGGCTGGAGAGCAGCACTTGTGAAAGGGACCTCGGGGTACTGGTTGACCGCAGGCTAAACATGAGTCAGTAGTGCGATGCGGTGGTCAAGAGGGCAAATGCCACCCTTGGTTGCATAGCCAGAAGTGTGGCTTCTAGATCAAGAGAGGTATTACTACCACTTTACACGACTCTGGTGCGCCCGCAACTGGAGTATTGTGTTCAGTTTTGGGCCCCTCATTACAGAAAGAATATAGCCAGGTTGGAGTCAGTGCAGCGTAGGGCCACAAGGATGGTGGCTGGTTTGCAGGGGATGCCGAATGAATCGAGACTGAGGGAACTGGGTCTCTTGAGCCTGGAGGAGACTCAGAGGGGATCTGTTGGCGACATACAGGTACGTGAGGGGGTGTCACATGCAGATGGGTAGAGATCTGTTCTCCCCTGCGGAGGAAGGCAGGACGCGCTCCAACGGAGCAAAGCTCAGGGAGCCCAGGCTCCATTTGGATGCCAGGAAGCACTTCCTGACAGTTAGGACCCCGAGGGCGTGGAATGGGCTTCCACGGGAGGTCGTTGAGGCCCCATCGGTGAGGGTGTTCAAAGATAGGCTGGACATGCACATGGTGGGCATGTCGTGAGCGGAGCCGGCTGGTGCCGGAGGTCAGACTAGATGGCCCAGGAGGCCCCTTCTGACTCGCTCTGTTTCTATGTTTCTATGTTCTACGAAACATCCATGTTCATTCATTTGTTTTCATTCTTAAACAAGAACATGGAATTACAGGGAAACCCTGAAGATTAGGGTAAGCAAACAAGTTTAAAAGGTTCAGAAAGCGAGACTCCACCGCAACATTTTCAGATTTCAGGTGAAATCTCATTTAAGAAATGTAAGAGATAACATGGAAGGGCTGCACTGCTGAGGGGCATTGCTGTAAGAGCAGCCAAGCTGGATCAGGCCCAGGGTCCAGCAAGCTCATGTTCCCCAGCAACAGGGTGCACAGGCGTACCACCTCCAGTCCTGGGTACATTCAGGTGACCCAAAAGGCCACCTTGCAGGCAAACAACACACGCGGGTCCTTCACAACAAAACCCAGAGTGCTCCTGAGATGCCCACAAGCTCTTACGGCCACAGCATTTCCCCCTTTTACCCCTCCCCTTTCTTAATTTTGCAGGGATCCCAATTCTCAACCTCCAACATGACTTTTGGTAACACCGCCTTCAAAGAGTCTAACTGCCACATCACTGGCTCGTTGCCCTTTTTTCAATTGTGTCCAAAATTTGCACTTTAAAAAAATAGTTGCAGAAAAACTCAGTGCTACTATTCGGAAGCCTCATTCTTATCTCATCAGTGCCCTGGAAGGCAACTTTCCTTCTCACTGGATGGCTGTAAAATGGGAAGCTGCTGAGTTAGAAGTGACATCGCACAGAGACCTTTGCTTGTGCAAAGGGTGGACATATAGATCTCCCCCTTCCCAGTGAGGGCCCCCGTTGCTGGTTTGACTGGACCTGGTCTCAGCTCCCTCCACCCTTTTCACCCCTTCCGCCAGGTGTTCCTGAAAGTGGAAAACAGCAAGCCACTCCATTCACAAGAGCATGGAGTGTGGACAGCTGCTGAAACACGGGCTTCCGGTTAAAACGGTTGTTTTGAGAGGGCTAATGGAGAATTTTTGACAGAGGTGGGTTCATGTTACAAGGACCCAGCCAACGGCATTCCCGAATTCCCCTTGATAACACAGTTCCCGTTTCCTGGTGGATGGAGAAGAGGTGTTTTCATTACTGGGTTTCTCTTTGTGGCCAGTATCAATTGCTCATTCATGGTTTTCCTTTCAAAACTAGGGAGGGAAACCCAGGTCTTACAGAACAAACTGCGCGCTGTCGTGCCTCCGGCGCGGGACGAGATCCTGTTCTCGCCACTGCACGAAGTTGGCAAGAACATCCGCTGCCCCGCCTTCTAGGCGGATCTTATTCTGCACCGTCCAGATCTCCAAGCCGACCAACACGATGCGGATGTTCAACATAACGTACATCTGGAAAAGCAGAGAGGAAAATGGAGCACGGGGCAGAACTGGAACGAATACAGGATTCGCCGAAGCTCTGCTGTCTATTTGGCCAGGAAAAGGCCCTACGGTGGCTTCCCAGCAGGCCCCGGCCCCGGCCCGAGCGGGGAGCTGCAGGGGAAATGTCTCCCTGTTGCCCTGGCAGCTGGACGCAGGTTCTGCACTTGAGAGTGACATGTGCCTCCCGTTTTAAACCAGAAAAAACACTGCACCCCACACAATTACTGTAAAGATGTTAAGGCCACCCTTCAGTGTAAGAATCAGGGTGGTCTTCCGTGAAATCGTAATAAGGAAACAGCAACATAAAACGTAGCACCGCTTCCCAGGATGCTTCAGCCGAGGAATTTGCCACCAAAGGTGACCCCAGTAGCCACCAACCACGAGGGTTTCAATCGGGGTTTCGACAAAGGGAGGATCAAGCTGCCAGCGGCTACTGGTCGCAATGGCCACGTGTTACCAGCACGAGCACCATGTGGCTGGGGAGCGCCATAACGGAATACTCTGAAACACTGACCTATTTCTGGGCTGCCACAAGCACCCGGTGGAAACAAAATGCTAGAGTACACAGGCTTTGGGTCCAATCCAAGCGCCTTCCTATGGCCCATTTTGGAACACCAGCCACAACTCGGGGTTAGGGATAAGAGTGGATAGGATCTATTCAGGCATGCACTTCACTTTTTGTGTGGACCACCTGGGCACATAGGTATCTTTGCTTGCCACTGGAAAGACAACACGGTGCCAGGCGGGAATCCCCAGGGAAGGCCTTCCATGAATAACAAAATTGCTGACTCAGTCTTCCTTCTTGCAGAAGCCAGGTTTACCTTCCCACAAACTTCCTTTATTGTTTACTTAAATACAGAATACACAGTGGCTTGAATAAAGGGAGCACAGGAACAAAGTCAGCACAGACTGAATTCCAATGCCCATTCTGTTATCTCTGCATGAACCACAAAGCTTCCACTTACACTGTCCAAATAGTTGGCCAACTGCACCATTTCTTCTCTGACAGCAGTTTCATTCTGACCCAACAACTGGTACTGCCAGGGAAAGACAAGGTTAGGCATGGCGAGAAAGCGGGCTCTTTCCTGTTTGAAAACAGAGCTGCCTGCAATCTCAGAGACCTGTGCTTAAAATCTGCCTAAAATCAGGGTGTGCTTAGCAAGTTTGCAGATGCTGCTATTCTCCAGAACCAAGTCACAGAGGCAGAGGAGACCGATTTCGAGGTCCAGCTAAGTCCAGCCCTCTTCTCTGTGCAGCAGTTCCCCAGCGGAAGGCCCAGTCTCTGCCTGAAGAACTTCAGCAAGGGAGCAACCCCACCCAGAGGGCTCCTCTGTCCCACGGGCCACCCGTGCCTTTCCATCAGGAGAAAAGAGGAAAGCTTCCTTCCCAGTTTGAGCAGCCTCGCTCCTGTGGACTGCAGCTGATCCACACAGATTATCGGAGGGGAGAGGATACTTCCGCTGGTCCAGGACAGAGCCGCCGGGTTGCTAACAGGGATAAGAGTGGATAGGATCTATTCAGTCATGCACTTCACTTTTTGTGTGGACCACCTGGGCAAATAGGTATCTTTGCTTGCCACTGGAAAGACAACACGGTGCCAGGTGGGAATCCCCAGGGAAGGCCTTCCATGAATAACAAAATCGCACGATTCAGTCTTCCTTCTTGAGGAATTCAGGTTTACTGTCCCACAAACTTCCCAAGTATGAACACGTAACGCCGGCCCTTTTCCACCTACACTGGCTACCAGTCAAAGCCCGGGGCCAATTTAAGGTGCTGGTGGTGACCCATAAAGCCCTAAATGGCTTAGGACCTGGTTACCTGAAGGAGCGTCTCCTTCCATATGTGCCCACCCGTCCCTTAAGGTCTGGGGCAGACGCCCTTCTCCGGGAGCCCTCCCTGAAGGAGATTAGGAGGGCAGCTACCCGGAGAAGGGCCTTCTCTGCAGTGGCACCCAGATTGTGGAATGCGCTCCCCAGAGAGGTTTGCCTGGTGCCAACACTTTATTCTTTTCAGCACCAGGCTAAAACCTTTTTCTTTTCCCAATGTTTTAAGACCTCACTGTTTTAACTGGGGTTTTATTGTTAGTTGAAATTTTAGGTTGCTGTGTCTTATTTTGCATTTTGTATTGTTAAACCATCCTGAGACTTTGGTAATGGTACGGTCTAGAAAAGTTTTAAATAAAATAAATAAATTTCCCCTGCACTGTGTTGAGTCTGGGAAAAAAAATAGATTTGATCTGAAACTGATCAGAGATAAGTTTTTCAGCCATTTCCTGCTGGGGCAAAACAACTCGGGAATGCTGGCTTCCTCAGTTTTGAGTCTGCACCGAAAGGCATGAAAAGTCGTGCAAACGTTTGGTGGCAAATGTTGTTAGAGAAAAGAGTAGCAGAGCAGACAACAGCTGCCCCAAATCTAATGGGAGCGAGATGGAATTTCTCAGCCCAGTTTTGCTAGTGAGCCAACCAGGACAGCTTGCTGGATAAACAGCACTTCTCCTTCCCGGAGAGGACCTAGAACTGCAGGAAATAACAAAGTCTCTTGTTCCTCTTGGCTTATTGGGACTGAGAATCCCTTCCTCCTGCAGCACTGCTGGGAAAGCGTGCTGGGGGGAAGCAGTGGGGCAAAGCGGAAAGACGCGTGTGCTCGCTGGGGCCAAGGAAGCCTGCGCTCTCCAGCGGAGAAACGAGGGTGGGGCACTGGGAACGGCCGCGGTGCAGACCCATCTGCTCCAGTGCTGAGGAGCGGACACATCCTGTCAATGGATGACTGCCATATTTTGGACTGGAGGACATCCAACATCGACCCAAGGAGAGTGAACTAGCCTCAAGAAAACATGTTTGTAACACATTTTGGCCCAATATGTAAACCGTTTTTCCAGCATCTTGAGACTTGCTCTCTCCTTTTGGATCACATTTACAGGAGCCTTCCATAAACCAGCAGGCTCCAAATGTGCTGGACTACAGCTCCCATTATCCTTGGCCAGAATGGCCACTGGCTGTTTCAGATAATTCTGTGAACACCAAAATCATACCCTTTCTTTGTCCACAACTATAAAGAGCTCCACGTATCTGGTCTGGAGGAGGACTCCTCTTTTTCTCTGCAGGGAAAAAGGAAGGGGTGAAGTTATAAGATGCTAAATCTTTTCTTCCAATTCCTTGGTTCAAAACAGAGTGATGTCACTACAGCCCACAGTTCCATTTTCTACTCATGACACAGCCGGAATGCGGGGATACACGCCCAGGACAAAGAAAGCCAAAACATTCCTAACAAAAGACATCAATTCCTTTCTTTCCTTTTTTTCATGAATGCTAGATCAAGATTTGGCACTCGGTCTGGCCAAGCGAAACGAGAGCCCAACGGAAAAACTAAATAGGAAGACATGAAAAGTACTTCAATCGCTTTCCTTTGATTAGTTAGGAAAGAGCTTTATAACCTGCCTTCCAAGTTATATATGACATTTCCAGGGCAGAATCAGAGGAGTAGTACCCATGACTGGATCAATGGTGGATTTCATATTACATCAATAAAAACAAGTTTCTAGCTCTTATGGGCAGCATATGTATTGCTCCTGAATCACCTCTTCACTACTGGTACAACTCCCATCCTTTTTTATGAACCTTCCAGTCCATCCCTTCCATGCGACCCAAGTGACTTCTCACTATTTACTCAAACCATCCAAATTCTTTGAACAATTAATCTCAGACACATTTTTATTTTGTTTTCAGTTCAGAGAAAAACAAACAATCAGAGACCTGAGAGTTTTTTTTTTTTTTATGGGACTGCAATCATAGCCCTGTTAAGAGTAAGTCACCCTCTCATTCCACCAGTAGAAACAAAAGGTTGGGGAGCAGGTCATTTCTATGCTTTACCCTGAGAAAACAGTTGAACTAATTGATCTGAAACTCAGCAGTATCGCAGAGGTGGGTCTGAGGAGGGCCTGTGCCGATCTGGAGCTAGAAAGATCGAGGCAGGCCTTGTTTATAGGAGCTTAAAGTCTGAGGAATGCCCACTAGCAGTCTGACCAATATGGCCTGCTGGCCCCCGATGTGGAGTTCAGTGTGCTGTCCGTGTGCACAGCTTCTCTTGGAAAACAGTGCGTCATCTGAAGTAAGGGAGAAGGTGTGCTGTGCTCCAGAAGGAGCACCACACAGCTATAGTTCTGTAAAATCCGACATTTCTTACCCCATTTTATAAACATAAGCCTGACAGGGAAGGATGACTAGAGAAAAGGCTCTTCTCTCATTGAGTTCACAGACTGAAGCGCTGTGACTTCAAAACATTGATGCCTTCGTACGTTGTCAAATTACAGAAGTCACTGGCATAAGATATGAAGATGCAGGGGGCTTAGAGAGAGCGTCTTTCCTTTGCCCTTCCCATCCCCTTTTCCTTGCATGTCGTGACTTTTTGGAGTGGAACCCTGGGACAGGAATACGGAAGAGCTCAATCAGGACCCCTGGAGCAGCTTTGCCCCCAGCCATGAGGGCCTGTACCCGTGATCAGACTGAACGGATGATGATCAGAGTCTGACCCTGAATACCACCCGCCCCCTCCCAAATGCTGCAAACAAGCTAAGTCCATGTGGGTATCCCTCCTTGATCATCCAGACATGCTTCCTATTCCGAAGGCTCAGTCTGGGAGTGCCTACACGTTTGCAGCCAGAACAAAGCTGCTTGGCGGGGTAGCAACAGGGGAGGGACCCCAGTTTTTCAGACATGCCAAGCAGCCTTTAGGTTACAAAGAACCCCTAAAAGCGGGAAGGGAGCCAAAAGCAGACGAATGCAGACGGAGTTTGCACAGTGGACTCCAAATGCTGAATGACTGCTTAATGGAAAGAAGTACAGTAAAACCTTGGATTGCGAGCATAATTCGTTCCAGAAACATGCTTGTAATCCAAAGCACTTGTATATCAACGCGAATTTCCCCATAAGGTTCAATGTAAATAAGGTTAATCCAGTCTGTATTTTTTTTTTAATCACAAAAATTTGAAGCAGGCGCGCATGGTGGGGGGAGGTGGGCGCGATTGCGGGCACGCTGGGTGGGGGGAGACGATGCTGTACTCACACCCACAGCGGGAGAAAGAAGAACCGGCGTTCGGTTGTGAAGTGACGCTTGGCAGGCAAAGCACTCATAACACTACAGCAAGACATCGCTCGTTTAGCAAGTTCAAATTTAGAAAAACGGTTTGCTCGTCTTGCAAAACACTGGCAGACCAAGTGACTCACAATCCAAGGTTTTACTGTAGTTGGAATTCTGCAGAAGGAGCAGCATGCTTTTTAAACGTTTTCATGCAGGCCCACTTGTTACACAAATCCCAAACTGTACAAGGAGAGGATGCCCGCTGAAAACTTACTCTCAGCAGCTGAGTCATGCTGGGAGGGTGCCGATGGGAGTTTTCCCATTTTCGGTCCAGGTCCGTGACCCCGCAAGCCACGGGCTCCTTCTTCACATTCTCCATTCGGTAAATGAGGTGTTGCAAACCAGAGGGTGAGTCCGTGGGTTCGATCCCATAGGTGATGTTCTCGATTTGCAGTAAGCCCCTGGCAACGACATAAGCTCAGGTGTCAAAAGCATTATTCCCACGCAGGGGTGGGAAAGTCTAAGCAAAGCCATGGGAAAACCAGCCTTTGGTGAAGGAGACAACGGTCCCAGTCCCAAGACACACAGTCCTTCTTGGACTGTACCAAATCCAACGGCAGAGGAGGGAGGGGGCCTTAGGAATGCCAAACCCAGAGGGTTCGCATCCCACCCGAGGGCTGTCTCTCAGCCTAACCAACTAGCCAAAGCTGGTCTGTGATGATACAACGGCGGATGCGGAAGGCCCCCGCTACCTTCAGCACCATAAAAATTAGGATAGGAAACAAGTCACGGAGAAGAAGCGCACAGAGCTGCAGGTGGAAAGACTACATCTGTGCCAATGTGTGGAGGGACGGCTTCTGGGAAATCCCCCAGATAATGTGCAATAAGGCAAGGCTCTCTGACTCCCAATAGCAGCTGGGACAGGTGCTTTTCCTCTCTTGCCCAAAAGCCTGGTCTCTGTTCCCACACCACACTAAACTCTGGTTTATTTCAAGGATGGGCAACATGCAGTCTGAGGCTGCCTGCTACCCCCACTGCCCCCAGACCAGGGAAAGAAAAAGGGGCCCCCGCAGAGCACTTGAAGTACGAAAATTAGCTTGTTTTCAAGCAAAACTTCACCATTTAATACTTCCACTGCTCTCCAAGTATTATAGACACTATTTTATATGTGTGTTTATTTAATTTTCTAGCCCTTGCAGAAGATGTACAGCCAACAGGCATGGGGGGAGGGTTCAAAATGGCTCCAAGAGTCCCCACCTTGATTCTTGCTCCAGCCACAAACTGACCTGGTTCACACAACACAAGAACCCACTACGGGGAATTTGCCACAGGTGTCATCTGAACAAAGATCACTTGCCCACGGTGGCTTATTCTGAGGGAACAAGCCCGTTGAGGGCCTAAAGCAAGTCGTGGCTTTTATTAGTGCTGTACAGCTGGTTAACGAACCATGGTTGCCTTGCAGGGAATCCAGACACGGCAACAGGCCAGGCTGCAATGGACTGAAGTCTTTTGTACCAGGCCCTGGTTGGTCAATCCCAGGTTTCTATAAAAATGGAAGCCGATCTCCCGGAGCCTGCCCTCTCCAAGACCAGAATTGCAGGAAGCAAAAAGGAAAGAGGAGGAGGAGAAGCCAGCATTCCTACGGGGCAGATATGGCAGCTTGTCTGCCCCGCCTATCCTCTTGGAAGAACACACAGGAATGCGTCAGTTACCTGAGTCCAGAACAAGTGCTGATAGCAGCCACGGACTCCAATGCGCCTTCGACATATCCCTGGTAGTGGCAGTGACCCTAACGGGGTGCAAGGGAGAAAAACAAAACTAAGCAAAGGTTTCACAGAACCATTTCCACTGCTTCAAGGTTTGGGGGTTGATATCACGCAGGATCCCCAAGTAAAGAAACTAGGCTACAGCTTCACAGCCAAAGTGCATCCCAATCCTATGCCTATTTTACTCTGAAGTAGACCCTGGTGTGTTCCTCGGGGCTGACTGCCTGGAAAGCGAGCTTGAGGTCACAGGCTTAACAGGTGTTACACTGGTTTACCTGTCCGGACTACTTCTAACCTGATGGGAACCTTCTCTCATAATACATTTGCTGGCCTTTCGGGGATGTTGGAACATAAGAAATTAGACCCTTTTGTCGCAAGCAGCCCTTCCCCTGCACATAGAAACATAGAAACAGAGCGAGTCAGAAGGGGCCTCCTGGGCCATCTAGTCTGACCTCCGGCACCAGCCGGCTCCGCTCATGACATGCCCACCATGTGCATGTCCAGCCTATCTTTGAACACCCTCACCGATGGGGCCTCAACGACCTCCCGTGGAAGCCCATTCCACGCCCTCGGGGTCCTAACTGTCAGGAAGTGCTTCCTGGCATCCAAATTGAACCTTGGCTCCCTGAGCTTTGCTCCATTGGAGCGCGTCCTGCCTTCCTCTGCAGGGGAGAACAGGCCTCTCCCCATCTCCATGTGACAGCCCCTCACATACCTGTATGTTGCCAACATATCCCCTCTGAGTCTCCTCTTCTCCAGGCTGAAGAGACCCAGTTCCCTCCGTCTTGCCTCATACGGCATCCCCTGCAAACCAGCCACCATCCTTGTGGCCCTGCGCTGCACTGACTCCAACCTGGCTATATCCTTTCTGTAATGAGGGGCCCAAAACTGAACACAATACTCCAGTTGCGGGCGCACCAGAGTCATGTAGAGTGGTAGTAATACCTCTCTTGATCTAGAAGCCACACTTCTGGCTATGCAACCAAGGGTGGCATTCGCCCTCTTGACCACCGCATCACACGGCTGGCTCATGTTTAGCCTGCGGTCAACCAGTACCCCGAGGTCCCTTTCACAAGTGCTGCTCTCCAGCCACTTGTCCCCTAACCTGTACTTATGACAGCTATTCCTATGCCCCAAGTGCAAGACCTTGCACTTCTCCACATTGAACGCCATCCTGTTGTCTCCTGCCCACTTCCATAGTCTGTCCAGATCCTTTTGGATCTGGTGTATCTGCTCCTCAGTTGTGGCCACTCTCTGGCAGATGGATGCAGCCTTAGAAGCACTGTCCTTTATTTCAGCTGAACAGGTAATAAGCAGCATCAATCCAAGCGATGTTCTCCCTGAAGCGTAAGAATAGCGCTCATCCTCTCACCAGCTCAAGGAACTTCCCCCTTGATTCCCCAGCACCCTGTTCTGAAATGCCTCCCTCTTTTTCCCAAGGCAGGTTGTTTCTCACTCTCCATCGGGAAATCTTCACAAGACAACCTTGAAATTGCCCCCCTCTGTTCCCACACCTGAAGAATCCACCTGGGGGGACTGCAACTTGAGAGCGCTGGGCCCACTCTCTACACCTTTGCCCATCTAACCTGGTATAGTCAGCACGAACTGGCAGAGGCTCTCCAGGGCTTCCAGCAGGAGCCGTTCCAGCCCCGCCTGGGAACACCAGGGAATCCACCACCCCTTAAATGGTCATTACTTAACTATTCTTTTAGACAGACCCTTGCGTTGCGCAGGCTGAACAACACGGGAGCTACGAGGGTGGGGACGTCTGGGTGGACATGCCCCGTTCGCAACATCCCTGCTAAGAGCTTTGCATGGCTGGCACGAAGGTTGGCAAGACAGATGACCTGCCTCCCTGTCTTCCAGCAATTCGGGGTTCCATTGACGAGCTCATTCAGTGGACCCTCTGTGGGTGCTGGGGGTGGGGCTGGCACACATGCCCTGGCCACCCCCCTGGTTAACCCTCCCATGTGCAGGCTGAATGCCTCCCAAGGTCTAATACGGCTACTCTTCCTCATGACACAGTCCCAGTGCATCCATTTCCACCCGAAATTGGCCATGAGGAGTTCGTAGGTCACTTCGCAGGTGGGGAGAAAGGAGCAGCCAGCAGGTCACTAACGGAGCGATCCAGTGCACAGTGAGGCAGGAACAAGGCCTACAACTCCCAGCATGCCTCAGCCAGCGGAAGTGTGAGAAGATGCCCTGAGACTATGACCCAGTGCACACAGAAGTGAGTCGCACCTGGTTCAGTGGGGTTGACCCAGAAGTCAATCTGCATCAGTCGCAGGCTATGCAGGCACCCATCCCCCACGCTTTCTGGATCATTTATGAATGCAATTAGTCTAGGAGGAATACGGGAGTGAGTCCAAAAGTAGACTGACACCAAGGCAGTTTTTCCATCTGCAGTCCAGCCAGGCTGAAAAACACCGTCATGCGTGCCAGGTCAAAAAGGCCCCGATGAGCACGTGCACAGACAACCCAGGCTGGTACCTGAATCGACAGAAGGTGCTAAGCGGCAGAAAACCACGCCCTGCCTGACTGCCAGCTGCCCTGCGATGGCTGGTACTGTGGACAGCGCATCTTAAGAAGCAAAGCACCGGCTTTCTTCTAACTGCTGAGGTGCCCACAGGAGTGGGGTTGCTGCCGTGCTCCAGCAAGCCGCCTTCAGGGTGACCCCAGGAATGGCTGCCCTCCGAAATGCCCCGTCCGTGACAGCCCCGCTCGGCTCTTGTAAATTCCAGGCTGGGGCTTCCCTCATGGAGGCCCCCATCTCTTAGCTGGCCTCCCTCTTCTCCCACCTTGGACCCTCCCTAGCACGATGGTCTTCCCCAGGGAGCCTCACCCTCTCGTGATGTGCCCAAAGCTGAACAGCTTCAGTTTTGCCGTTTCTCAAAAGTTCTGGCTTGATTTGATCTAGAACCCGCTTCCTTGTCTTTCTGCTGACCAGGGGTATTCGCAAAGCTCTCCTCCAGCACCATGTTTCAGACAGTTCCATTTTCTTCCTCTCCACTTTCCTCCCTGTGCAGCTTTCACACCCCAAATGTAATACTCTTTACTTCCTGCCCAACCAAAGCAGCGCAATTTCTGAATGGCTGCCTGTGGCTAGCTGGGAAACTAAAATATTGTTGCCGTAGTAAGAGCTGCAGTAAGCCATTCCCGTCTCTGGCGAGCTGCCACCTAGCTTTCGCCTTGCACGACTGTTTCCAAAGCGATTTCCAGGAAGGCAGGCATGCAGAAACTGCCTGATCAGGTACAAAGGGGAACAAAAACACACAAGGAGTTGACTGGTGCCAAGCCCCTGGAACGCCGAAACACCTTCTTCCTGCTTTCCAGCACATTGCCGAATTTCTGGAATGCAGCGAGGGCCGTTTTCTTAAACAGCTCGCCAAAGGAGATTAACGCCAATTCACGAAGAACAAAGATGGGTAACAAAGAACCTTCCAGACGGGATTTGATCTCTCATGGTATGCAATGCCCATAATCCCTGACATTGCTCAGGCTGGCTGGGGCTTATGGGGGTTGGAATTCGGCAAAATCTGGAGGGCTACAGTTTCCCTACACCTGATGTAAGAGGAGAGGCCAGACAGAGAATATTCAGCAATATAACTAGCGTGGCATTGAGGCTGGAGGGATCGTCCCCACCCAGATGGCCTTCTGGATATGCTGGACTACGATTCCCCTGCAGTCCAACGCATCTGGAGGGGGCTAAGTTGGGGGGGGGGCTGTGTTGAACTGGGATTCAGGAGAGGAGGGAGAGAGAAAGAAGAGGACACAGTACGCGCTATAGGATGCATTTTATTAGAAGGCGCTAATGAGCTGGACCTCTGCAGGAGGGACTTGAGATTGCATGAGAAAGGAAAAAGAAAGAGAGAGAGAAAAGCAACCCATTTCACATGTAACAGTTAACTCTGGGTTAAGCGGCGATCACACTGCCCTCTGCAGGCTCATCACTTCCAATTTCAATGTAACAGTGGCTGCATTGTTATTACCTCTGAACCCAGAACTCAAGGTTCTCTGGGGATTAAACAGTCCGGAGTTAAGCCAACAACAAACCATGGGCTATCATTGTGTTAACCTGGATTGTTTCACTCCTAAACAACCCAGAGTTCTGAGTTCGGATACCGCAATAACAACCTGGGAACTTCCTGGGTTGTTGACTGAAAGCAGAAGCAACCAACACATGAGAGCCAGCATGCTCACTTCCGAACGCAGAAACAGAGCGAGCTAGAAGGGGCCTCCCAGGCCATCTAGTCTGACCCCCGAATCCAGCTGGCTGCACTCATGACATGCCTACCATGTGCATGTGCAGCCTGTCCTTGAACCCCCGCACTGATGGGGCTTCAACTACCTCCCATGGAAGCCCATTCCATACCCTTGGGGTCCTAACTGTCAGGAAGTCCTTCTTGGCATTCATTCATTCATTCATTCATTCAAAGCTTTTCTATGCTGTCCAATACCAGATTCTCTGAATAGCTTACAAAAAACAAACAAACAAACACAACATACCAACAAATGACACACTACATCTGACCATTAATGATAAAAAAAAGATAAAACCAATTAAATGTTAAAATGTTGGGAAAATAAAAACATTGTCGCCTAACCCTGGAAAGAATAAAGCATGGGTCCTCAAAGTACGGCCCGCAGGCCGAATCCAGCCTGCCTCAGAGGCTTTGGACTCACCGGGAGAAAACGCTGATTCGGTGCCTACAGAATTCTGCAAAGGGTTTGGAAGCACCCAGAAGCCATCTGCTCTTACTCTGAAGGAAAAGCAGCTCTGTCTGAAAACATCTTCCTGTTCTGGCTGGATTGCCAGGGGAAAAATATACCCCATGGCTGCTGTTTTGCCCCCAAAGGTGCTGCTTGAAGTAAACACAGGGCCGGCTCCACCATGAGACTGAGGGAGGCAGAGAGCTCAAGCACCTCATGCTGGATTGAAGAAAAGGGAAGCAGATGTGTGTCACCTGATGCACTGCTGTGATGCTTTAATTCTCGGAGAGAGCTACCAATGCACGTGGGTTTCAGTTTTATGCCTCGGGTGCCAAAATAAAGTAACTTGCCCGTCTCAGGTAATATGACGCTTGGCTGGAGGGGCCACAGAGATGCAGTTTGCTCTTCTGAGCTGGTATCATGCCCTGGCTGAGCCCCGGGGGAAACAGCACTTCTGAGAGCAACTTGCAGTCTGAGGATGGGCGTCCGCAGGGACTGGCCCAATCCAGGCCAGGTGCACAGTGGCGCTGCATATTTCTAGACTTAGGGAGGGCTTCATAGGATCGCTCTCGCACCAGCCAGTTCAAGCCGTGCTTCAGCAGGCGAAGGTGTCGCTACAATCCAGAAAAAGTCTTTACGCTTTGATTCTGAATGGGGCCTCAGGCCACCTCCAAACGAGAGCGAGACTCCCCAGAAAACTGTTTTTCCAGTTCAGAGATGCAAGTACGCCAAACGTACCTGAAGATCTGGCGTGTCAGAATGCAGTGTCCCGTCTTCATTGTATGTATAAACTGTGAAGTCTTTGGGCAAAAGTTTTCTGAAACGAGATACGAGGGTGGGGTAGGAAGACCATTATGACAGAGCAGCTTTTTCAGCTACATGAAAATAGAACTAATTCAAGGAAAGGGGAAGCAAAAGAGCTGACTGGCAGAGCGAGAGGGGAAGAAAGCAGCCAAGCCAGAGATCAGGGGAGTGGACTGGGGTTCGGCACGGTCCGTTCATCCGCAAGCCCTCAATTTGCTGCTGCCTCTCCTTCACCCCCCACCCCCCACTCTGCCCCAGAGGTCATCAGCAACGAGGCAAGCCAGCAAACCTTGGGATGACGAGTATATTATCACATTTACAATCCGCCTTTTTTCTTCTTGCCAGGAACCCAAGGCAACAGGCAAGGTTCTTCCTCCTCTCCATTTTACCCTCCGCACAACAGCCCTGTGAGGTAGGCAGGGCTGAGAGTCCAGATCACCCAGTGAGCTTTATGGCCAAGTGCGGGATGAGAACCCGGACTGCCCGGACTGCCCGAGTCTCTAGTCCGGCCTTCGCACCACCAAGGCACAGTGGCTTGGAACAGGAGCAAGAGCCGTTCACTGGCTCTCCACTTAGCAAGCAGCAGAAACGGTGAGGAACCGGAGCAACTGGGGATGGGGGCCGGAAGCGAGGGGGCTGCACGAGGGTGTGGGACCTTCCCAAGAGCCCCTCCGCAGCTGCAGCCCACCTTCTCTTCCCTTCGCCACAACCCGGAAACAGGTACTGGAATTTTGCAGCATTTCCACCTAAACAGTCCTGAGGATGAGAACGCAGCGGAGCTTTGTGCACTGAGGCTGGAAAGGCGGGGCGGGATGAGGGGGTCAGAGACGCCGTGTGTGGCAAACTTCGCCTTTACTCCTCCTTTTCCGCTTCGGGTGTGGGGGGAGATACATAGCTCTTGCTCTTCTGGCGGCATCAACCACTGTGATGCGATGCTTGTTGCAGGGTGTCTTTATCGCTGCCTCCCCATCTTTCTCGGGCTCTCCCTCGCGCTCTCTGGCCTTCTCCCCTTTCTATGTATGCCTTGGACAATACGGGCTCCTAAGACATTCTCCCCAGGTGGGCAGCCTTTGTATATAACTGAGCATGGGCTCCATTCCACCTCTCATAATCGCCTTCCTGATTCTATCCCTAATGGCCACTCCAGCAGCTTTCCTCAAACATCTCATTTCCGCGCGACTAACTTTCGTTTATGTTTTGCTGTCAGTGCCCATGTTTGACTCTTGTAGCACAGGATGGGGATGAATACGCTTTGGATGAGACGCCTCGGTTTATTTCAAGTGGCAATGACACATTTCTCTGCTCTTCTCATGAAAGACACTGCTAAACATGAAATCAGCCATCTTCCTGGGAAAGCTGCTTCGTTTCCCAGAAGCAAGTCAGCATGTTATCGCAAGGCCAAGCCAGAACTGTTTTGCAAGCGACTGGGAGGGGAGCAGAGGAGACGGGCAAAGGAATCAAATCAAGCATTGCTCGGTTATTATCTTGGATGGCTCTCCTGCAACCTGGACAGAAACCACAGTGAAGGTCACTTTCAGGGGGAAGAAGCAGCTGGGTCAATTCCATGCAGCCCGGCAGAAGCAGAAAGAAGGAATTTGGCCCAGCGCTGCAAACCAGGAACCACTTACTTGTTTCTTTCTAGATGCAGTATATGTTCCCGTCCTTCTACTGCAATGACATATGATACTTCCTCCTCAAAAGAAGGAGAAAATGTTATCAGCAGCATCTCCAGGTACCATCCACAAACTCCTTGTCTCTGCTCAATGATTAATTGCTTCCCATTCAAGCAAACTCAAATTCTCCTGCAGCCCTTAGGGTACAAGTCTACACCTTCTCCCTGTGTGCAGACAAAGAGCTGATACAGGGAAAATGAGAAAGCAGGGCAGGGCCTTTTCAACAGTGGCACCCTGTGCCTGGAAAATCCATCTGCTCTCTCCCGTTTTCAACTCAGGTAAAAACAGTGTCTTTTTCAAATGTGTGTTGTATTTATTATACTTTTCTCCTGCTTTTTTCCTTCCAAAGAACTCAAGGCAGTTTTACATCATTCTCATCTTCCTCACATTCTCATCTTCCTTCTCATCTTATACCCTTAAAAATAACCCTGTGAGCTAGGTTGGGTCCAAAGTCTCACCAGAGCTCCACGGTTAAGGGAGGACTGGAACCCAGTCCCAGTCCCTCCCTCTTTAATCTCTGCACTACACTTTTGATGGCTTTGTGCTGAGACATTTGCCTGTTCTAGCAGTTTTCTCTGCTAAGTGTCCCTGGCTGATTTCACACATGCATGTGTATTCATGCATTAAGGTCATTTCAGACTGATTTTTATTATAAGTTTTCACAGCCTCCAAAATGCTAAGACAAGACACAAGCCATTCTTCACTTGGAGCAAAATCCTAACCCTGCCATTCTAATTTTTAAAAAAGAGGCAGGCTCTTATCAAGTCAAAACGTTTTGTCTTGATGACGCGCGTCAATTATTATTTTGTGTGCAGAAGAAGAATGTTGAGTGCCCCACCGAGATACCTGTGCCGATCCGGAACTGGGCGTTTCTCGGCGGTCTCTCGTTACTCTCTTTGGGACAGTGATTTCATAGGAAGACAGATGAGATAACGGCTGAAAACCTACAGAGTTAAAAGAAAGTATTAGAGTTGATTCCTCGAGGGCACCAAATCTGTTGCCCAGCCCTGCCATGTCATACCATCCAGAGGCTGAGGCAGAAGCATAGAAACTGAGCGAGTCAGAAGGGGCCTCCCAGGCTATCTAGTCTGACCCCCGGCTCCAGCTGGCTCTGCTCATGACATGCCCACCATGTGTTTTCAAGGGTCAATAATGCATTGTAGGATCATCATAGTTTTGATTAATTACATTTCTATACCGTCCAATAGCCAAAACTCTCCAGGCAATTTGCAAAAGAAGAAAACCTTTAAACGTATGAAAGGAAACGCTATATGAAAGCCACTTGGATGGAAACTGATTTGAGGCACTCCAATGCAAAAGTTCCGGGGACTGATTCAAAGCTGATCTCATGCTGTCATAAGTCTGAGAGTAAAGCCTTGCGCTGGTTCTGCAGGGCTGGCCCTGTTGGCATCAGGTGGAGCTGGGTGCAGAGCACATTCCATGAAGGTGGGGCCAACACCAAAGAGAGCTTCCCCCTTTCTGACATCCTCCAAACCTCCCTCAGAGGATGTCTTGATAGTAGATGTGTTGCTGAAAGAACAGCTACTCTCCTTGCTCTTAAAGCAGCTGGAGATAGCTTTGTGGCAGAGGAAAGCCTGCACACAGCAGCTCTCCCCAATCTGGTGCCCCCCAGGAAGGTGAGGAAGGGTTCTGTGAGAACTGCGATGCTCCAAGCATCTCTTGTTGTATTTGCAAACTGTTGTCTGCCTTGTGGTACCTGCAAAAATTGCCCATAGGGACCTAATGCAACACGAGAACACAAGGAGGCCTTCACCAGATGGAGGGCCCCGTCAAAGTCCCAGTAACGCAACCCAGGATGAAACACAGCAGCACCAGGAGGTCCAGTTTCTGATTAGCGTTCCCAGGAGTCTAAGAGCTGCAGGACAACCGCCTGGGACAGCTCCGGGTGACAGAATACGCAAGTTCCTCGAGCGAGTGGTCGCCTTAAATCCTGGACAGGAACCAGACGGCGGGTGGAGCGGAGACGGATTAGTGGCACCAATTCCTGGCAGAGTGGCATTCCGCATTTCCTTGCAGCTCGCAAGCCTTTCCCGATCACGCAGCTCCGCCTCAGGCTGGCTGGTTTGCAAGGAGGGCCAAGTGCTGCTCGTTGCAGCGGAGAGCATGGGAAGAACTCTGCACGGTGCTCAGCGATGCTTCTCTGGCGGGCGTGGGGCGGGGGGCGAATGACATTTGAGGAGAGGCCGAGAGGGCCTCAGCTGCCCCCTTTGAATACGTGACCATCTGGGCTGCTGCGGAAATTACGGCTGGTCAATGGGGAATAGCGGACAGGCGGCGAAATCACGTCCATCCCCTTGGCTGGCAAAAAGCCACGGAGGGCTAGAATGGCAGTGATTAGCATGCCAGACCAGGTCTGATAGAGGCTGAAATGGCGTGTCTGGCCCAGCATCACCTATGGAGTTAAAACCCGAAATGAGTTTGGGAATATGGAGTTTTGGATTTCTACCTTAATCACTGGGCTATATGAACTCCCACGCCTGTCCCTGAGGAAGGGATGGGGGAAATATAGAGGGCTATACATTTAAATCAACTCACACTGTTGTATAAACACATATGCAATACACATTTTGAGGAAGAGAACGCTTGCATTTTTCCCATGAACTTTTGAGTCCTGCGTTAGACTTTTCCTGTCTCTCACCCTGCCTCCCCTTCATTCTTTTCTTGTGGGCTCCAAGGTTCTCCTTAAAGATTTAATCCAGAAACAAGTTGAAACAGACCAATCTCATACAATGGCTATATAACAAATATGCATTTACTGCACAGCTTTCCCCAGGGAGCTAGGATTCTGCTTTTTATTCACC
This sequence comes from Varanus salvator macromaculatus, assembly GCA_023646645.1. Classification (NCBI taxonomy): domain Eukaryota; kingdom Metazoa; phylum Chordata; class Lepidosauria; order Squamata; family Varanidae; genus Varanus; species Varanus salvator. The sequence continues at coordinate 23,179,489 of JAIXND010000621.1, read as the reverse complement.
TTAACCAAGCAAACAACTTCATCTTCCCAGAGTCCAAACTAAGCGTGGCTAAATGTCTTTGATCTCAGATGCGAAAGAGTTTTAAGGCCCCTGTTCAAAACTCTCCTACCAATATTAATGAGGTTCCTTATGCTTATGCGAACAGCACAACCCATAAGAATTTGCTCAGAATTTTCCATTTTAGAGATGCTTTAAACAGCCAACGCTACAATTTGTGGCACACCATTAATTGTGCTGCCACCAGAACAGCTCACGAGAAAGCCAGAATTGGACCTTCCGGAAGTTTGGTCCACAGATCTTGCGCAGAGAAGTCCCCAGGTCTGATCCGAGTGCCAATCATACCAGGTACGATCCCAGTAACACAGCACCCCATCTCCATCTGCAACATGGGACTATAAAACCACCCCGTTTATAGGGTCATTCCAGCAACTTCCAAAATAATGTATGTGAAGCATTTGGGATGATCAGAGACCATTACGTAGCATCATTGAGCTATTAAGGCTCACTAACAAGCTACTCATCCGCACTGGAATTGCCGCAAGCAAAGCAGCTCACAACTAGACACCAGCATTTCTAATTACACTTATTTAGGAGACATAATATATTAATCACACACACTGGGCTTGCTCCTTGACCAGCACAAACTCAGGGGCCTGTCACTGGTCCAGACTGGGCCCTGCTTTCCCACCCCAGGACTGGTGCACAGTCAACTTATGCCTTTGACGGTAACTGCAAAGGTAGCATGAGCAACACTTATCCCGCAGCCCCAGCACTTGCCTTCATTAATGTTTATTGTGAATTTTAATTAATCCCATCCAATCCTAAAAAAACCGCAAACAGTTGCTGCAAAAACATAAAAATAGTTTGTTTTCTAGCACAAGGTGGGAATAAATCCACTGCAATAGATACACACACAACACGCATCCCTATGACAAGATACGTGACTATTCCTGAGCAAAATTAGACCCAGATGTCAACACAGGCATACCAAGTATCCATATATTTGTTGACTTGTTGATAACACCTAAAGACCACCCATTTGAAGATTAAACACATCCTTAAGTTCTCAACCCATGGATTTATCAAAGTTGGCCATTTGTCCTTCCAAGGTTGTAACATGAGGCAATTCATCCCTTTCTTCCATAGCTATTGTTGTTGTTTAGTCACAAAGTTGTGTCCGACCCATCACGACCCCATGGACAACATTCCTCCAGGCTCTCCTGTCCTTCACCATCCCCAGAGTCCACTCAAGCTCACACCAACTGCCTCAGAGACCCCATCCAGCCACCTCATCCTCTGCCGTCCCCTTCTCCTTTCGCCGTCAATTGTTCCCAGCATTAGGCTCTTCTCCAGGGAGTTGCTCCTTCTCATTAGGTGGACAAAACATCTGATGCATATCTATACCTTATATCCAAGTATTCAAATACATTACAGTGCCATCTATTCATATTCAAATCTTCCTATTTGCCTATTTATCCTTGATTTGCATATCTAATTCCAACCCAAAACCAACCTGGGTTCTAGAGCTCTTCTCAAGTTGCATTTCCTGAGAAATCCCAAGAATTTTCTCTTTCAGGCATCCATCTCTACCATTGAGAGAACGGCACCCACCACCGTCAGAATATTCTGCCAAGGACACCTTGCGCCCTCTGGACAGTTTCGGCTACAATTGTGAAGCACAGTTTTCACTGAAATGGGATTGGCTTCCAGAAGGAGGAATCAAGCACAAACTGTTCCCAGCATCCAGCACAGGTAAAGGCCCACAGCTTGCAAGGGTCTCAGGAAAAAAAGCATCAGCAAGCCAGGTACCAGTCACGGTGACCCTTCTGATGAAGCTCATTGGGACCCCCCTGCCCTGCCTCCCCAGAAGGGGGTTGGGGCTTGTATGTGGGCTGAGAGAGAGAAACTAAGAAAGCGAAGGACTTTGCAAAATCCGCAGCAAAGAGTGTGGCTTGGAGCCAGGAACACACCAGATGCTCAAATAACAAGCACCCGGAAGCAACATTTCTCATAGCTGTGAGACTCAAGGGACTGCTGTTATTTTTCTTTGGCTTGCTTATCGATAACCTGCAGCCATATTTCATCACAACATGCATTCAATATACCGCACCTTATCTTAGACAGATGTGCTTCTGTTTCCAAGTATCCTTGGGTGGACAAAGCCGGTGGGGCTAAACTGCCACCTTTTTCAGCAGGAGCAGATCCAATGTTTTTAATCGGCTCGTGAAACATTATTTGAACTTTTGCTCCGTGTCCACATTTGTAGCAAAACTGCTTTTGTATTACGCACAATGCTGTATTTTCAAGGTTGTGTTTTTTGTGAACTAATTTGGCTATTGGCTAGTATAGAAATGGAATGGAACCATATTTTACTGTTAGTGAAAGAAGCACTGAACTTGTCCCAGCCATCTTCGCTTCAGCTGCACTGAGACGGACTTACTTCCAAGAAGACCCATACCAATGCACTGCTAGTCCTCGGTTCCTTCCATCTGCTTGCCTAAACTAAGCCAATCAGCATTACAGCCACCATTTCTCAGTAGAGAATTGACAGAGAAAGTCTTCAAACCTTTTCTCCCCTACTCTGCACCCCAATTTATTTTTTATTTATTTGCTTGTGTATTTCATTTCATTCCATTTCACTTCTATACCACCCCCTGGCCAAAGCCCTCTGGGTGGCTTACAACAATCCATAAAATCAAGGCAATAAAATACAATAGGAATATCATAATGTGGAATGTTAAAAAGTCGAGAGCAGCTGTGACTAAAGCATGGAGAGACTCTGTAGAAGCACTAGGAATGGTGTTCGAGTTAGTTCAAGAATTCTGCTTCCCCACCTCATGGCTGGAGCATGTTGGGAGCTAGAGGCCGTTTTCAGTCTAAAATCCCAGTCCTCTGCCTTGCATTTTTATTTTGGCAACCAAGCCAGGTGAAAAGGGGCACTGTTTGGAAGAGAAAACCCACAACAGGGCCAAAGAACTGCAGAGTTTCTTTGAAATACTCCTACCCTCTCCTTCCAAAGATCCAATGGACATCAGCTGACATAGCATACGGTGGCTGACATCAGGTTTTAAAAATGCAATAAAGTAAAAATAACTCAAAGGAGCCATTAAAATACACAGAGAGTGATTAAGCAGTAGCACCATTAAATATTGGTTGACCCTACGAAGACAATGCGAGTACAGACTGCTTCCCACCGAAAGGTTGCGAAAACTGGTCTGACCACTCACTGAAAGCCTGCCAGGTGAATAAAATAATATTGGAGGGATGAACCAGGGCTTCCAAGTGGCTCTTTGTTTTGTTATAAGAATTTGCCGAGTACTGAATATTGGTGGACAAAGCGGATAGAGAGATGGTTTGCATTTTCTCTCCTGATCTTAGAACCTCCTAGCTGAGCCACGGGAGACCTGGACCGCCAGCAGATTGTGAGGGACTTGGGAACATGAGCCGGCATGTGGTCTGTGAGTTTGCCCAAGGCCCCTGTGCAACGTGGATGCTGGAACCGACAGGCCCGTGACATCAGCTACCATCGCTCTTCTCACACGAGAAGTCCAGCAGTTGCCAGTCAGGCAAAAACACTGATAAGCAGCCGCTCCGCCTGTCAAAGCTCGGACCGGTGCTGACGTTCAGCTGCTTGCAAAGTGCAAAAGAATCCGGGTAAGTTGGGAATGGCAGCCTTCCCCCAAGATTTTGAGCTTGGTGAGTCCCGAACACCCCGAGTGCCGTCCTGACCGCTTCAGCCCTATTTTGCTGGGAGAGGCTTCCAGTGTGAGAGGCAGAAATCTCCACCATTCACTTCCTGCCTGCACTTTGGGCTCTCAGGCACATCCCATCAAGAATTAATTAGCTATCCAAAGGCAGAAATGCAGTTAAAAGTTACAACTTAGCAAGCGCAGCGATTGTGGGCAATTATGACTGCTGCTTTTGCTGGAATTATGGAAAATGTTTAGAGTGCAACCCAGTAGAAATTGCTAAAGCCTGTATCGCTCAGAGGTAGTCTCTCACCGCACCCCGTTTCCTTTAAAAATAAAATACGTAATTCGCCCTGTACTTTTCCCCCTCCTACCTTATCTTTTATATTTCAGAGAAACGTGACATGTTTTTGTTCTTCTGGCACTGAGGGACATGTTTTTCTCCTTCAATGTTCTTATTTTCCAGGACAGTCATAATGACACAAGAATCCTACTGTTATCAACTGAATTTCATTCAACTCCATCCTTTTCCAACGTGGTGCCTTCCAGCTATGTGGGAGTGCAATTCCCATCATTCCCAGCCAGGCTGATCTAGTCCAACATTCTGCTTTCCAAAATGGCCACCCAGATATTTCTGGAAAGCCCACAAACAGGGGTGAAGACAACAGTTTTCTCCCCCAAGGTAGAGTATCCCTGAATCTGGAGGCTCAACTTGGGAATCACAACTGATGCCCTGGACAGAACTTGCCTCCTTGTATATTTGTTTTGAAAGCCAATAAGGCCACGATCCTATGTGTACTGACCTGGAAGTAAGCCCTACTGACTTTATGGAGTTTCCTTTTCAGTAAACCTGGACAAGTACGTGCTACCAAGTTAATGGTTGGTGACACACCTGCAAAATCCCACCGGCAAATCCCACTGGTGCCTCCAGCCACCAATCCCCAGTGAAATACTGTCTCCTTTTGCTCCTTTGTGGAATTGTTGAAGTGCCTCTTTCAATGTGTGTTAGTGTAAAACCACATTTTGTCTCTAGAAGCTTACGATTATAATGCATAGAACACATTTGTATTTAATCCAGCCAAAGCAGCTTGTGACACATAAAATTACAGTCCAATAAAAAACCAAATTCCAAACTAGTTTAAATGGTACAGCTGTAAAAAGTGCAGCCACAAAAGACCAAACAGGCAACAGTTTTCAATACTTTGATTTCAAAGCACTGGACCAAAACAATGGTTTGAAACTGATCTCATAAATCACACATGAGAAGAACATTTGATTCTTTTTTTTTTTTTTAAGTTTCCGGCTACCATCTAAAGACAGAAAATGAAAAGGGGAAAGCCAGCAAAAGAAGTACCCTCACAAGTATATACCATAGTCAATCAATGCCATGTTACCACCCAGAAGAAAAAACCCCGCCTTTCTCTATTTGACATATTGGAAGCAAAGAGCATCCTGAACTCTGGATGAATTTTTATTTAATAGAATATTTATGTTCCAATTTCCTGCCTCACATGGGAATGGGGGGTGGGGTGGGAAAAAACCCTAGGGAGCTGACAAAACAAACATTGAAAACATAGCAAAAGGGGGGCAAATTAAGTACTAGCATATAATGATGCCCACAGAAGAGTAAAGGACACACAAGAAGGGGAGGATCTAAACCTGGCAATGCAATGCCAGCAGAGAGTATCAAATAGGTCCTGACACAGGGAGCTCCCAGAGTCGGGGTGCCAAAACTGGAAAGGCCCTGCTGAATTGCTGAAAGGCAGCTACATGGTATTGGGACAGGTCACAACACGCGTAGCACAGCCCAGCCATGGCTCCTAATCCATTTCCAGTCCCATTTCAAAATCCTGGCTTTGATGTCTTAACTCCGCCACGCACGGGGGATCAGAATACGGGAAAGGCCAGCTAGCTCCACAAGGATTTCCCTGTATCCGAAAGTCTCAACTACAGGGCTTCCCACTCCACCTGTGGAACAGGAATGCTCCCCTGCAGACAACCGCTTTTGTTATCAAGGGTTTGTTTACATCCCCAAACACTGGGGAGCTTAGGACAGCACACTGCCTCCACTGCTCCATCAGCCCAGTGCTGCAAACTCGGGCTGGCAGCAGCTCTCAAAGTGAATGCCGATTGCAGAGCCAGTGGGGTGGTACATCCATTCTGGGTCACAGCATTAACTTGAAAGCAGCTGTCCATAGAGCAGAGCCCAACTCCCCTAAAAATGTTCGGGTTAGCACCGTGGACAGCTCGTCTGGCGGTCAGGCTGGGGCCCAGACCGGACGCACCATCCCACTGACAGTGCTGTCCCATAAACCCCTGAGCACCCTCCTAGCCCCATGAGAAGCCCTTTGCAGAAGGGACTGCACACCAGCGCATGTGCTCCTGGACTGCAGACAGACCTTCTTAGTAGTACTTAGCAGTAGGTAAATTATAATCTAGGAATAATTTCACAAGGCAGCAGCTGCAGGGACTCCAACACCCATGCATATCCCTGAGCACAAAGTACTAGCAGGAAATTCCCTCTCCTTCCTCTTCTCCTCTCCTTCTTAACTACCACTCAGGATCACAGTATGAGCAGCAGATGTTCTATAACGAACACACCCAGGTCCGTTGCCAAACTAAATTCCCCCTGCCATCACCAAACGCTGCTGCTTCCCGGCAGGAATTCTTTGGACGACAAAGCAGCAGCACCCACAAGCCCTGGGGCTGGACGCTACAGCAGGGAAGCCAAACAATGCAACGCCATGGAGACTGAGAGTGGTCAACAGAGCGGGACGCTGACTGACGGGAAGGGAGGGGAAACCTACCCGGATACTACCATCGGCATCCAAGGCGCTCTTCCAAGTGCCTTCTCAAGGAAGGCTTGGAGGATGGCAGGAAGGGAGGCAGCCTCCTTGGTGGTAGCCCCACTTCCCTGATTAAGGGATGCTCTTCCCATGAAGGTCCACCTGGCACCAACACTGCCGTCTTTCAGCACCAGGTTAGGACTTTCCTCTCCCCGGAGGTATCTGGCAGCACACAAGGAAGTTGTTAATGTCACTTGCTTTCTCAGGTCCCCGCGCTTCATTGCAGCGGTTTAATTGTTTTAAATTAATGACTGCATATTTTGTTGATGTTACTTTCTATTTTGGGGCTGTTGTTTCGATGACCCTGCCAGAGAGCTTTGTGCCAACTTGATTAATTGCGAAACCGGTGCCAACTCTGCCATTTGGGTTATGTGCAGTGATGCCTCCCTACAAAAGCAACATTCAAGAATGTTGAAACGTGGCTGCAACATTCAAGCACCCAAACAAGGCAACGAATGAACTTGAACTGAGTGGGACGAATGCACAGGAATGCCCTACAAGTTGCATCTGGAGATGTGAATGCCAACGGCCACCTCCCCACCTTTGGAAGGCTTTTTAAATGCTTCAATGCATCCTGCTTAGGATGCTGATATTTGCGATTTCCATCCACCTTGCAGATGACACCCTGGTTAAAGACTCAATCCTTGATTTAAAAGAAACATAGAAACAGAGGGAGTCAGAAGGGGCCTCCCGGGCCATCTAGTCTGACCCCTGGCTCCAGCCGGCTCCGCTCACGACGTGCCCACCATGTGCATGTCCAGCCTGTCTTTGAACATCCTCACCGATGGGGCCTCAACGACCTCCCGTGGAAAGTAGTACGGAAGCAAGCGAACTGGACTTTCTCCCAGCTCTGAAGCACAGGCCCAACACTTCATATTTAGCAGGCGTATGCGAACCACAGCTGGCTCTGAACCAAGTCACTGCTCACTGGGGTTTGCCACGCAACACGTTCAGGCATCTGTCAAGGAGTGCAGATGGGCTGGTCGGAGGAGGAATAGCTCTCTCAAGCCAGGAGTCTGTTTCGTTGGCATCTCTCTGGCAGCAGCCCGATGCGTCAGGGAAGCCCGACTGAGTGACGACAGCTACTGTGTCTGAGCAGCTGCTCTCAGGAAAATGGGATGTTGTCCATAGGCCCAAGATGTCATGCAGTCAGGAGCATCGCTGGATGGACTGCTGTGTGCGCCACGGAAGCAGGGTGCGGGGGAACCCCGTCGGGCAATGTGGCAGAGAGGAAAGGGGGTGGCAAAGGGAACCGGCACACTTCCCCAATGGTAGAGCAGCGATCCCCAACCAAGTGTCCATGGAGCCTCCAAGAAGTTGCAAACAGGCCCCCAACACAGTGCCTACGGACACCCAAACTTTCCCTTGCTTTTTAAATATATAAGCAAGAAACGGCATGGCATGCAGATACTCCCTGGCAGTTAGAGACGGGCTTCCACAAATACTGGCCCAGATGGATCCGTCACCTAATGCGGCAGCACGAGGCGGTTCCTCCCATTCCTAGGCATTCCCTCGCTGGACGGGAGCAGTCTTGAAACTGGCCGAGGAGCCTGGCGTGGCCCCAGCAGCACCTCTCTCTGGGATCTGCCGTGGGCTGCTGGGAGCCCGTCCTACTCCCAGGAAAACCACCACGGCAAGAGGCAGGAGCCCGAGGAGCAGCGGCTGCAAGGAGCTCCTTGCCCCCTCCCTGCCAGAAAGAACCTTTCTCAGACCTTGGTAAGGAAAAAGCTAGCCCAGGGGTCCTCGGACTTTTCCAACAGGGGGCCCGTTGAAAAGTGCCGGCAATGGGTGTGGGCCCCCAAGGCAGTGTGGGCGGGGAGCACAGGCCGGGGCAGGGCGGGGGGCACACGTGCGTGCACATACACCAAGGCAGGGGCACATGTGCGTGGAGATCGTTTTCTCAGAGCAAGTCTAAAACGACCTCTGCACGAGCAAGGTGCCGCCTCACCTCACGCGCGGCGAGTCTGAAACCATTATGGCGGATTGGATAAATGGGCCTGGCGGGCCATAGTTCGAGGACCCGTGAGCTAGCCCCATTCCTCCCCAGCCACTTCCCTTCTTGTCTCCTACCCGAGAATCTAATCCTGAGGGATTGACCATTTTAAGCTGCCTGGGTGAGCCTTTTTCAGCTAAGAAACAGGAAACTACTCCTACTGCCAATAAAATAATAATCAACCAGCTAGGCATCCCTCTGCTAGGGGCAAAAATTATGCTAAAGGCATTTCTTCAAAGAATATCACATGGTGGGCTCCGCTTGTACCTAGAAAAAGCCCCTAAAGGAGGAGCATCTCCTGCTAATTACTGTTCAGCACATCCTCCCTGTTCCTTCATTAGTGATGTCACTCCTTCTTCCTCCCCGCCTGAGGGTGCCCGTCCCTCCCCATTCCAGGAGCACATGAATCACTCCAAAATACCGGTGTGTGTGTGTGTGGGGGGGAATCACAGGCCCCACAATGGGGCTTCTAATGAGCCATTTCCTGGAATATGGTGGGTGGCATCCACCCAAGTGAAATTAAGCAGGTGGTTCTTCAGCCCTATGGTGGCCCGGGAGGCCCCTTCTGACTCGCTCTGTTTCTATGTAGCCAACATATCCACGCTTTGAACAACACTTGGGCTTCAAGCCCTCTTTTTATTATTTGACTATTTGATACATTTATATCCCGCCTTTCTGCCCAGAAGTCCAGTAGAATGTGCCCAATGCTCCTCCTTTCCCTTTTATCCTCACAACAACCCTGTGAGGTGGGTGAGGCTGAGAGTCAATGACTGGCCCAAATTCCCCCAGTGAGAGCCGTGACTGAACGGAGACTAGAAGGTGGGTCACCTGAGTCCCAGTCCAGTGGCACCCTTGGCGAGGCAGTCACTGTGGGTCTTTCGGGTCAGCTGCAAGGGGTTGGGGCAGGCTCAGCTTTCAGACTTGCAGCTCCAAAAAATCCTGTGCCCCCTACGCAACACTGGAAGGCCACAGGATTGTGTCCTGCGTTCCTTTACACCAAGTGCTGGAGATCTTAAGGGGTGCCAAGGTCTCCTGTGGCAAAGAAGCAATGGCAAATCTCCCCGCAAAATATAAAAAATGAGCACCTATTTGGCACAGCGGCTGACCCCAAGTGGAACACCCTGGCACCAGGGAAGAGAGTCAACGCACAGCCGGCAGGCTGCTGTGAGGGCATCGTGCGGCCGCTGCCCTTTTGCGAATGACGCCACGCAACTCTCCTCCTTTTTTCTGCATAAAAATCACCTGAACAGACCAATCTTAATATTATTCAGACACAGCCCTGCAAATCCAGGGGAGACACAATCAAGATCTCCATTGTGGAAGTACCTACACAACACACTGATTAATGCTGCTCACCAGCATGTTTTGGTTCCGGGCATGCTCTCTGCTTTTGATATGCACTTCCTCTACCCTTCCAGGATATAATTTGCTCAAATATCTAAACAATTAGATGCCTATCTAGATGGGGGAAGCTTTTCATGCTTCCTGTTTGGTGCTACAAACTGGAGAGCTGAACACCTTCAGCCATTCTCTCAGCCACAGGGGAACTGCTGGTCAAGAAACAAACCCTCCATAGCTTCCAGGACTTTTAAATGATCCAACCAAGTGAGCAGAACCTGATCCTGTGAGCCTGCCTCATAGAATCAGCACCCTATCGAGAAGAGAGGTGTTAGATCCGTGGAAAGACCCACACAACTGGGCCCCGTCCATGAGTCAGCTCACTAAGATCTATGAGCAACTTCCATGTGAGTCAGAGCAGAGACTGCATTGAGGCCAAGCGAATGCTGAAAGGTTGTACTCCACATGGGCCCGCATCAGGAGTTGGGGTGCTTGGGCCAGCAGAGGGACCAAGGAAGGGATCCCCAGACCGGCTCTTCCTCTGCCCACTGCAGCCTGTTTCTCCACCCTCCTCCGTCAGACCCAGACAACAGCGATGCTATTAAAGAAGAGCAGTAGAGGGCCCAGCCAGGATCCGTGTTGGCCTTCCACCAGTGGATCGCAATGATGGTGGTGAAGAGCAAACTCGGTGCTGTTGAAACATGGGTTATCCTGTTGTCTGAACCTGCTGTGCTAACAAACCATGGGTTGTTAATCAGCGCAATCCATAATTCACAGCCCAGCATTATAGGATATGAAGGCCATCGGGTCCACCCCTGTTCTGTTCAGAGTTTAACAAAGCATGGTGTGTTAGAACGGCTGGTTTCAGGTGACAAACAACCCATCCTCATAGGACTTTCTGGAGGATCCTTCCCATTCATCCCCTTGAATGCCTACTGAGAAGCACGGAGAATACCTAACCCCGTCCTTCTTGAGGTTTAGGAGACCAGCATGAAGGCAATCCATGAGGTCAGGAGAGGTCTGGAGTGTGGCTGAGCTTTTGATGGTTGTGCCCAAGCGACGTCGGCAAACTTCTCCTTCCTACCCACAGCTTCCTATCCACTCCCTGTGCCATCAGGAACTGAAGCCTCTGTGCTCAAACAGGGCAGTTCTCATGAAAAAAGCAGGCGTCCTCTAACCCAGGGTACCAGTTCACATATCAATCACACAGTGGCAAACTCAGGCTGGGTACTGTGTGTTCGGAATGCCACACACAAAGCCGTCAAAAAGCATCCCTGATGTTACCCGGGTTTATCACACTTACAACTTGGCTGCTTCGGTGCAAACTTCAAAAAAATAACAATGCTGGATCGACTCCTAAACACAGCCGTAGGTTAGCCTCCTTCCAGCTGAGGCTCTCCAGATGTGTTGGGCTTTCAGAATTAACCCATGGCCATGTCGGCTGGGGATGATGGGAACTGTGGCCCAACACACCTGGGGGCACCGGATGGGGGAGGCTGCACTACAGCAACAGCGACACAATATTCCTGCGGGAAGTGACCCCCCCCCCCAAGCAATGGCACATCGGGACGGGGGAGTCTTCCTGCGGCAGGATAAGACCCAGACCGACGGCTGAGGAGCCCGGCGAGTGAAGGCCAACTCCTCCCAGCCCTCCTTGCACGGCACACAAGTTTCCTACAGCGCACTTGCAGGATACAAAAGGGGCCACCTGGTAGCCCATGGGGGAGGGGGGAGCAGCAAGTCAGACTTCCGGGGGGGGGACTCTGGGGAGCTGAACCAGCAGGGCTCCTCTGCCATGGATCGTTTTCGCACATCCTATGCGGAGGCAAGCTCGGGGAGCGCAGCCAGCCTCGTCTCTCTGATTTTAACACCCGGAGAGCCCAGCCCGCCTCCTGAAGCAGCCTGGATGGAGTTTATTAATGTTTGCACGGAGCAAAACAGAGCCCGGCTGGCATCAGGCCGAGATCAAAGTGTGTGCGGGTGGCTGGGGGGAGGGGAGTTCCCAGAATCCCCCCATTCGCAGCCGCTTAGGAGAAGGGCCGGCGGGGGAGCAGCCTCTCCCCCCCCCGCCCCGCGCACTCCGCCCCAGTGATCGTGAAATCGGTGCTTCCCCCTGGTTTTCTCCGCTGCCCCGAAGTTGCAGCGGCGCTTGCTGGCCCGGAGGGGCCCCCGGGGCCGCGCTGCCCGGCACGGAGGGAAGGCGGTGCGGGGGGCGCGGAGCCGCAGGGCGCCCTCCGCGAGGCTTCAGCGCCCGCCCCACGCACCCTCGCGCCCCGGGGGGCGAAAGCGGCGGCGCCCTGCCCCGGCGCGGGCGGGGAACCGCGCCTGCCCCAGGGGGCGCCCCGAGGCGGGCAGGGTCTGGGCGAGGGCGAGGGCGAGGGCGAGGGCGGCGCGGCGCGGGGACTCACCCGGGCGGTCGGCCTGCACGCTCAGCGCCCCGAGGAGCCAGAGCAGGGCGCCGGCGCGCGCGGCCCGGCCGGCCAGCCCCATCTCCGCGCCCGCGTCGCGGCTCCGAGCGGCGGCGGCGGCGGCGGCGCCGGTTATGGAGGCTGCGCGGCGCGGCCTCGGCCGTCCCGGGACCACCCCGGGGGAGGAGCCGGATCCTCCCCGTCCGCCGCCGGCGCCAGGGACGGGGCTGGTGGGGCGGAGCGGGCGGGCGGAGGAACCGCGGCAGCGCTGGCGGGCGGGCGGGCCGGTCCGGTCCGGTCCGGGAAGGCGGCGCGGACGTCTCCGCAGGCCCGGGACGCCCCGGCTTCTCCCTCCGTGCGGGCGCAGCCGGCCCTTTCAGCGCGACCCCGCACAGGCTCGTCTAGGCAGAAGTCCCTGCAGTTCCCGAGCTCCCCATCCAGGATGGCACCCTTAGAGAGAGACACGCTGCTGAACCATTTGCTGCTGCTGTGCGCCGGCAAGTCCTCTCTGGCTCTGGAGCAGAAGCCCCCCGGAACGTCCTAGCCGCACCCGCCCTGCTCAGCTCCTCTTACTTAATTTAATTAGGCCCGCCTGAAGGCGTCCATCCATCCCTCACCTGGTCTTCCTTCTCTGCCTTCACCTTTCCTGGAGAAGATGGCGGCCTCCTCCAGGCAGTCGGACCTTCTCCTGAAGCGCCGGGATCGGGCAGCCTGGCCTTTGTCGTTTTTGCTTCCAGGGAAATCGCTGGCTTGATTCCCGCCAGGCCCCCACGCGCCCGTTTTTCTGCCCATCCAGCGAATTTGCAAAGCTCTCCTCTCCAAAGCACCACAATCTGAACATTCCCATTTCCCTCCTGTCAGCTTTCTTCACTGCTCAGCTTTCACACCTGTACACAATTGTGTGAATGGTCTTGGCTTTAAACCCAGTGAAGCATCCTTACATTTCACTATCTTTTCCAGTTCATTTGCGGGTGTGGAATATTAATCTCAGTCCGCTGGGATCATCCGATAGGAATCCTTCCCGGGAAATGGACTTCTTGCGAGCACTTAGTTTCTGGTTTGGTTTTTAATGAAAGTGCAGACACACCATCCTCTAAGCCGCGCACCCTTATCTAGACAATTTCATGCAAAAACCTCATGAGAAACCAAACAGCACACACACGCGCACACAGGTGTTATGTGAGGCTCTTGTAACTGGCCTGCCCACGGTTTCCGCCGGCCTTTTTCTCACTCTCAAAAGCACCCCAAACTAAATCTGTGATGAAGGGACTTGTCGGTGCCCGTCCCGCCGAGCGCCACCGCTCCCACACCCCTGCCGTGAGGGCGGTTGTGGGTCCCTTCATCTCAGAAGGTTACACCACTGAAAAAGGTGCAGAAAGGGACAACCCAAAGGACAGGGGCCAGACGGCCTCTAAGGAAGAGGCACTACATCTTTGAGGTGAGGGGCGTGATCGAGCCCATACAAGAATGAAGAAGAAGAAAAGGTTATGAAGAAAATGGATAAGCTTCCCTGCCACTGGTAGAATCCAGGGCCATCTAATTAATTTGATTGGTCACAGAATCAGGACAGGCGAAAGCAAGAATGTAAAAGTGTTCCAGAAAGTTGTCCACTTCTCTCTCTCAGCTTGCAGGTTTATTGCATGGGTCCTCAAATTACGGCCCGGGGGCCGGATCCAGCGTGCCACGTCCATTTGGACCTGCCATGTGCGCCCGCCCATGAGCACGCCTGCCGCTGCCCACCTCGCCCTGCATGCAGGGAGGCAGCGGTTGGCTCATTCGGCGAAAACGCCCCCCCAGCAAGCAAAGCGCTGCCTCGCGCGCCCGCCTCGCCTCGCCTCGCCTCCCCTTACTGCGCGCCCCACCCCCTCCTCAGCGCATGCTCCCACCCCCGCCGCCCCCTCGCCGGCCGGCACCCACCGCTGGCACCGCCTTTCCAGCCCATGCCTGGCACTAGCACCTTTCAGCTGGCCCCCTGGTGAAAAAGTGTGAAGACCCCTGGTTTACTGGATTTTTAACCGATCACCACCTATAGATTGTAGGCCTCTTCTGCTGCCCCTCTAGCCTAATAATGAAAATGTATTTCTGCTTGCTCAGCTGCCATGTTCTATCCCTTTTGAGAAACTAACATATTTATGCCCCCATCCCTTAAGCATAAGATGTTCTGAACCAGATGACCTCCCTCTCCCAGTTACTGTAGGATTTCCCCTAGAAATTAGTTTTAGACCTTTTTGATGTTACCCGCCAACAGTCTGACTCAGTTTGCAGAATTTGGTAGAGGCTTGGCTTAATTCAAAACGTTTCCCAGTGCCAAGCTCTGCCTTTCTAGCCGCCCTCTGCATGCAACAAGTTGCATCTCTGAAAATGCTGTTTTTGAGGTCTTGAATTCAGTGTCTTAACTAGCAAGCCACATTTGGCTTCTAGATCTGCACAACTATTTGCTTATTTACAACGTTAATTACAACAATAGTGTGGCCATGTTCACACAATCAGGGACCCATTGTACTCCTATTTGCACCAGAAGAATCAAATTATCTAAATTCTTAGGTTTATCACAGACCCTTCCAAGCAGAGCAAGCCATTTTAAGGTCTACGAGTAAACTGCCCACTAAACCCAGCTGCTAAAATGCCTGAGCCAACAGAGAGGTCTAACTTTGTTCCTAAAAATACTTAGAAGTCAAAAGCAGCTCAGGAGATGTGGGAATCCTAACCAGACAAGGGTCTCAGGTGATCCATGAGCCAGAAAGTGTGGACATCCATGGGTGGAAATGAACAAACATGCTAGCCCTCTTTTTGAATCAGCTGCAACGTATGGCTGTGAAAGCTGGACCATAAGGAAGGCTGAGCACCAAAGGATTGAGGCCTTTGAGTTGTAGTGCTGGAGGAGTCTCCTGCGAGTCCCTTGGACTGCAAGGTGATCAAACCGGTCAGTCCTAGAGGAGACCAACCCTGACTGCTCCTTAGAAGGCCAGATCCTGAAGAGGAAACTCAAATACTTTGGCCACCTAATGAGAAGGAAGGACTCCCTGGAGAAGAGCCTGATACTGGGAACAATAGATGGCAAAAGGAGAAGGGGACCGCAGAGGATGAGGTGGCTGGATGGAGTCACTGAAGCAGTTGGTGCGAGCTTAAGTGGACTCTGAGGGATGGTGGAGGACAGGAGGGCCTGGAGGAATGTTGGCCATGGGGTTGCAAAGAGTCGGGCGTGACTTTGCAACTGAACAACTATAGCTGATGACCTGGCAGGCAAAGACAACTTTCTTTATGAAGGCATTTAGACAGGAAGAATGCAATGCACTGTAGCCCTCCAAACTCAAGTATTATGGGCATCCTATGGAAAGTTGGAGGGACTCAGAGAAGCTCACTTCTGTGCTCCTCCCATGTGGCAAAACACTTAGGAAGCTACGTTTGGCCATCCAAGTGGAAGGAAAAGGCTGCAAATCCTGGTGCTGCCTGGCTCCTCCCACCCATCCTTGAGACACCCCCTTGGCCCTTTCTCTGAGCTTGCTTGTGGAATCTCAGCGGTCCAGCAAGTGTTGTGGAAACTCAGAGCTCCTACGGAAAACAAAGCCTCTCTTTATAGAATTAAGAGATTTGAAAGCCCAGAACTCCTGATGAAATGTATTTATAGCTCCGTCAGAAGACACCTTAACTACCCTGAAAAGAAGTTAAGTAAAAGCCTTGTGCCAACTGTTTTAAACATAGCAGCCTGGTCCAACCAAGGCACCACACTGTAGATTTAAGGATATTTCAGGGAAAACAAAATCACTTGTTTCAAAGATAAGAAACGTTGAATGCAATGATAAAATATAGATGCAGAATATAAACAAGTGAAAGAAAGCTTCCACAATAGGGGAGATCAGCCTATATAACACCCTGCACTGGTTGGGAATGGGTGGGTCTAAAATATGGGAGAAGGTTGAAGCTATCTCCTGTTACGCAATTCAACCCTAATTGTCACCTGCTCTCCCCATGACCTTCAGGCATAGGGTAATAGCCTGCTGCCCCACTGAGCCTCTCAGCAAAGCCAAACATGCTTTTCATCTGTCATCCTGAACAGCAAAATGAGAGCACTGTTCTGGGACCACTTCCCTCTGCAGTGGGTGGATGAGTCACATGTACAGAAGCTCTCCTTCTTTTCAGCCAGCCAACAAATATGGATGTTGAGAGTCCCAGCCTTCACCATCCCTTGCACTTTCAGAGACGCTGGTCCGCATAAGGAGGGCAGACTATGGGCTTGGGGCTCGGAAATACCCGAAAAATCCCAGGCGATACGGGAGCCTATAGGATCGTGGCCTTAAAGACACAGCCTCCCTTTACGCAGAAATCTACACAAAGGGGAGGGGATGGATCTAGAACCTTTCTCCCTGACCTGCTAGATTTCTGCTGGCAAGGCGTTCTGTGTACGGGGAGCAGCAGCGCACGCGCGCAAAGCGACGCCTCCTGCGACCGACTGCGGCCCTCTATCGGCAAGAGGGCGCCACTCCTTTTTTCTTTTTCCTTCTCTCTCATTGGTTCTGGGCCTCAGCCTTGCGACCAATCGCGGCTGCGCTCACGATGCCGGACACCAGCCGTAGAGATGCGGCCTGTAGACTCAGCAGAAGCGCTTCCAGTGAAGGCTGCCGTGACTTTCCCATCGCCCAGTGCAAACCGCGGTGGCGCAAAACGACGACAGAGCCCACTCACACTAAACGGAAGTTCCCCCGAGACACTCTAATTTTCTATCTCTAGCTGCCGTTGCAGGCCATCCCGCCTTCCGATTGGCCCGAAGAGCGAGCTCGCCCCGCCCCGGCGCGTGAAAGCCGCTTTTCTATTGGTGGGGAGGGGCACAGGAAAGCGAGGTCCCCTCCGCTGGGCTTACCGGGAAGCGGAGCGGCCCCGGAGCCGAGCGCGGCGGCGCCATGCCGGGCGGGGGCCCGCTGTGCTACGCGCTGCTGTGCGGGCAAGCGGCGCTGCTGCTGGGCAACCTGCTGCTGCTCCAAGGCGTGTCGCGCAGCCACCAGCACAACGCCACGGACAGCCCGGCGGCGCAGGGCCCGGAGCCGGCGCAGGACCCGGCCGCCGCCCCCGGAGCCTGGGACTACCAGGGCCCCTACTCGCCGCTCGTCCGCTGCGACCACCTGTGAGGAGCCGGGGGCGGGCGGCGGCGGGCGCTGGGGGCGGGGCCTGCAAGGGGCGGGGCTAGCCGGGGGCGCCAAAGCACGTGTCCCGCCCGCCAGCGGCGAGCTGGGGGAACTTGCGCGGCAGCACGTGGTCGCCCGGGGCGAGAGGTTGCCCGGCAGGCGTGGGAACTGCTATGCCCCCCAGACCCCTGGGCTCCCCTGCAGCTGCCCCGCGGTCAGCCCCGGGAACGGGCCACTTCTGAAGTCGCATGCCTTGCTTCCGGACTGGCTGTAGTGCTCTCACTTCCGTCAGCACAGGAGCGCTTATTTTCTTGTATCTTACTGTATTGCATCGCCACCCTGAGACATTGGGAGGCGCGGGATATCAAAGCTTTACATAAATAAACATAATAAACAAACTCTGGAGGTAAACCAGAGGCAACGGAGATGTAGTGCTGGGGAGAAGGAAGTAGGGCCGCAGCAGCCAGCAACAGGGATGGGGCGAAAGGGAGGAGAGGATAATGACCTGCTCACATGAGCCTGTAGAAGATGGAGCTGGCTGGAGGGGCAGAAGGGGCGGCTGTGGGCAAAGGGAGACCTTGGTGGCAGGAGGTATGTTGGAAGCAGAGAAGCCACCCCACCAGGAAGCATTCAGCTTTGCTGAGAGGTGCCTGAAGTCCAGGTGAAAGGTGTCAACTGGAGACAGCAAACAAATGGTTGGAAAGACACTGCTAGGGAAGGACCATTAAGGGTTAATGAGAGAGCGGTGGGGCCAGAGTGGAGCTGGCCTCCATAGGACTGTATTGGTTGCTGCAGCACTCCACCCTTGTGCTCAGCGGAACAACTGAGTGGTGTCTTTGCAGACCTGAGGAGTTCATTGAATGTGAGCCTCCCGTGGATCATGGTGGAAACACAAGTGCACGAGACGAAATGGGCCATGGGTGTCTCAAGGTGAGTCCGGCATGGATCGTCTTGCCCCTTTAATATTTGATAAAGGCCTGGGAATGTGAGTGGGTGGGTGGAGAGAGCTCTGTTTTGAAATGCACGCATTCACAATAGACACAGTTTCCTTAAATCACAGCAACAACCCCCCCACCCCGTCTTCCGCTTTTTTTTTTGTCCCTGTATAGTTTGGTGGCCAAGCCTATAGTGATGTAAGCCACACTCGGGTTCTCTGTAAGGCCCTGGATGGGATTGAGTGCACAGGACGGCGGACCTTTCTGCGTGGGAATAAACCGTGCATAAAGTGAGTGCCCTCTCTTGACTGAGCCCAAATCGTGAGTGCAATAGTTGCACATGTAGTAGGTGATGTGAGAGGGAGCAGCTCTCACTTCCCCCTTCCGGGTCTTGCCGAATTGTGTTCCAATTGAAGGAGTCATTTTCATCAGTTAAAGGAAAACTGCCTGGGCCGGTTCTAGATAAGTGCATCCTTGTACTCTAATCATATTTAAATATACTGCATCCTATACACTTTGGGTCATTGTTGCACAATGACAAAGATCAGCCTTGAATTAATGCTTCCTCTTGTGATGATGCAGCTGCTTGTAACTCGTATCCAACTTGGTTTCCATGCAGGTACACTGGGCATTACTTCATAACCACTCTTCTCTACTCCTTTTTCTTGGGTTGCTTCGGAGTGGATCGTTTTTGCCTGGGCCACACAGGCACCGCAGTGGGGAAGCTGCTTACTCTTGGCGGACTTGGGATCTGGTGGTTCGTGGACTTAATTCTGCTGATTACAGGAGGACTGATGCCCAGTGACGGAAGCAACTGGTGTACCATTTACTGAATGCCTCCACCTCTGGACCTAAGCCAGAGACGATAAGGGAGTCCTATTTTAGCTGGGACTACACTGGTGCGTTCTTTTTCTGCTGGAACTGGATCCTCCTAGAATAAAATTAATGGGAAAATGCATACCCTGATTCCACTGTACATACGCCTTTGCTTACACGGAAGCTATCCTTTTCCTGCCTTGAAGGGACTAGGAAGACCTCAGCCTTGCGGAACAAGCTGCTTCAATGAACGGACATTACCGCACATTTCTGTACCACCGGAGGTGGGTTACCCCACTCTGCTTAACCCTGGTTCTCAAGACTGCGTGCTTTAGAACATGTCTTCCAAATAAATGTGTGCAGCCAATATTGCTGAAGGAAACTTACGAGATTAAGGTTAATCCTGGGAACGTTTCTGTCCTCCCCCCCCCCCCCGCCCCGCAAGCCTATTTTCATTGTTTCCATGTTTTACACCATAAATATGGTGGGCTGGTGAAGTCCAGACCTGATAAGTGTAAAGTGTGGAAGATTCGTCTTAAAAATGGGTCCATTTTAATCTTTCTTTAATCAGTCAAAAAGCTGTTGTTTTAAGCCAGGTCTACATAGCAGGAAGACAGGTAGTCTTAAAAGCAGAGGTGGTAAGTGTGGCCAGAATTTGCAGTGGCAAAGGGGGGGCTCTGTTTGGTCATTCCAGTATTCCAA
Organism: Varanus salvator macromaculatus; assembly: GCA_023646645.1. Taxonomy (NCBI): domain Eukaryota; kingdom Metazoa; phylum Chordata; class Lepidosauria; order Squamata; family Varanidae; genus Varanus; species Varanus salvator. The sequence continues at coordinate 23,159,642 of JAIXND010000621.1, read as the reverse complement.
GCAGTGTACCTCTTCGGAAATAACTTACTGTGGCTTTTACTGGAGTCCGGTTCGTCAGGACCGCCTGACAGCAGTTCCTGGCATTAGGCGTGGCGATCTTTAAGCGACTTTTCCCTGCGGAATCCTATGACCAAAAGAGCATTTCTCCTCTTGCTTTTGCAATTTTGTCTCACTTGGAGGAAAGTTTTTTAAGCAACATCTTGACCATGTCTCACTTTCCTCATTGCAGCATCTCATGATTTGCATATACTAGTAAACTAGCATGAGGTGTGCAAAATTATTTAATTTGCTGTTTCATCAGGCTGTAATTTAGGATTCTAACCGCTTGCTTCAGAAGAGGAACATTTAGTCGATTTCATCTGGTGTTACTGTCAGGATCATGTCTTGGTTTCCTCTCCGCACCACAATGGTGAGTGTGGCAGCGTTCTGGACAGCGTCTGCGACATCTTCGGTTGAGATTACCCTTTTCCCATCAATTGATAGAAGCACATCACCATCTTGCAGGCCACCACTGCAACCAAAGCCGAAGATTAGGGAAAGCGGCTGAGGTGCCTCTCGCACAGTGTAATTCAGCAGCAGCTTAGAGCTCGAAGCCATTCTGGTCGCTTGGCAGCACCCATTCTAGCCCTGGATAGCTTTGCTAAAACTGAATTTGGGCCTCTGACTGGCAAGTTCCCTGCCTGTACAGTAAATCTTCATTAGCCAACAGATTTCTGCACAGGTGAGACTTCTTTGAGTGTGCAGGTGCCGGCTTTAAGCTTTGAACCTGCCCCTTCTTTTACAAGGAAGCTGTAGGAGCGTATCATATTCTGGCAGGCGTGGTTTTAATTTTCTTGCAATTTCACCTGTTTACTGTGAACAGCCTGCAGCTCCATTGTGCCACTGGAAGGCAGGATACGACCATCCAACGGAAAGGTCCCTGCTGCGACGATCTCCCTGGGGCTACGGCAGCATTCACCCGGCACAGCCAGCATCTCTCCTCGCGTCTGCCCTCATCGCATCAACAGCGCTGACAGAGATGTCGCGTGCTCACGCGGTGTTCCCCCACCTCCGAAGTTTCTTAGCCCATTTCCCAGCAGTGAACCGCTCTTCATGCTGGCAGTTTAGTGAATGCTCCTCTTGCAAAGTTCCAAAGAATGGTGCACCTTTGCTTTTTCACGGCAGGCCCAGCGAACAGGAAGCGGGAGGTGCTCTCTGCACTGTCACTGGTTTCCACAGGACGCCAGAGAAGGCGCTCAGAGATTCTGCTTACCTTTCAGCAGCTGTCCCCTGAATCACTTCGTAGACGTAGACACCCACACCAGGGCTCAGCGCCGGGAAGTCCCTGTCCTGCTGTCTCAGCTCACGGATGAGGCTGTGAAAAGAGCATCACATGGTCCCTCAACTGGGCGGTTTAAAATCCCACGCTAAATGCAGAAATCGCAAACCAGGCTATCAAAAAACAAAACACCCATGCTGCACAACTGAAGAGTGAAGGCAAGTCCAGTATCCTCAGCAGAAAATTGGGGAGAGACATCTAACTACCCCCTGCTCCCCAAAAGCCCCCCAAGTTAGAATTCATCCACAGGGTCTGGCTTCCCTCCTGTTAGCGCAGTGAAGGTAATCCGTGCCGGCAATAATGCGATTGTCACTGTATGTGTTTAATTTCCCGCTGGCTCTGCTGTTTCAATCCCCCACACACACACACACACACACACCCCTTTCCTGCTCCCTGAATGGCCAGTGCAGAAGCCTGAAATTCTCCATAGTGCTCCAAGCATCTGATGAAGTGAGCTATAGTGCAAGGTCACTCACACTGGAATAAAAGTTTGCCTCTAAACTGCCATCTCTGCTGTTGTTTTTCTGAAATAAACTAGATGATGGAATGACGCACAGGAAACTCCTCCCGCGAGGGAACAGGCAAGTCCTATACAGGTATGAGCTTTGGGGGAAGGAAAGGCAGGTGACAGCAAAGAGGGGAAAGCACATCCATTGCCATTTCCCCCCTGGAGTGGCTAAATGCCCCGTCTACTCATAATTCATACTCCCTCTGAATTGGGAATAAGCTTGGCACACTTGTTAACCTCCAATTATCCGGGCGAAAGATAAAGCCTGAACAAAAACTCTACAGGTTAAAAAGAGGAAAGCATGCAGAGTTACAAAGCCTGCTTGGAAACTTAAATAATACTTTGTTTATTTATAAAACAACAAGACTGGTCAGATTTGCAACACTGGGCAATATTCAGTGGGAAACCTGGGTTTTCCATCAGGTCTTTAAATGCTGCTTTTTTCTTCCTGATCTGGATTGTTGATTTGAAACTCTTTGCCCCAGAAGATCATAAAAGCATGTTCTGGGTGGCTGCACCCAAGTTAGATGCTCCTGGTAATCAAACACGCAAGGCAACAGAGGCTTTGAGGAAGCCAGTTTGGGCACTGGGGTAATTCTGGAGGAGGGTACAGTCGCGGGATGCCAGCATAAAAACTCAGCTGTGGGTGCAGCATCCAAGCAAGAATATGGGAAGAGGCAAGAAATAAAAGCTTACTTGAAGGTGAGCGGAAGCATCCGGAGTCCCAGATACTTTTTCTTGGGTCTAATCTTCCCTAGAGAGAGGGAGGGTAAGAAGCACTCTCAAAAAGTGAGCAAAAAAAGCATGGGAAAGGCTGGCTCTAGATCACACACAGTGCTGTTTCTCCCAGCGGGTTAAATCACGCCACGGAGTGCTTTTTCAAGTCATGCTGAAGCATACGGGGTGCCACGAAAGCCATCCCAGTGGCCCACGTGACTCCCAATGGGAAACTCACAAGATGGACACGAAAGTCACTTTCCAGACAGCACCTTGTGTACACCCTGCAGGTTCAGGCAGCCGGACAGGTGTCTGTGGGTTCTACATCACAAATCCAAGAGGCAGCCTCCCACTCTCTCCTCACACTCTACCTTTCAGCTGGCGAGCGTGAGAGTCTTCCAGGAACAGGCGGATCCGGTCTGAGGGGATGGCGAAGGAGATGCCAGCTGTAACTTTCAGGGTGTTCATCCCGATGACTTCACCATCCTGTTGGGCAGAGCGGAGTTGCTGGGAGCAGCCTGGGGGCTTTTCATCCCCAGAACATGCCCGCCAAAAAGGGGGGACATGAGCTCAGGAAGAACCTGATTAGTACAGAAGTGTAATTCCCTGTATCGGATTTTGTGACTGCATGCTTACCAGAAAGTTAATAGTAGCTATTTTCAAGTGAGGTATTACATACTTTCTTTATAATTTTTCTCAAAACAAACAGTTGGTTTACATAATTTTTGTTTTAAAAAATTCATGTTTATCCTTTCAACCATGTACGGAAGAGCAGTTGTTCAACTGCCTGCGTGAACATGGCTTAACTCATTCTTTCAGGAACAGGGATCAGGAAGGGTTGCTGCAGAAGGACCGTTGTAATGTCTACGGTGCATCCATCACGTCTGCTTTCTTCCAGCAACCCAGGATGGATTTTTGCTGACCGTGACATCCAAACCCAGACTGAGCTGTTCACAGAAAAAACAACCCATGGTTTGTTGGTGGGTTAGTTGCTGGCTTACTGAGCTTCTGAACAACCCAGCAGTCTGGGTTCAGAGGTCATGTTCCACAATCTACCAGGGTAGAAGAGGCATAACAACCTGTTGGTTTTTTAAAGGATGGGCTTTCATTAAGGAACATGGCTTCTCAGTGAGACAGAACAGTCAATGAACAAAGCCTGCGTTAGTCACAAAAACAACACGTCTGGAAATATTAAAGTCTGCCACTGAGGTCGGAAAGAAGCAAAACGCAAAAGGTGACTTTCATATTATTAAGCGTGGTCCTTCACCGTGCAGTCCGCACTGTTCATGACTCAGTGTCTCTTGGCTCAAAAGTCTCTTAGACAGGAAAGGAAGACGGGGCACGTCTTACTCTGGAGAAGGTTAGTAAAGTAACGGTAGTTTGACAGCTGCCGGAAGAACGAGGAGAAAAAGCACTGGAAGGACTTCAAAGGGGTCAGCACCACGGAAGGTTAGGAAAAAAGATGCTGGAAAGAGCATCTTACCAAGTTCACCAGAGGCCCTCCGGAGTTCCCATACTGCAAAATAAAGAATAGAATTGGAGAGCGCTCTGCCGCCTTGTTCCAAATCCATCTCCTCTGGAAATTCCCTTCAGTACTAAAGGATGTCACCCTACGTGTGTTTAGCTAGAAAGAAGCCCTACAACTCCTGGCATGCCCC
>JAIXND010000621.1:23093480-23150955 GCA_023646645.1 Varanus salvator macromaculatus | reverse complement strand
TCCCCTTAAAATGTATTTTGTTTCTAAAAGAGCTGCAGTATCAAAATGATGTGTACCTGAGTATTCTTACAACAGACATTCACACAGGTTGTACAACAGTAGTCCTTGCACAGTCGAAGAAATTGTTTAACATGATCCAGACCAAACTGCACACAAGTACGGTCCTGAAAGGGGGAACACTTTCCCTGTACGCATTGAAGGATGCATCTAGCTAGCTGAATGCATTTGGACCAGATAAACATCAGGCATTTGGATGTGCGTCTGGAATCACATCTGCTACACACAGGAAATCCCCGTTGCTAGGACAAGGGTGCCTGGCTAAAAACACAACCGAACCGAACCGAACCGAATCCAGATTTTGTCTGTTTCTTATTTTAAGGGGAGAAAAAGAGCCCAAAAGCTGCACTTTATGGGAATGTCTGAAGGGGGGAGTAGTCCTCACTGTGCAACATAAGCCCTTCCTCACAATCCAGAGTCCACAAAGGGGCTGAATGAAGTTTGCTTGCTTGCTCCCTTGCCGAATATCCCAGGCAGTTGGACTAGCCGAGAAACCATCTTCACCCGGGAGGTCAAAGCAAGGGCCCTGCGATTAATTCTAGAAAAGCCATTCTAAAGCTCCTACTTTTGGGGTTCGTTTGCATGTTCTTGGTACCCCACCATGCTTGCCTCGCGCTCAACCCCCACCCCCCTTGCTGCAATCCAGCCGTATCAAAAACACCTCGCAAGGGGGAAGCAGCTGTGTGCAGCAGGGTCTGCCAAGACTGCGCAGGATCGGAGATCGTATTCCACGTGGCGGAAGGGACTCCCCACATGCCCCTTCCCGGGCAGCATCGCTCCGTCAGCGTGCAAGGCCAGGGCTGCAGCTCGGAGCAAGGCCTCTGGTCCAACCCCTGGAAAGATCCGGTCCAAAACCCTGGAGCCATTGCTGCTACCCAGTGCAGGCCAGCCTTCCCCAGCCCGGTGCCCTGCGGGGTCTCCTTGGCCAACATGACCCTGAAGGCTTTTGCTCACCCAGTGCAGGCGTGGAAGGGAACTTTGCCCCCATGCACCGCTGGCTCTGCATCCTGAGATTCAGCCGCTGCGTCCTCCATGCAGCCATTGAGCGCTTGGGGAGGGGAGGGGAGGGGAGGGGGACAGTGCCGGGACACCTTCTTTCCTGGCTTCCCCATCCTCTCTTCCTGCCCACTGGAATGGTTCCTTTCCACCCCAAGCTCCTGAACTTGCAGGAGGAGCCAGCGTAGTTTCCTCCACACTGGCCATGGGGGAGGGGGGGTGAGCAGGAAAGAGGGTTGCCACCCCCAAGGGCAGAGTTCCATCTCCCTCCTTGGATCTGGGAATCGGAAGAATGCTATGGACCTCCTACCGGTACTGTTTGGGCCGTACAGGACCGCCTTCTGAAAAATCCAAATAAGAGAGATGCTGTTTCTCTTGCCAATGTCCCATCATCTGTCTCATTCCCCTCCCAACCTTCAAATCCTTTCCAAATGGTCCCCAACCTGGTTCCTTCCATTACCGGACTACAACTCCCATCTTCCCACAGCTAGCATGGCCAATGGTTAGGCATAGTGAGAATTGCAGTCCAAGCCATTTGACTGAGATGGGGGAGGCTGCTCTGTTCTATGGCATTTGCATGTTCCCCGCTGTGGAATCTCTCTCCAGAAACTCCCCTGTATTTTGGTCTCTCGATCCCTGGACAAAAAGCACGTGTGTCTTTGCAGGCTCAGAAGCGTGTCCCACAGAGAGCCTGATTTACACAGGCCTTTTGCTTTCCCAGGGGCTGCAGGTATCTCTAACCCCCGCTTTGCAACACCTACTCCAACTGGTTTCCACACAGTTGCAAGGAAAGAGTAGCACCTGGAGACAAGACCGTGTACTATTTCCTGAAGAAACGGCAGAGGTAAAAGAGAGGATGAGCCGAGAGCGCCACCCCGTCCAGCACGTTCTTTCTAGTCACAGTGCTGGAAGGGCTTGCTTGCTAGCAAGGGCTACTCCTCTGGCACGGGTGGGATACTCCCCCAGTCCCCTGCACAGCAAGCGTGCCATCCAGTGTTCCCACCACCAGCAAAGTGGCGTGCAACTGGGTATACACTGCAGCGAGGTCCCGTGAGTGAGTCAACACACACACACAATCAAACAACGCGGCCTTCCCTTCACTGCACAGGAAAGCTTCTCAGTGGAATGGACTGTAATGCAGAGAGAACCGGTCCTAGGAAAGGACCCTCCCTGACAAAGCGGATGACTGGATGTACTTCCCTCCGGCTAATACAGGGCGGGAGTGGATCGCCCCGTCCCATGGCTTCCAACCTCAGCAGGTGGGCAATAGGGCTGAGTTTAGCCCACTGGGCACAGCCAGTGCATCGCTGCTTCAGCCTTCGGAAGGCCACGGAGCTTCCGGCCCCATCGCATGCCTTTCCCAAGTTTGCATCGGCAGCTCCGCAGCGGTTTCTCCTGCCTTGGCATCCTGAGCAGCTGTGAGCGAACGAGCGAGTGAGCGAGCGAGCGAGCTAATGTCCACTGGGTGCTTGGATCCAGCCGTCTCCTACAGCACCTGCACCGCAGAAAGCCGCCCGCTGCCGGGCACAGTCACACATCCGACGTTCGGATGCTCTTGTCATCCAGGTCGTAGGGGAAAGGGTGTTCTTTAAAGTTTTGGGGCTCCGACTTGTGTCGCAGACGCCTGTCTTGCGAGGCTCCCGTGCCGCCCTTGGAAAACAGAGCGGCAAACTCCGAGTCCTTCAGCGGACCGGCCTGCTCCTCGGCCGCGGACGGCTGCTTCCCTGCCGGCTGCGGCACTGGCTCCCAGGGCAGCCAGCCGGAGGTCGAGGGCCCTTTGCTGGCCTTCTTGAGCTCGTCTCCGAGCTGCCTCAGCCTCATGGAGGTGGGAAGGACTGAGCCGGGCGAGGCCGTCCCTGCCTGCTTGCTCAGCGACATGGAGCGCAGCGGCAAATCCTGTTGTGGGGAGCAGAGGGGAAAGGAGAGAGGAAAATCAGCGGCACCAATAAAATTGCCCCAGAATAGCCATTTATCGCAAGAAAGCCGTCTGGCGTCAACTGTCCCACTACTGGCTTTGCCTTGATGGATGCGGCAGAAGGAGAACTTGTCATAAATGCACGGAAGAGGAATTTCATGTGGACTTTTGTGTTTGTTTCCATAGTGACCATAACCACCACTGCACAGAAATGGTGCTAGCACTGAGCACAGCATTCTTTTTTTAAAACAAAGTTTCTAGCCCTCATCGTGGCAAAAGGATCCTCATAGCTATGCAAACTGCTGGTCAATTTCAGAAAATAATGGTTTGACCAAGTGAAATATTAGGTGTTTGGGGCAGATCAAGCTCCTGCACATGTGCACACACAAATGCACACACGCACCCTTAGTAGAAACAATTACACCTACTGAACATATAATACAAAAACTCCAGAATAATTTCTGCAAAATTCTGCAAGCAGTCTCAAAGCTGTATCCATTGTGCCACTCGCAGAATTCTGCCTTGTTTGGTGCAGAATTTGGATATGGTTCTCTATAAGAATAATTTGATGCAGTCAACCGAACTTGGATGTGGCAAAAGCTTTCCTATGGTTGAACTTTCTTACGCACAACCCACTAGGAAGCCAGAATTTCTTGCAAGAGTTAAATCAAACTCCTTTTGACTATAGTTAAACATGGATCTGACTTTTTGAGGACTGCAATCCGATGCAAATGATGGGCACTGCATTCCAGACAGCTGACACGAAAATCCTGCATGCATTTATGGCCCAAACAGAGCAGAAGGCTGATTCGCATCTTCTGTTTTGTTTTTCCTTTATCCAGTTTATCACAAAATGGCTCTTCTAGGCAATTGTGACAGTGAAAGTCTTCTTTCATATATGGAAAGAGCTGTGGTTGGTTCACCACGTCTTTGGAAAACAGGGCCAGGTGGGTTGAAGTCATTCGTTGCAAGAATCTCGTTAGAAGCCTCTCCAGTCCCCCAGTGCCTGCCAGAAACGCCCGTCCCTGTGGACATCGCCAGAGGCCAGCTCTCACTCAACCACTGCAGAGCAGGAGAACCTGAGCACGGCATGGCCACGATCAAGACCGAAATGGAAGGGTGCTGCTTCTCTGAACACAGCCATCTCTACTCCCTGTTCTTCCTTCTGCATAGCAAGTCGCTGTAGTATTTTCACCGCTTCAAGAGCCAAATTTGGCCAGAACAGAAAGGGAACCGGGGTGAATTCAGTGTGGTCTCTAGTACAGGGTGTAAGAAACATTGTCTGTCTACTCTAAGCAATTGCTCATGCTAGCTGGAGATAATGTGAAGCTCAGTTTAATGCAACTGAAGGGCTCCAGGTTGGAGAAGGCAGATTAAAGCTTAACATTTCTGAGACCCCGAAAGCATATTTAAGGCCAGGCTCTCCATCTCCATGAAGTGTTGCCAAGCCACTGGCTTGCAGCTGCGGCGAAGTGCGGACAGTTATATGGCCCCGTCTCACCACGCTCAGCATGTTCCCCACTCTTCCCTCTGCCCATTTCCCGTCCTGCGTTGGAGGAATCCAGAGCCCGGAAAGCCACCTCCTGGAAATGAGCAATTCCTGACAAGCCATTGACACAGACGATGCTTGCTTAAGAAAACAAACAGGCCACTTAATGGACTGGATGCTCCATGCAAAGCAGAAAGCACACGGCCTACCCTGGAGCAGCTCTTGAGGGCCTGCACAGCACCCGTGATGGCTTTGATCCAGCTATGCATGTCCTCCGGGCTGTAGGCCTGCAGGGACGGAAGAAAGACACCAGTCAGAAACGCTCTCGCTCATCTCTCCATGCCTCCCTCAGTGGGGTTCACACAGCGCCTGCACCCAGAGGGACCCGAAGGCTCCCCGAGCACACTTTCCCCACTCCAAGACGGTCTGGTGCAGGACTGGTTCCGGCATCTCTGCAGGTGCATCCCGAGAAGACACGAGGGCTGATGCTGAGTCAGGCAGGAGAGGAAAGGCATGCCGGGGAGGGTGCCAAGGCCGTGGCAGCAGGAGGGCGGCGAGAAATAGCAGAGGCACAGCAAAGGAAGCCCAGCGGTTGGCTGATCGTTCAAAAGGCCTTCTGAGCTTGCAAGAGCCGGGCCTCGAACGAAGCTGAGAGGGCATCAGGTGCGGGGGGGGGGGGCACACAGAGTTAGAAGGTGCCCCAGGGAGCTGCAGCCAGGGCAGTGACCCTGTGAAAAGACCCACCTTGAGGGAGGGGCTTGGTACCCCACCCAGCCCGAGAAGGGCAGCGTGCTGCAGATGGCACTAGCGCTAGGACCTCTCCCTTTCCTGACTCCCCGATGCTTCCAAGATGTTCTGCAAAGCCTGCCTGGAACGTTTGGCCCTTTGGGATGCGAGGGGGCACTGTGCGTACCCTGAAGCGACGTTTGCCTGGTGGGGTCGTTTGCACAGTAAAGGCAATTGACTGGAAAGACCCTTGCCCGATGGGCACAAAGAGCCCAGGGCACTAATCCAGTTCGGAACTGCCTGGCAGCATGCCCACCGGGTTCTGCATGCCACGCCACGCCACAAGACCAGGTGGAGGCCCGGGGCCCTGAGAGCCAGGAGGCACCCAAGGGGTCCGTGACAAGCACAGCATCCACCCCAACCTCCAGGACAAAAAGGACAGCCGGCAGCCCTGCTCCTCCCCAGAGTTTGAAAGGGGGACCGACAGAGCAGTGATGGTGAAGCGAGACCAGCCAGCCCAGGGCTCCTGGAACCTTCCCAGAAAGTGTGGTTTTCTGGATTTGTTTTCTGTTCCTTGCCTTTCTCTGAGTGATATTTTCACTATGGAGCGCACTGTCCTTTTAGGGCACTCTGCTAAGTCAGTGGGTAGCAAAGGCTTGGGTCCGTGTGTGTGTGTGTGTGTGTGTGTCTTTCATATCCCACATTAGGCTACCGAAAGAACCCTTGACTGACTACCACGAGTGCAAAGCTTGATTTTGCTCTCTTTGCTTGAGAACGGCATGTTTCTACCCAGTATAGATAGAAGTTATGCTATCGGGGGTTTTGGATCTTGCTCATCTTCACCGGCTTGCTTTTTTGCCTGCCGCCATGCAAGCTTCCACCAGGGGGCAAAGCGGATGACGGACTTTTGGAGTCCGTCAGCTCCAGTGCTTCCAGTCTGTAGTCCAGATCATGCTAATCTTTGATCGTTGTTCCCATCCCACAACTTGCTCACACTTTAGAGATGTTGTCAAAGTGTGCCTGAAAGGTTGCATGCCTCTGGGTGACTTTGCGCTGAGGGGCCTTTCCGCACGCGCAAGTCAGAGACCAAGCTGGCCTGTAGGCAGCAGGCCACGGGAGGGAGGAACTGCTCGGAGGAACCGCTGTGCTCTTCCTTGGCAGAAAGAATATTATTTATTATTATTTATTAAAACATTTATATGCTGCCCCATCGCCACAAAGCCTCGGGGCGGCTCACAACATTAATTAAAAATACAATAAACAATAAAACATATCGATTTATCCCTCCCCCCTCGGTGCATCTCGGCATAAATAACTAAATACAATAAATAACTAAACAAATACAACAAATAACTAAACACAAATAAACTATAAACGAACTCAGACTAACAATTAAAATAAGACTTAAATAAAAAGGTCTTCGCCTGGCGCCGAAAAGCATATAACAACGGCGCCAGGCGAACCTCTCCGGGGAGCGCATGCCATAGTTGGGGCGCCACCGCCGAGAAAGCCCTCCTCCGGGTGCTCACCCACTTCACCTCCCTCATGGGGGGCTCCCGGAGGAGGGCCGCCGTTGCAGATCTTAGGGGGCGGGAGGGCATGTAACCGCAAGAGCTTGGAAACTAGTGGCGGAGTTTGCTTTTTTTCCTCAACCCTCCCAGTCCTTTTTCCTTTTGTGCTGTGCCTTTCAGACTGGAAGCTGAGGGTCGGGACTGTGTGAGTAGGAATCTTCCTAGCTATTTTGGGGTGCACAGCAAGATTACAATCCTGTTCACAAACTCAGCAGACAACATGTGCCCTCTCCAGCTGAGCCCTGCTCCCCCCACACCCCACCCAAGGCAGTGAAGTGACCCTCCCGTGCCCACCGCTCAGTCCTGGAGCAAACAAACAAGACGCAACCGAGCAGTGCACAAGACAGCCGTGCGGTCAGCAAGCAGCAAGAACCTCTTAGCTCTTCTGCTCTTCCCAGATTTGATGGCCCCAGGGAGGGGGCTTGGGCAAAGGCAACACTAGCTAAAAGCAGCCCCTCCCCATCCCATCGTTGTGCCTTGGCATGATTGGGGCTGCCAGGTGCGAGCCGACCTGCTAAAGCGAGGGTCTCCAGGACGGCGCTTGCGGGGTCTTCTAAGCACCCACACCACTCTGCGCTCCCCCCCGCTCAGAAATGTGTGCTGAACCTTAAAAAGCCAGCTCAGCAACTCTCTCCTGCACTTGCTGCAGATCCAGCTCTCCTCCACCGCCTCCCCTGGCTCCTTCTCGCAGCTCCCCATTCCCAGCTTCAAGCCTGGCTCCTTCTCTCCAGAGCCGCTTTGCTTTGTGGAGGTTCTCACAGGGGGTGCTGGGGGGGGGGGGGGTGATGTCGGGGACCACTGTGCTAAAACACTAGTCGCTGCTGGACTGGCCAACTTCAGCACCCCTGGGGGCCACCAGGGGTCTAGTCAGCCTCTCCGCTTTTACACAGATCCACCCTTAAAGCCGGCCGAGAAATAATTTGATCTAAATAAAGCGCAGACAGACTAAAAGACTGGAGGTGATACACGTGAGACCTTATCTTAGGGACTGTCTAAAGGCTTCTGGCCACACACCCTCCCACAAAACCACCTCCAGCAAGAGCTGCTTCCGGGTCAGAAGGCGTGCAAGGCAGCAGCGCAACCCGGGTGTCTCGTGAAGCTCAGGGCTCGCACGACAGCCCTGGGCCCACCTTCACTTATGCCCCAGTAGTACCTAGGAACAAGCCAGGAGCCCTGCAGGATCAGGCCAGCCTGCTGTTCCTGCAGTGGCAAACTAGATCTTCACTGGAGGTCCCCAAGGAAGACAGCAGCACCATCCCGCACCTGTTCCCAAAAGGCAGTGTGGTGTAGTGGTTAGGGGTGCAGGACAGTGCCTCAAGTGATCCGGGTTTTAGCCCTGGAGCTGACAAGTGTCCTTTCACTCCTGCATATAAGCTCTATCCTTCTAACAAATTACAGATACAGGTGTGTGAAAGCCTGGATTTGAAATCCAAATCCCAGATGGAGTGCTGGAAAAACATTCCATGTGAACTGCTTGGCTGCAAACCCACCAAGACCAGCATTAACTGCCGAGAGCTAAAGGCACATTTTATGGCACAGAAAAATGGGGATTATCGGGTGAATTGTGCCCCGCATCTTTAGCATGCTTCCTCCCAATATGTCTGCTTCCTTCTCTAATTCGGTACCCTCCAGATGTGGTCGGCTACAGCTGCTGCCAGGCCCAGCCAACATTGCATCGTTGCCCGCCTCTACCTCTGGCCCAGAGAATGCTGACGGTGGGGATGATGGGAGTTGCAACCCAGCAGATCTGGAGGGTGCCAGGTGGGAGAAGGTGCCCTAGCACTTACAACGGCCACGGGAAGCATCTGTGTCTCTCCCACGGTCCCTTTTGCACCTGTACAAACAGCATCACTGTAAATACGCCGGAATGGAGAAGTGAGGCTGTGGCCAAAGCAGGCTCCGTGATGCGTAGGCCCCCCGGGGCCAAACTTGCTTGGTCCATCACCCTTTCTGCTTGAAGGCATCCTGTTTGGCAGGCCGAGGCCAGCATTAACTGCTGAGAGCTAAATTTGCGGCAGAGGAAAGTGAATTCCAAAACAAACACAGCCCGTCCCGCGAGAAACCAATTTCCAAATGCTGTAACAGAGACCGGTAACTCGAGGTCTTCCATGCTGCCGGTGGCTGAGTATTCTGCCTTCACAAGGCCCTTTGCAAGGGCGGCCAGGGATTCGAGCCCGTTGTGCTACATTCTTGGGGAGCAGGAGTGGCCATCCAGAAGAGGTCCAGCTGGACGGGGGACCCAGAATTAAGTCCGGCGCCCACACCTCAGCCGAGGGGCGCGGGACTCAATTCTTCTCTTCCTCACGGCCAGCAGCCTCGTTGCCCGCCCCCCCTCTGGGCCAGACAATGCCAGCAGCGAGAAGCCACAGTGGGAGGCGCTCTTGGGCGGTCTGCCTGTCCAGCAAGCAAGTGGAAGCAGCAAGGAAAAGGAGGGGCACAAGCAAGGCAGCTGGGACAGCGGTGCTGCAAAGGCAGGACTCCTGGGGAAAGCGGAGAAAGGGCTTTTCAAAGGACGCCTGGGGCCCCGGCTGCTCATTCAAGCGCCAGCTGCTGCCTGCCCACAACCAGCCTCCTACGCACACACTCCAAACTCCCCAAAACATGGTTGGAGAGCCCATGCAGGTGTTTTACCTGGATATAGAAGGTCCTGTTGTTGGTGATGATTTCAAAGAGGTTGTCGCGTGTCAGAAGGTCACTAGAAAGGCAGAAAGCCGGGTTAATTACGAATTTCTGGCCCATACGCAGAACCTATCTGCTTCTTGATTCCAGTGAATGTACAAGAGAGATTAAAGCACTGATCCTAAGTAGAGGATTTATAGTAGGCTTACCCAGCCTTCTTAATTATCATGTATTTATTTATTTTTCGATTTATATCCTGCCTTTTTTCTACAAAGGGCTCAAGGCAGCTTACATCTCCTCCTCCTCCATCTTATCCCCACAACAACCTTGTGAGGTAGGTTGGGCTGAGAGTCTTTGACTGGCCCAAAGTCACCCAGTTGGCTCCATGGCTGAGCGGGGACTCGAACCCGGATCCTCTGAGTCCCAGTCCCACGCTCTTAACCACTACACCACACTGGCTTTTATTTTAACTTTCAACAAAAGAACACTGTAAAGAGAAGAAAGCAAGCTGCAACTACGTGGACAGCACGTCTTCATAATTTTCCACAAAGGCAGACCAAGGGTCCACGATCAAGTATCCATTCGAACACAAAATGAATTGGCAGCATAGAACCTGCACCCCAAAGACAGGCCAAGACAGGTGCTATGGTGTGTCACAATTGCATTTTCCTCCTCAATAGATTAGCTGAAGCAAGCCAAAGGATGGAAAAAGCAGAGGGCCAACCCAGTCAATGGCCTGAGCCTCCCCAGTGGTAAAGTCCAATGCTCCAGTCGTGTGTCTTTTGCACATCGTTCTCTAGATGCTCCTTGGAGGACCTACACCAGCAGCAGCTACTTTTGGCAAAAGGAAAAACAGAAAAGAAAACCTAAAAGTTTAGCCCACTACTCTCCCATTATGACGAACTGGACTAAAGAAACTCAAAGCCACTTTTGTGCCAGGCAAGACGGGGACTCAAAAGCATCCCCAAATTTTCCTTTAGCTATGGTAAGTCCTGGACAGTATCTCTCAGAAGATTATTGTTTGGTACATTTAAAAACTTTCTTTTCCTAGAGAATATTGGGCGAAATGCCTCCCTTCCTCCCATTTGGATGTCCAGAAACAGCAGGGAGAATTCGAAGCCACCGTTTCTTTTGTTTGACTCTCCAGGGAAATGCTAATATGGAAAAAGCTAGTCTCAGACACGTGGGCAGGCGAAGGCCTTGTGTGCCAGTACCACAGATAGTGCCACCCAAAGGGGAAAGTCGTACCCGGATTTGACGAGGCATTCATGGGCCTTCTGCACGTCCTTCAAGAGAATGGATCGCAAAGGCTCCTTATCCTAAGGAGAGAAACCGGGCAGATGCAGCGCTGAGCAGTCACAGGAAAGGCCGATCAGGCATCACTGGGCTCCACGGACTGCTCAGAATAAGCACATGGTATCACACTGTGCACCATTTAGTTTTTATGTATTTTATTTTATGGAGTTGGCTGGGACTAGCAAGCTTCCAGACTGCGCAGGAATCTTCTTAGCCACAAGCCCAATGAGAAGAAACGTCCTTTGCAAATCAGACATGTGCTACCCTACCAAACAAGGAAGCCAATCGATGCTGTTCCGTTTGTCTTCCACTATGATGCAGACAATTATGCTTATCATGCTTGACTCCTTCATACAGACATCGCTACGATTTGGAGCCTTATTCAAGGACTTGGGCAAGATGTGAGATTCCCATTGTGCGGACGACATCCCGGCCCATGAGACCCGCTCGGACCAGTCCCCAAGCTTCACCACCTGGAGGAAACCCCATCGTCCTCGGTTGGCAGAGGGGCTGCACGCCGAGCAATCCCAGATTGCTAAGGCACTCAGAGCAAGCAATCCAAGAGCAAAGTTCTCGGCATTAGTGTTGCTTCCTGAAGTCCACGTCCAGGCGCAGGCCAAACGGGTGCTCCCAGGTTGCTCGGATTGGGATGGGGGCCAGTGCACAAGGGGGGCTCTTTCCCCATGCAGAGCAAAAGCCCCCCTCTCTCCACCCCCCTCTCTGCACAGAGAAATGTCAAATGGGCTGCGGGGGAAGACTGGGAAGGGGGTTTCCTGGTATAGTTCTACCCAGTGACATCAAATAGAGCACCTAAGGCTGATTTCAGTCCCGGGTCCACATAATCCGCCCCCCCGCCCCCATCCCTGCTTTTCACACACCTGGACTGCCTTATCCAAAGCTCTGTGCACACGGTGAGCTGCGACCCACTTGACAGCTGGCATTAAGGAACTCTGAGGGGTGCGTTCTGACCTTCGCATTCCCCATCTGCCCAAATCCGACGGCAACCCCATGGCAACCCAGAGAATCCGTGGTTTTGCTTTGCTTAACAGCAAGTGGGCATTTGCTCCAAGGGGACACGATCCACTCCACGGGAGGAAACGTCCGTTTGGTGGGTGCGGTGTGACTGCTTACCTGCTCGCACTTGAAGTAACTGATGGAAAAGTCATCCAGGACAAAGTACCGGCGTTTCCAGCTCTTTCTCTGAAAGGCAGCAACAAGTCTTTCTGAGGCGGATATTCCCCTGCACTCTTCTCATGCCCCCTCAAGGCTCCACAGAACACAAGACACAACTAATCCCAGGACACAATTAATCTATGCAATCCACTGCCTCAAGTTTCTGAAGAGCAGGAGAGCTCCAGGAACAAAGGTCCTTGACACACGGTCATAAAAGGGAACCTTCAGGTGCAAGATACTCTTGGGCTCCTCGATACTCGAGAGAGCACAATGGAGCAGCGTGGACAGTGGGACGTTTTCCTCCCACTTGCATAATAGGACTCATCAGTTTGGAGCCAGGATACTTGAAGGATTGCTTGCTCCTATATGTACCCCCCTGACCCCCAAGATTGGGGTTGGAGGCCCCTCTGAAGGTGCCATCCTGCAAGGAGGTGAGGAGGAAGGCAAAGAGAAGCAGGGCCTTCTCGGTAGGTGCACCCCATTTATGGAACAGCCTCCCAACAGCAGCTCACCTGGCACCTTCTTTACAGTCTTTCTGGCACCAGGCAAAAACGAGTTCATTCTCCAGATAGTTTAATAATTGATTTTAATTCTGTATACTTTATTAATTTTGAAATTGGAATTAAATGCTGGCATGTTTTGGATTTTAGCTTGTACTGCTCTTCACTCTTAGGGTAAACTCTCAGCTGTACAATGTACCATGTATTTTGTATGTTACTTACATGTTGTTGTGCTTTGTGTCTACAATGGTGGTTAGTTTTGCTTGTTACATTGTGCATATTGTTTTTCTTGTCAATTTTATTTTTTGGTTTTTATGAGTTTTGTAAATCTGCTGAGAAAGTCCTGCTGGATTATAAACTCAGTTATAAATAAATAAAATAAAACACGCTGCAGTGTCTTCCCATGAAGGGGATGGGTGGGAGAGTCAGGCCTGGCAGTTCAGGGGCCAGGCTGGAACTTGGGCGCTCCGGGTTCAAGTCCCCACTCAGCCTTGGAGCTCCCGGGTGACTTGGGGCTGGTCACTGACGCTCAGCCTAACCTACCTCACAGGGTTGTTGTAATGATAAAACAAAGAGGAGGAGATTGGGGAAGCTAGAAAAAAGGGAGGGGGTGTATATAAATACTGTTCTGCTATCAGAGGACACATGCTTCTGAGGACTGCCCGAGATGCCACCGCTCCCGGTTGCTGAGGGCAGCAGTTCAGGGCCGAGGCGTTCCTGACCCGCTTTCGGGGTCCCCCAGGCGTCTCGAGCCCCACAGCGGGAACCCAGGCAGGCCTCTGGACTGGGCCAACCCGGCTCTCCATTGCTCTTGCCCAGGGTGCGGGCGGAAGGCCCCAGGGCCCCAGCCGGCCGGCTCAGACATGCCTTGCAGCCCAACAGCTCCTTTTATCAGGGCCTGCCCCGTGCGTTCCTCACTCACATATGTCTTCAAAGCTTTTACACACCGTCCGCCACTGAGGCTCGCGACAGTCCTACCCTAAGACAGAGCGGTGCACAGCATCCAGATTGATTTTCTATACCATGGAACCCCGCATTAAAATCAGGCTCAAACTTTAAAATAATGGGAAAGTAGAAAGGGTTTAGCCAGGTGCCGAAAGAGATACAGTGTCAGCACCAGGCAAACCTCTCTGGGGAGAGACTTCCACAACTGGGGAGCCACTGCAGAGAAGGCCCTCCTCTGGGCAGCCACCCTCCTAATCTCCTTCGAGGAGGGCTCCCGAAGAAGGCCCTCCGACCCAGCTCTCAAGGGGTGGGCAGGCACAGAGGGAAGGGGGCGCTCCTTCAGGAATCCAGTCCCAGCATGAGACAGAGTGCAGGGAATGGAAGGGGCAGCCATGCCTGGCACTCCTTCCAGAGTCCGGGTGGCACCAACAATTCGGAAGAGGACTGTGATGGCTGGGAATCAGGGTGTGTGGGAATCGAGGTGGAGAAGGAGGGGGAGGTTCCCTCAAGGCAAAACCTCGGGCATCGCTCTCGTTTTACTCCCAGGTAGAGAGAAGCAGCGTTCCTGTGTTCTGGGATGTCCCCGATCCCTCAAGTGGCGGGTCACTGCGGCCCGCTCCCGCTCAGCTGGCTCCTTTGAGCCTCACCGACAACTGGAGGACTCAGACCAGCAGCCGAGGGGCACGCCACCAATGTGCCCGAGGGGCTCCTACCACGTTTCCTTGCTTCACGCAGTAGCCGCTCTTGAGGACCGGAGGCCCCGCCGGCGCCCTGGTGCTCGGGATGTAGCTCTGGGAGCGCCTGAGAAGAGGATGGGCGGCTACGTCGCCGCCTTCCAAGCCAGAGCCATCGCCGCCGTTCTACGAGGCAGAGAGAGAGGCAAACATGAGGAATACATGGTGCAGCCCGGGCACCACCGGGAGGGGAGCTGAGAGACAGGGCAGGAAAAACGCGGGGGCAAGCCCTGGGCTTGCAAGCGAAACGGGAACTGTAGTCCCAGCATATCTGCAGAGCACCAGGTCAGGGAAGGGTACAGCATAGCCCCTGCATGCATTCATTTATTTAAAATCCTTCTTCCCAGTTGTGTGGGAACTTTTTTCCAGGTAAATATTTTTGTATTACAATTATTCATAAAGCAGAATCCTTCCTACATGAAAGGGAGACTGCTAAAACTCTATAAAGCTATAAAACAATACACATATGTTTAACCATTTCTAGTCACCAGGTTAGTAAGGAGGTGAGTTGTTTAAAAATATTTTTAAACTGATTCTATACTGCTGTATTCACAAGAATGCCGGTTTGTTCCAGAAATCATAAAATGATGATTCCTGGGTGCCTGTGGCACAGAAGCACCATCATACTAATCCAGATGTTAAAATAAAGGTGGCTTAACTTCATATATGCTGCAATTAACACCTTGGTAGTTATACGGGACACAAAATCCTTCCTTTCACCGTCGTGCCAAAACCCAATTGTTTGTGTAACTACAGCTTATTCCTTCCACCCACAAGAGGGTGAAGAGAGCACAGTATGTGGAGCCACTTGCAGTACTGCTGGGGGATCATTACTAACTTTTTTAAAATTAAAGCCAAGTTTCTAGCCCTCATTACGGCAAAACTATGCTTAAAAGTATATGGGTAAAGCTTCCTGAAATTGCAACGGCTGAAGATTTCTGGTGATCTGAGAAGGAGGTGCCCATGCGCTCCTTTGCTCCTTAGCTCAATTAGAAAACCAGAATGAGTTGTGCAAAGTAAGGGAAAACGCGCAACTACACATACTGCATCCAAGTAGGATTAAGCGCCTCTTGCCAAGGAATTATATGGCATGCCAGGATGTCTGTGCCAAGAAAACGGCAGCTCTGGTAGAGGTTGTAACAGAAAACACTAAAGGCAGGGTAGGAAGAAGAGCAAATGAGTGTGGGAAAGGTTGTGGAGAAAGTTACGAGGAACGGACACTTGCAGCCAAAGATCGAGGGGCAGAGAAGCACAGCAGCAATGGGCCCTGAAAGCGAGCCCTTGCAGTCTCCGCTTGCCAAAGGGAGACGGAAAGAGGCAAACCGCTGACCAGGCTCAGCTTCCAGCCGGAAGAGAACAGCCCCAGAGGCTTGGCTTGGCAGAGCAGCAGGCTGGGCTTCTCCATGGCGTAAATGACACGGGCGGGTACCCACTCCTTGCTTTGCGGGAACTGCCGCTCCCCGGCCACACTGGGGCAAGAGCAGGCCCCACCGTGCGCCCCCATCTGGGGCAGCAGGAGCAGCTGGGGGGAAGCAGGGTGCGTCACAACACGCGAGTCCACAGAGAGGGGGGCCTGGCACAGACTGGGTGGGAAGCAAGTCTCCGAGGCACGGGGGCTCGGAGGCCGGGCGAGAGCTCTGTCGGGAAGCCGTCTGGCGCGGCTGTGCCCAAGGGCCAGGCCTGCAGATTGACGGCACAAAGCAACGCGAGTTTCGAAAAGGGCCGTGAGAGGAACTGCTGCTGTTGGACATGGCTATGTGTTTTTAAGAAATCCTTCACCCTCCTGGGTCAGGCTGGCTCCTGGGCAACCTGGCAGACACTCCAGGTGGCCTTGTCGGCCACACCTGGGGGTGGCAAGCCTCCTCCAAGCTTGCTCTGGCGCATGCATCGGACTGCCAATTTAGGGGGATTTTTTTCCTTTTCATATGTATCCATGTGCATTTCCCCACATTTTTCCCATGTGCGTTTTTTCCCAAACTGTGCAAATGTGCAATTTCCCTATGCTTTTGTTGTTCCACAACTTGCATTGTAGGCTTAGAAAGGTACAGACTCGGAGAACAGGAATGCCCGGACCTTGACTGCAAATCCCATTATCCTCCCTTGGCTAGGATTTGATGGGAGCTGCAGTCCCTTGGTATCTGCAGGGCCACCCATTCCCCCTTCTAAAGCCTTCCTTTGTGGTGTATTGTTTATTATTTGCTGAAATAATACATTCCTTCTACAACCTCCAGGACTTAGGAATAATGCAAGCTGCATCCCAACCTGTCCGGAGGGCACCAGGCTGTGGAAGGCAGTTCTACTCATGTGCAGGTGAGTTCCAGCTAAGCAGGTGGACTGGGAATAGCTATGGAGAATAGGCACTATCCCAGCTGCCCATCCTCAGCAAAGTGGAGCATGGCATCAAAAGCGAAAGCGAGTGAGTGGGTGAAGCCAAGCCATTTAATTAAACACTGCGGAGCCCAATGCTCTAATTAAGGTCAGCTCACAGAAGACACACAAATACAGGAAGCCTTCCCCTTGCAGCTGAAGCCCTTCACACCAAGCATCTTGCTCGCTGCCCCTTTCATTTCCTGCCCCGTCCTATCCTGAGGGCTCAGGGCAGATCAAGAGCACTGGAACCACAGCCCAATGAAACCAATAACTATGTCGTTAGGATATCACACCAAGAGCTGACTGTCATATTCAGCAAAAGCACACAGTCTTGGGAATGAACCACTTCAGAAGTTGTGGCAGGGAGAAAAATGCAAGTTTCAGGACTTCTGTTTAAAATTTCCCCCCAGAGAAAGGTTGGCGTTTTCTACGTGAGGCATCAGCGGTCCGAGAGCAAAAGGTTCTTGACGCTGGAGAGGGCCAAATGAGCATCCAAAGGTCCACACCTGCCCGTGACCTTGGCACTGCGGGCAAATCGAGGGCTCTGGAGGTCAGCCTCTGCCAGACCCAGCCGTCTTCTTGGCACAACATCGAACTGGAGTTGTGCCAATGTACAACACTTTTGGGAAGGCATAAACCTGAAGTCCGTGAGTCTGTCCGCATGATCCATTAGCCCACCATGGTTTACTTAAGCCACGGTGGGCTTCAGAGCAGGTAGGCGGCCATTTTGAATACTGGCCCCAGCTTGTGTCCTGCAAAGCCAGGGGACACCACGAAATTCGTGGTCTGTTGTCAGTTTATGCAAGGGTTGCTTCACCCTTGTCTAACCCACAGTGCCTCTATCCGCACAACACAAGCCATGGCAAGGCACTGAATATGAAAGGCAGCCTACGAGCCCTGCAACACACCATGGCCTAAACAACCCACAGTGGATGGTCTTGATCATGCAGACCAGGCCAGAGACATGCAACAAAGCAGGTCAAAACATCCTTAGGACAGACAGGGCATCTTTTTCCGGGGCATAGGAAAATTCCGATTTTTGATAGTGATTGGACTTTGAAGGTCATCTCTTAGTGTCACAGGTTGGGTGGACTTGTAGCCCAACATCATCGGGAACTGCACTTTCCGTCTTTCCGGTGCTGTTCAGAGTTTGCCCTTGGTGTGGATCTTTAGGAAGACAGAATGACACCATCTGTACACACACAGGAGAGAGAGACCAGCAGACTCCAGGCAACTTCAAGGACTGAGGGTGTAAAAATATTCTTTGTAGGAGAAAGCCCACGGGGGCACCTGCTCCCCCGAGCAGCCTAAGGAGGCCCGAACAGGCTCCGTGAGCAGGGAGTGCCAGCTGACCGTCAAAAGGGATTCGTAAAGCTTCAGCGCAGGGGAAGAAAGCGCTGAACACAGGGCAGGAATGAACGGTGAAGTCCCCAACCGAAATCCTACGGCAGCACAGCCTTTCGGCTTTTTAACTAGGCATGTCCAGAGTCGACCTTGGAAACCTGGGCAAGCCATTTGCCACGGGTGGCTGGCTGGAACTGTGAACACCTGGCTGCCCCATTTGGGGGTTTTTAAATTTTATTTTCAGCACGATCAGCTGATCTTCATATCATGGCTTCCCCTCCCTTTTGCTCCCCAAGCCTCTTTGCAGCCCTTCTAAAACGTGCGTCACCAGTGCCACGCTTTTCCCTCCTGCATTCCTGAGACCTGACGGGCCAGGTGCACCGGCAGAGGGAGCGGCGCAGCCCTGCCTCGGATCCTGTGACGCCCCAGGGCTGGGCAGCTCAGCCGTGGTGTTTCGGCTGCGCCTTTATTTTTGCCCGGTTGTAGCCCAGGCTGCCCCAACAGCTGGAGCACTGAACAGAAGTGCCAGGCCCACGAAAGCAGAGCGCAACAGAGGTGAGAAAGCGGCCCTCGAGCACGTGCTGGCGCTACGGCTAGGACCCCCTCATTTGACGGCAACTGACTGAGGCTGCTTCTGGGTGGACGGATCCCAAGACACTGGCCGACCGTCCCATCCTTTCCTCTGTAAGGCATTTTCTGTGGTTATGAAAAATAAAGGGAAGCAGCAGAACAGTCCGGAAACAAAGATGTTGTCGTCTGGACAACTGGCCTCCCCCACATAAACCCCACGCATGAGGGAGGGCGATTTTGCAAGAAAAGCCTCAGCTGGAAGCAACCAGACTTTGCACTGAGAAAGAAAACAGCCAAATGTTCTGGGGCAAATAACCCCAATTCTGTGCCTTGAGAGCCGAGATGCAGCACAACACAAGAAGTGTGAGGGCTGCTGTCGAAATCCAGCCTCAGCTTCAGGCAAGACATCCACTACAACATGCCTGCCCCCTACAATGAAGAGACATGAATACCGATCTACATTGCAAGGCTGCTAGTGAAATCTCTTACATGATACTCGAAACACTCCACATAACTAACAAGGAGGATTATTTATTTTAATTTTATTTATTCTATTTATATCCTGCCTATTTTCTTGTCAAGGAACTCAAGGCAGCTTAAATAATTCTCCTCCTCTTCTTTAATTTATCCTCACAACAACCACCCTGTGAGGTAGATCGGCCTGATTAATATATTAATGTATATTAAGCTCACTTGCTACACATTTTGCGGATGTACATCCCATTACCTTCCCTTTTTATAGTATAGCCTAAGTTGTATAGAACCTGTAAAACAAAGAATGTTGAATCTATCTATCTATCTATCTATCTATCTATCTATCTATCTATCTATCTCTGAGAGATGGAGGGGGTCTAAAATGGTACAGCAACTAATGTTTAATATCACAACTACTGATGAGGATGAAAGCCAAAAGATTTTGCTCTGTGGTTAGTCTGTCTTATGCATGTGGATTGTGAGGCATTTCAGAGAAGGTGCGGTTTCAAATAATTTTCCGATCGAGTCACAGAACGGATATGGTGAGCCCATATCAGAACCCTTCCCCAACTCTTGTCCCAGCAAATCTGCACATCCTCTCCAAATACAAATCCAACATTAGAAAACATCCTTTGATCTGTTCAAAAAGGGAGTTCACGGACGCAAATCTGGATGTGTCCTTGAGACTTGGAGAGGCCCTCAGTCACCTTTGGGTGATCAAGGACAACCATCAGCAACCTAACTCACACCAATATGTAGGAAGTCTTTGATCATGTTATCCCAGCTGACCTAAACCTTAAAAATTAGAAATGTCATCCATGAATTCCTGCATGAAAACATACCAGGCTGAGAAACTGCTGCCCTTTTAATTAAACCCACTTCTACAGCACGAAGAAGCTCATGGTATCAAAGATCCATAGAGACAAGCACCCAAGGTGATGTACAAGCAACCCCATAAAGACAGAAAGAGGGCTCAGAGGAATGTATTTCTTGAAATAGCAGCGCTTAACGAACCCAGAAGTGGGGACTCGGCCTCCCCCATCGGGTTGGTACTCACTTGCAGAAGTTCACGTTCTGTGACAATCACAAATCTACAAGTGCATCCAGCAGTGGGAACATTTATGGCCAATCAAGCATGTGGGACAACAGGATGACACTCCGGGCCAAACGAGCCCAGCATAAGGTGGCATTACACAGAGGATATCTTTGTCATCTGGGATTGTGGAAGGAAAACCTTGGAGAATATTATCATCAGAATCGCTATGATTACTATATTGCATTTCTTCCGCTTACAAGGAATTCCATCTCTGGATTCTCCATCACTGGAGAAGACCAACATGCTGGGGAAAGTCGAAGGGGGAAGACGAAAGGGAAGACCAAGTGTGAGATGGATGGATTCCACCAAGGAAGCCACAGCTTTGGCTTCTCAAGAGGTAAGCAGAGCTGTGAAGGACAGGACAATTTGGAGGGTGTTCATCCGTACGGTTGCCATAAGTATAATTGACTTAACGTCAATTAACAATAACAAGCAGGGATGTGATACTCCCCGGAATGTAACAAGTAGCCTTAAACCTGGAAAGAGTCGTCTTCCACTTGCACCAGAACTAGTCCATGGAAGGTTCAGCACCCCCGATGGACCCGTCCTCCCCCAGCCCTGGGGAAGGGAAATCCCCTCAGAAGGCATGTGATGCAAAGGGGATCCTCCAGTCAGAGCATTCCTCCGGGCCGCTTCACTGGGCTGGCACCGGGGAGCAGGGCCATTCCCAAGCTCAGTCCCCTTCTCGGCATCCCTGCTCCACAACACAGACTGGGCCGAACACCTGCTCCCTTCTCACCTGGTTGACCGAAATCGGGGTATGTACAACAACGCCACCGATGATCTCCGTCTTGTAGGGGCGTTTGGCAACTTCTGTGGACAGGGGTAAACTTCCACCCTTTGGAACCTGGAAGGAAAAAGAGGACCGGTCACGCATGGAGCACTCAGAGCCTGGCCGCCTCTTGCTTCCAGGCAACCTCTCCTGCCCCTTCCCAGTTGTACGCATTTTCTCGTACATGTTCCAGGTGCTATTGTGTTTTAAAGAAAATGTTTCGGGATAGAAATGATTGCTGGGAATTTATACGGAATCCAGTGGAGAACGGACTCATGCTCCTGTGCGAAATTCTGGTGCCCACTGGGAATACTGGAATGTGTTTTCCATTAGGCCATTATGATGTCGACATCTCTTGTTTTAGGTTGGTCCAAGATCTAGCAATTTTGTGAGTTCATAGTGATAGGCTGGAGCAGCTAGGTTTTTATGATCCATGTTCACACAAACCATACAATATGGTAAAAATATGTTTTGCAGGGGGCAAGAAGTAAACATTTTTAAGACCACAAATTTTTTTAATGGTGTCTATATGGTGTGCAGATGGCACAGGTATGTGGATGGATGGATGGATGGATGGATGGATGGATGGATGCCTATATAGGTGAATGGTGTGCACCTGGGCACATACATGCATATAGTAACCACCTTCTGTTACAGGATACAGCAGGGATCTCTGGCCAGCAAGCACATTTGAAATGTTGCGTGTGATGGGTGCCCTCACAAAATGGCTGCCGGGAGGTTTCCCCTTCTCAAAATGGCTGCCATGGTGGGCAAGGCCTTACATCCCAGAAGGACCATAGCCGAGGCACAAACAAAAGTAGTTTGCCCAAGGCCAAAGTGACCCACTGATACGCCCACTTCTGAACCCACAGTCTCCTGCTCCAGCATCCACTGAAAGCATCTAATGAGCTTCAGAGACAAGTAACTTCAGGAAGAAGCTGAGGACAATGGCTTTAAAATTATTGGTTTTAATTAACTGCAAAGCTTAAAAGAACTAGACAGCAAGAGGGCAAGGGAGCTTGGCAGACACCCAGAGAAGCAGCTGTTGGAGCCCTGGGACAACTCTGGCAACTTCAGGGTTAATGAGTTTGGCACATTAAGAATGTCAGTTCTCCTCTCCTCTCCTTTTTCTTTGTGGAGGAGAGCAATAACAGAACAGCCACGCTTAAACTGTGTGGTGTCCTGGTTAAGAGCACAGGACTGGGACTCAGGCAATCTGCGTTGCGTGTCCGCTCACCCACGGAGCCCACAGGGTGACTGTGACTTCAAGGGTACCCGGATGTTCCCACAACCGGCAACAGCATCACCAGAGCATGCTCTGTGTGGACGACGGCACAGGACAGCCGAGCAGCTCTTCTTCCTAGCGCCGCACAAGCAGGAAAGCCGGATCTGTTTCAGATTCAGGCTGGGCCTGCAGAGTCTGCACCCTCCCCGCCACCCATCGCAGCAACTCTTATCTGCAGCCTGGCGGCAAATCCTGGGTGGATCCCCTTTCCACCCGGAGAAGGCAGCACTCTGTAGGCTGGGTTGCTAAACTGGCTTTTCTCTAGGCTGACACCCAGCTGCCCTAGATCCCTGCCCCTGCACCTGGTCCCACGTGAAACCTCTTCTCAAACCACTGGGCACACAGACGTGCACGCACACGCGCACGCCACTGGAGGCAGAAGCAGGGAGCGAGCTGGAGCCGCAGCGCTCTCAACACACGCTGCTCATAACGAGAACTGCCCTGCCAGGCCACGCTCCAGCTCGGGGTTTCCACGAATGCTACTTCACTGACATATGTATACGGTAGCCGTTGCCTTGTACTGCTTCGACAGGGCATGGCTTGCATCTTCATGGAAATCCCGGGTGTCAAATATAAACGTGCCAAGCACACATCCTTCCTTGGGCCTGCCCTGCATTCGCTTGGACGCCCCAAGTTCTCACGTCAGGAGAGAGGGAGGCATTGCACCAATTCCACCCCAGCCTGCCGATAACCAAAGAGGCTCAGTTCCTTTGTGATTTAGGAGATGCCCAGGGAATCCCCAGGCCTAACCAAAGAGGCTCAGTTCCTTTGTGATTTAAGAGATGCCCAGGGAATCCCCAGGCCACGTATGCTCAGGAATGGCTTGGCAGGAGCCCAGTGAGGCCCACAGCTCAGGTAGGAAGCCAAGGCCAAGGGAGGGCCTCCCGTAACCTCCACTCAGCCCTCGGCACCATTTCCAAAATCGGAACCGTGAAGGAGCCTCGCCAGGTTCAGGTGACATGGCAGGCCACCAGCCTGGGTTGCGTTATGGGATGGATGCCCACAAGCCACAGTGGCCCATGTATGTGAGCATGGCTGGCTGTGATCACAGGTGCCTGGCCTCTGTGACATTTGCTGGGAAACACTGTGCCGCAGCTGCAAACAGCTGGAAAGGATGCAGCGGCTTGTTTGCCAGTGTGTCTTTCTCTCTGCACCGCCCCTTCAGCTCTCCTCCATGTTCGAACTTCTCTCCACAGGCTGCTGATCGCAAACATCCCTGCGAGGGAGGGAGGGAGGCGCCTAACCGAGGCCCCCTGGAACCTCCTCACCTGCCCCTGTGCCTCTCACCTTTTTGCTAACACCATTTAATCTCCATCTGTGGTTAACACAATACTTTTCAGAGGAACATCTGTGATGAATGAAGTGTTTAGCTGCAGCTCAGAAAAACCACAACCCACAGTCTGAAAATCAGCTTTATACTGAAGGACCTGAAATGCCACCTCATGAGTAGCACCCATGTTCCAAAACGGCAAGTGCTTCTCAAAAGCCAGCCTTGGCCAACTCTAGAGGGAAGTAGCCGGCCCTCATGGCCAGGAAAACAGGAAACGGGCATGTAACAGAGCGAGGCTTCCTGTTTCCGAAGGAGCGTGGTTACACGAGTAAAAGGATGGGGAAGTCGGGCATCTGACAAGTATTAAAACTGTTAACCAATGCTCTGGGCCGACATGCCTGAATGAGTGCTGAAATTCGTAGTCAGCCAAACTCCAAGGAGTGCGATTGCGCTTCCTGTGCGGGTGGAAGCGCACGGGCTGCCCCTTCTCCCTGCAGAAGTAGTTTGCCCTCTGACCTGCTGATCTGGGGAGACAGGCCTGGCCAGGCGAGGCCACGGGGATGTGCCTGCCTGCGTCCAAATGGCACACGTGTGAGCCATCTGTGCCACTTGTCCCGGCTGCAGAGGGACGAGCTGGGCCTGAAATGTCTCCAAAAAATGGAAGAGATGCCACTGCAGTGTGTGTGGGGGTGTGTGTGTGTGTGTGTGTATACACCTGTGACCCTCCAGATGTGGGACAGCCACTCCCCGAATCCCTGCACGTCGGCCACCCGGGTGGGGGCGAGTGAGAGCTGGATTCAACAACATCTGGATGGTGGACGTTCCTCACCCAGGCACAGTGGGCATGCCCGGGGGGAAGCATCCTGGCTCAACCAGCCAACGGGGCTTTGCAGGCTAAGGTTCCCACTGGAATGGGCCCCCATCCAGGTTCCCTGTGAAGTTCTGTCAACGAGGCAAGGCGACGGCACAATCAAAGCCTCATACCCCTGCCAGGCCACTGCTCTATCAGCCTGCTTTGCTCGTCCTTCTCTGGCCCAGAGACTGGCTCTACCTGTGCCGCTGTACCCAATACATGCACTTAAGCTGAGCTTAAACCTTCTGCGAACAGGATTCCTTGGAACGGAGCTCGGGGAAAACGTCCGTGGCTCAGGCCAGTGCTGCTGCCGTTTGGTAGCAAGTCTCACATACAATCTGAAAACGGTAAGAGGATCACCGGGGTCAGCAGGCAGGGCTTTCTGGTTCCAAGCCACTGGTCTTTGCGCTGCCCTCCACACTCCACCAGTGGGAAGGCATCCTCGCCCAGCAGTCCCATCTGGTGTGGCGGGGGAAGGAAATGCCCCCAGCTCAGCTGGCCCCTAAGTGTAAGGCGCTTCTACATGTGGGGTGATTTCAAATTGCACGCCTATTTTTCCCTTCGAAACAAAAGGCCCTGGTTTTGTCCTCCTCGAGCAGCTAATGCGAACAGCCCTAATGCTTGAAAAGCAGCGCTTCGTGGTGAATAGCATTGTGCTTCTCTTGTATGCGTGAGGCGGACTGGGGGAGAGGGGAATTCATGTTTTACAAATATGGGGGACTGTGTGTGGGCCTCCAGGTGTCTTGGCCTGCAAGTGTCAGCACCATGGGCCATGCTGATTCAGGCTAATGAGAGAGGCAGCCCAAAACATCTGGAAGGCAACAAGCTGCCCGTTCCAGTCATAATCCAGCCACGGAAGCGAAGCTGCACGTACAGAGAGAAACAAGGAGCTATTGGCAAGGCGGAGGTGGCCAAGCTGACCCAGTAGGCGCTCAGACTGGCCACCGGACTACCGGGATGCTATCCTACACGGACCAGCCTGTCCCAACCCGATGTCCTCCACATGTCCCAGACTACAGTCCCCACCAACATGTTTGATGGCTGGGGATGATGGGAACTGCACTCCACTGGGTCTGCATCAGAGCATGAGGTCAGGGAAGGCTGTTCTACGTTGTGCTCTTTATTCAGAGCTGGAAGCACCCAAGAGACACGAGGCAGCAGCAGAAGCAGGGCAGACCAAAGTCTGTTTTGGAACCACTCGCAGGTTTTGTTTTACACCTAAAACTCTTTCAGGTCAGAGGAGGGGCCTTCGTTTTGTTAAAATGTAAAGACAATCAGTAGAAGAAGAACAAAAAAGTAGCAGATGGACTTATCCTGGTCCCAGAACTGTACACTGCGCTCTTCTAAGTGGTTTCGCTCCACCTGCTTCTTGTTTTCCCTGGTTTCCAGTCAAAAAGCCCCGTCCCCAAATCTGACTGAAACGTCAAAGCGAAATAAAGGAGAACCGAATCACCCCTTCACTGCACTGGACCGGCTTAGGTAGGAGTGAGGCCCAGCCCCGCGGACTGAGCACCACTCTTTCCCATGAAGCCACACCAGACACGCCTACCGTAATCTTGCTGGCCCGATTCAGAGCCTCCACCCAGTCCTGCAGGTCCTTTTGGTCGTTGGCTTGCAAAACGTAGCGCCGAGACAAGGCGTTGATCACTGTGGACACAGATCGGTGTCAGAATCCAGAATGCTCGTGGAAATGAAGATGTCTGACCAGGCTCTTGGCCTCCAGAAGCATCCCTTCCCTGCTACCTCCTCCCCAAGTGGAGATCCTCCAAGAAGACCTTGCCAAGAGGACCTCCACCCGAGGTCTGGCCGGTGACTGCAAGCCTTAGGATCTCCTTGGTGGTGGTACCCCAGTCCCAGGATCAATTTCCCAGGGAGGCCCACTAGGCCAGGTCTGCTTTCACTCTCTCTCAGCTCACGTGCCCACCGGTCCTCACCCTCCAACCCCACAGCTCATACTTACCAAAACAGAAAGGCGTCTTGGGTTTTTGTTTTAGGGTAGCCACACTGACCTGCAAGGGAAGAGTACGTGGAAATGAGACGCCCATGATGTGTGTGGCCTGAGCAATTTTGTGGCAGAGATCAGTCGCCGACTTTGCAAGAGCTCTTGCACCATGAAGTTCCTGGCCGGCAACGATGCAGAAACGGAAGCCTTTCCAAGCACAGAGGAGCAAGAAGGGCCTCACCAGTTAAACACCGGCTTAGCAGGCAGCTATCAAAGGTTCGGGAACACTGCCCGGGGGGAGAGAGCGGGAATCCCAGCAGAAGGAGCCACACTGGGCCAAATCCAGGGAAGAACTTGGCATTGCCCGTCCCCCAAGAGCCCGTACCTTGGAGATGTAGGTCAGCTGCAAAGATCCAACCACTTTCGACCCTGCAGCCAGGTTCTGAAATATGTAAAAGTCAATCAAAACATCAGTCAAGAAGCCACCAATAAACAGGCTAAACCCTCCCTTTGTTTATTTAGAGGTAGTGTTACCTAGTGGTCAGCGGGGTCTGGCTCAGTGACTGTTTAACTACTTCTTTTAGAGATTCATGGACTTTTGCAGAGGCTTTGGTACTAATTATGCCCTTCATCCTAACAGACACACAGCAGGACTGAAAAGGGTTAAACCATCCATTCGCTCTGAACAAGGAAGGACAGAGGGGAAGCCCATCTCCCCTTTGAAAATATAAATAGCAGCCAGCGAGAATGATCATGATGGGAATTTCAACTCACTAGCCCTTGAGACAACCTAAATTCTCCTGGGTACCTTTTTAGGGTGAGAAAAGGAAAAAAGGACACAGGCAGTCAGGCAACAACATGCAAGGACTGCAAGTGGACGATGGCGGGGCTTGTCCCCAAGTGTGGCCAACCAAGGGCGGTGGCACGCTAAAATGTGGAGTCGCCCTAAACAGCTACACCCTGAATCAAAGCAGGTGGGCTACTTTGCTGGCTCGCTTCGCCCCAAACACCCAGCAACCAGGCTGGCACATCACCCTGCAAGTGAGCCGATCGTGGGTTGCTGGACAAAGCGCAAGCGGAGAGCCCGGTTCTCGCCCAGCCGCTCCCACACTCCAGGGGCTGCTCCGTCCAGCCGTGGGCCGTCCCGTCGTGTGAACCAGGCACGCCGTCCCCTCAGAGGCACATGACTTTTCAGAACAGAACCCCATCCTGCGCAGATCACAGCTTGCCCAGCTGCACCCTCCTTGGGGATTCCCGGGCAAAAGGATCTACTGTGGTTTCTCTCCTCAGATCTCCGCCAGAAGAAGGCATGCTAGGAAGAAGGCAGGCGATGAGTCAGAGCAAAGCTTGCCCAGATTTCCTCTCTGGGCGCACAAGACGCTGGCCTAGCACGGCAGTTGCTCGGGTGCCGACATCATCCAGACCCTCATGCATTTAGGCCAAGGTTAAAAAAACGGTGAGAAGCATCCGTGTGTAGTGTCGGTCCAGATTTGCCCTGCTGTGAATCTTAAAGCAAGCAACAATTCCTAAATTATGCCCATTTTAGTGTTAGGCTTTCACAGCCAAGTCCCTTATAAACACACATCCAGTATTTTATTGGTAATTCTCATCCGGGGTTAGCAGAAACAAAGTGTTCGAGTTGGTAGGCTTCCTCTCATAGCATGATTTTTGATTCTTGACTCAGCTGTAGGTTTTCTGTAGCCACACAGATGTCTACTTCTGGTTGAGGAAACCTGGTCTCAGGTCTTCTAGCCAGCTGTTCCTCAGCGCTACATTCATGCCTTCGCCACGCAGAGGTGCGTTTCCCAAGGAAGAGGGTTTTTACGGGCATGAAGGTTGCAGAGATTAAGGCTCTGGCTGGATCGCTCTCCCGTGATAGTAACAGCTGTCTCACCCTGGAAACTGTGTGTCAGCTCTCAATTCTGGGGGTACAGTTTAGGGTGGGTTTACATCTAAATGAGGCAGGATTTTAATTCTGTGAAAACAATTAGCATAGCCTGTAGTTGTTCTAAGAGAAAATATGTTAGCTAGCTGCTCAAGCATGAGTTAATGGGAAGCTTTCCTTCTGTGGATAGCAGGAAATTGATGTTGGGGGGAGTCCTGGGGGGGTCAAACCCCCCACTCAGCATGCTGTGCTCCCAATTTTGCTTTCCCCCACACTCTGCCTGCGGCTAATTATATTTTTTACAAACAGGTATGCCAGTTGCGTTCAAGTTCTATTCATGTCTAGTTTTGCTTCAGTCTCAGAAGCAGGACTCAAACCTAATTTAATTTGGTTAATCAAATTAACTCTGGGTATCGAGCTAAGGAGACAGAAAGCTTTCCCTTGCTTCTGTTCATTCTTTCTGCCATTTGATTTGCATGTAGAGACATTTTGTTGTCTGAAAGGGAGTAACAAGAAGTGTCAACCCAAGTCAGGATGCGCCGAAAAGCAGTCGAACTATTTTGGTGCATGAGTCAAACCAATCCTGCGTCTGCCTCTCCCCTTCCCGGCAGTAAAAATACGGTAACAGTGAATTAAATCGCTAACAGTCCTTTCCTGGCACCCAAAATCTGCCGCCTGAGGTGAAAGCAGAGTGGGTTGGCTCTGAAGCAATGAAGGATTTAAAATGCATCATTTTAAAAGGGATTCTTGGGATGTCAAATTCTATTTTCCATGGCTGTCTTGGGTATTCTAGGGATTGGGTCACTTAAAAAGAAAAAAAAGCATTCCAAGGTACATACTGAGGGCGGTGGTCTGGTGTGGTGGAGGGGGGCTCAGGAGATCCGAGTTCTAGCCCCCACTTGGTCATGAAGCTCCTCAGGTGACCTCCAGCCACCAGTGGCTATCAGTCCAACCTACCTCACAGGGTTGTTGTGAGGATAAAATGGAGAGAAGAACCTTGCAAGCAACCTTGGGCCACTTGCAAGAAGAGAGGTGGGAT
Organism: Varanus salvator macromaculatus; assembly: GCA_023646645.1. Lineage (NCBI taxonomy): Eukaryota > Metazoa > Chordata > Lepidosauria > Squamata > Varanidae > Varanus > Varanus salvator. The sequence continues at coordinate 23,122,034 of JAIXND010000621.1, read as the reverse complement.
CTAAAGGTAACCATAATAACAAAAATAATAATTCAGGCTCTGAATCCTAACTAGAAGGAGAGGAGGGATTGGACTACTTAGTCGAATTGCCAAGGTGTAAGACAAGCCCAGTGGCTCATGGGCAAACCAAGCAAGTGGCCCAATTAAGTCATGTCCGGCATTTCTGCAGACTGTCCCATAAAGCGCATGAACCTCCCTGAGGGAGGAGACAGCTCTGTTTGGTGGAGAAGGGAGGAAGAGAACTCATCTCTTTAAAATGGGCAGAACAAAGTACACAGTTAGAGAGACCATTAACTCGATGGGTGTTTCTTGGTAACAGCCTTCATAGTACTCATCCTCTATCACAAATCAAGCCTGGGCTGGTCACCCTGACTTAATAAAGGACTGTACTTCACCTGCTTCTGCCCAGTGGGAAAAGGAGAGAGGCTGAAGGGATAGAGAGAGCAGCTCGTGACAGGTATGACTTTATGTCTGGACAGGACATGAGAGAGGAGGTGGCCACCTGTTGTGAGGGTGTTATAAAAACACCCTCACGCATGGAAACGTCCCCTTCCGGCCCGCTGCTTTCCTCCTCCTCCGGCACAGTATTTTCCCCCCTCCCCTTTCTCCTTCACAGTCTGTCTGGTTTAGAGGGCTAGCCTCCTGGGAAGCGGCCGGAAGCCCCTGATCTTCCGGAAGCATCTGCTCTCTCCTGCTCCTGGTAATCACGGTTACCTCCTCCTTGCGAGGAGGAGCCACTGTCGTGCTCTCCTGCACGACACCACCCATGGCTACTAGCCGTGCTGGCTACGGGCTACCGCCCTCAGCAGAGGTGCCATGATTGCATGCCCCAGGTGCTGAGGAGCTGGGCAGGAGGAGCTCTCACACCCACCCGGCTTGAGGGCAGCTGGCGTGCTGGACTGGATGGACCCTGGGCCTGATCCAGCAGGGCTTTTCTATGGCCTGGGCCTGCCCCTGGGGAAGAGGCACAGGGACCGAGCACTTGGGCCCTTCCCAGAGACGGGGCCCTAGGAAGCCTCACCTGGGGGTTGTCCATGTACCAGAGGAGGCTGTTGGCCTGGGTGTCCAGGATGAAGTATCTCCGCAGGAACTTGCCACAGACTTCATTGTCCTCAATGTCCAGGAACCCACAGATTCGGTTCTGACGATCCACATAAGGCATTCCGGGAGCCTTCTACCATCCCCCTGCAAAGCACAACCACGCACAGGTGAGACCCGGGCCACTAACCTGCACGGCCACCCTGTGCAAAGGCCATTCCTTACACCTCTCCACAGCCTACCTGGGCATTTTGCAACCCCGCCCCTCCCCGTGCTGAGCCAGGTAATGACGGCGATGCTTTGCATCTTGCCCTTTTTCTCCTTGCAAGGAGCAAGTTCTCCACCTCTCCATTTCATCTTCCTACCTACTCTCAGAACCAGAGATTTCTGGCATGCTGGTGTCTGAAAAGGGGGGAAGACCTCCTGTGTCAACAGGAGGTTTCTTCTGCCCAATTGCCTGGACAGTGCTGCCAAGTGGTTAGAGTGTTAGAGTTGGACTGCAGAACTCTAGATTCTGGGGCCTAGGTAAGTCATTCTCTGCCAGCCTATGCTACTTTATAGGGCCGTCGCGAAGACGGAATGGGGTAAGCGCTATCTCTCTCCATGCACTCTTGCCAGAGGAAATCTGATGTGACAACAAGACAGGGAGTGCCTTCTTTGTGTTGGCACCCCAACTTTGGGATAATGGCACAATTCAAACCAGTTCAACATTGCTTTACCTGCCCAGACATTTTAAGGCCAGTGTACTGTTTGGTATGAATTTCTTGCTTTTAGCAATCTGTAAACTATTTAATTGTGATGTGCTTTGATTGTGCATATTCTGTGGGGAAAGGCACCATAAAAATCTTTTTACCGAATAACCAACTCACATACGCAACAACCGTCATGGTCTTCAAACCCTTCTCCACCCAAGGAATCACCCACCCCTCCTCAAAGAGTGGGCAAGTTTTCCCTGAGAAGTCCCTGGGCAGAGAACCCCTGTGCTAAAAGGGAACTTGGAAAACTTCATTTCTTATGAAGCCACCACAAAAGCACCAGGCAAAGGCGAATGAGTCACCATCGCTTTCCCAAACAAAGCAACAGCTGGAATTTCTCTCTCTCTCAGGGCTGGGTTCTGCAAGCTTTCTCCTTGCAGGGGAATCCCAACCACTCGCCCACCAAGGACAACTGCACAGCTCCTGCAAGACCAGGGGGCCGCGAAGGATGCTTCCAGATTCGGTTTTTATCAGGCAGTCGTCCTTCGCTCTCCACGCACACACAACCTGTTCAGAGCAAAGGATGCGGGAAACAGGCGGGCGGGACTTTTGACTGGTAGCTTTCATAGCCAGGAAGAAAAAACAGAGCAACATCTGGCCTCTGCCGCCCCGAAAAGACATGCCATTTCACATGTGCTTATTTCTAGGTCAATAAGCACAGACAGAGATAAGGCAGGGATGACCTGGGACACCCTCTGGTGTGCGCCAAGATGCCAAATCGCTCCTCCTTCCCGCTCACTGGGACCTTGTCCTTAGTCCCAGTCACGATTGCTTCCTTCAGCTGATGCCCCTCCATGTTTCCAGAGTGACTCTGGACTCCAGAGACGTTCTTTGGAAATAAACAAGGCGGGCCACTTCTGGCCGCCAAGAAAAAGAGAGGAAAGGCGACTCTGGTGATGGGAGGATGAGCCGGCTGGTGGAGGGATGCGAGGCAGGCAGGCAGACTCTCCCATCATACTTTTTTTGGCACTGAAAACTTGGTCCACCTGAGCCGTTTAGCTCATCAGGACTTGGCTCCTACCAAGTACCCCGTCTTTTGGGCAGGTTACTTGGCCTTTGCAATTAGCCAATGGCAGCCATTTTGTGGTGGTGCCTGCAAGTTCCCAAAATTGTCAGATGAGTGCAAGGACCCCAAACGGTGGCCCACCCCGAGTGCAAACAGAAATCTAGTGCAGCCCTCAACAACAGGGCAAGTGAGGACCCCCATGTTGCCTCCTCAACTGTATCATTGCAGCCCCCTCCCCGCCAGATATTTTTCACCCCATAAAATCTGGGTTGGGTTTATGCCCTTGGTCCAAACTTCTCAGAAGCTAGATTTGGACAGCAGAGGACTTCTAGATTACAGTTCTCCTTCTACAGGCTACAAACTTGGCATCTTTCAAGAATGCTCTTGTGGGCCAGTCTTGCGGCCCAGCTGGCAGTGCACGCTTCCATTAAAGCGAGAAAAGAAAACTTTAAATCAGCAGCACACCATGGATTTAATGTGCCATGTGGTGCAGCCATTAAGCAAAAGTTGCTGCAGGCATTGTCGGTGGCAGATTGCTTCTCACACAGCAATTTAGGTATTTATAAAATCCTGGGGGGAGAAGGTATGTTAAGAGCCCCTGGCTGCAGCTGGGCTTACCACAAGGGCCCCGCAGATGCAAAAATGTTTTGCAGCTGTAAGAAGAAGATGCTTGATTAAACAGAAGAATTAAAAATGGATACTCTTGCTCTCCCCCGCCCCAAGGCAAAACCTGCGAAGTATAAATAAAGAGTTTCTTTTCCTTTTTTAAAGTTAATCAGAGAAGCACGTATGGGAAAGGAAGGATGTGGCCACATAATTGACAGACACCGGTGTGCAAGTGTGCAAGAGCCAGTGTGGCATGGTGGTGAGAGTGCCGAGAGATCCGGGTTCTAGTCCCTATGAAGCCACGACACTCACTGGGTGACTTTGGGCCAGTTACTGACTCTCAGTCGAACTACCTGGCAGGGTGGTCCCGTGAGGACAAACTGGAGTTCTTTGGGTGGCTTTGGGGTCCTCACAAGCGGAGAAAAGGTGGGACAGAAATGCAGTGTAAAAAAAGTCGAAATGTCTCCCGACCGCACGGACAGACCCACCAGTCCATTCTCAGTTTGGTGCATGATCGCACAGGCCCGCCAGCCCGGGGCTGAGGAGGGGGTGGGGCAAAGTCTTTCAGCCCCCCAAGACCTGCTGCTCCAGGGCACCTCCCAAATGTCCTTACATGGAGCACCTGGGAAGCTCTGCCAGGTTGCCCCATCTGCTTTTGGGCAAAGGGGCCCCAGCGGGGTGGTCTTGCCCAAGAGCCCTGGCGTGCCAGAAGCACAGAAGGACACAGTCCCGTCTCCTCCAGCAAAGGCAGCAAAATTTCCTGGCATACGAGGCAGAGGCCCGAACAACGTGGGGCACTGCAACCACGGCACTGCAACGGCATCCCGCTCCTTCCGGTCATCTGCCAGATGCCGCACTGGTCCAGCATCGGGGAGCCTCAATCCAGCCGTGCGCAGTGCGCAGGGCTGGAGAAAGGGAGGGGAACGCCGGGAGGACTCCGAGGGAAGCATCGCGGGAGCCGGTGCACAAAGCACCAACACTCGGCGCCACACTCTCTTTACGAAACGACGCCAATAGATCGATAGACGCGTTGGCAGAAGGCAGGAAGAGCCCGTTAACCATGCTCAGGCTTGCTGCGCAATTCGGTGCCACCTGGCCACGTATCTTTCACTCTCCCTGTGCTGCAGAGAGTAAAAGAGCTAGGGAGACTTACCTCTCCGTTTGCTCGTGGAACTGGGAAAGGAGAGTGAGAAGGAAATCCGGGTGCTGCCCCCACGCCCTGCCGAGCCCTTCCCTCGCCGGCGTCTTGCGCCTAAGTGCGGAAAGGTTTGGACATCCCACAAACATCACCGGAGGCAAGAGGAAACCTCAGGAGGGAGGGCACGAGGGCAGCGCGAGCCGCGTTAGCCAGCAAGGTCAGCCGGCCGTAACTCTGCGAGCAAAGTTCCGGGTGCACGAGCTGAAACGCTGCACGTTCTGGAAGGCACATGAAGGTTTGGGTGCAACTGTTATCTCTGCTTATAGGAGATCTCGGTACCTGATCTGAGGCAATGACGCCTTTTCCTGTGCAGAGGCAACTTGGTTAAGTGTGGGCAATACTCTTCACAAACTCCTTTAAGCAAAGACCAGAAAAAAAGAACAGAGGAGAAAAAGAGAAGTGGCGGCATCACCAGTGTGTGGCCGACACAGCCTTGACGTGGGCTGCGTGCTAAGAAAGATAACGCAGCAGAGGTCTCCTGGGACTGCCGCTAGGCTTGGCACCAGCGCCCAGGCTGCCTGGGCAAATGCGAAGGTCCGCAGGTGCAAGGCAGGTCTGCAGGCCCGGCGCTGATCCAGGTTGCCGCAGCCCCTTTCTCCTCCTGCTTTTTGTTTGAGGAGGTCCTAGGAAGCAACATGCTTGCAGATTGCAGAGAGACATAGCCGGGCCCAGAGGCCCGCCAGGGAAATGATGGCAGGCCGCTGCAGACGCTTCGCAGTGTGCCTGCCATATAAACATGCTTTAAAGGGGGTGGGGAGAGAGACCTCTGCCCATTGCTGCCTGCTTTGGGTACCAAGGAAGAGGGGGCACAGCCTGGCTCCCTTAAACTTGGCATTAGCCCTCACTGTTCAGCTTCAGAACCACAGCCTGCATGATCACTGAGTAGTCCATGCCTCCTGAAAGGCTTACAGAAAACAAATTCAAGCAAACATTTAGGGGCTTTGTCCCATTTGTTTTTAAGTAGTGTGATTGTTTTTTAATGTATTTATTTATTGTTGTCAGCCGCCCCGAGGCTTCTTTGCAAGGGGGCGGCATATAAATATGTAAATAAATAAATAAATAAATTCTTCAGGCACACCCAAGTCCCCTGCTGGACTGTGGCAAAGGATACTTCTAGGCTACACTGACAGGATTAGGAAAAGGGCAAGAAAGGAGATTGGCCAAGCCGAACCGAGGAATGGAGAGGAATTCATGTTGGTTCCTTCGGGACCACAAGCTACCCGGGTCACTCCTCCCAGAATAAAATGGTGACTCAGAATGGAATCTTAAGTCTGTACATGCCAGCCTTGCAATGCAATTTGCACGAAAAAAAAAAAAAGTTTGAAAAAGAGCTACATTTAAAAATGTAAATGTAGCTCTTTGCATGGGGATACAGATTTTTAAAATGCGTACTTTTAAAAACTGTATGCATTTGAAAGTATACACAAATATGCTGTAGTCAGTGGGAGAGAACAAGTAAATGTCTACACAGTCTAGGGATACATTTGAGAAAACACTTATTAAAACATGCAAGCCATTTTTGTGCCTCCCGCTCCACTCTCTCAAGCCTTGCGTTGGAATGAGCTTTGCCTTGAGTCGTCTCTGTGTTTGGTTGCCCAAACAGGACGCAACTCCCTTTGCAGGGTCTCCAACAGCACCGACAGAAAACTAATAATCAGCAGCAAAGCTGACATGAACTACACAAAGAAAGCAAATGTCCAAAACATCCTGTTCCAGTTGCAGAATTTGCATTACCTGCGCTGCAAATGTGGATCCAAGCACAGGTGTTCCTGTCCCAGAAAGTGCACAGAAATGTATTCTCCGAGTGAAGGCCAGGGACCAACCACACACAAACTTGGCATGGGAGAATACATTTTCCCTAAGGACTGTACTAAAACAGGAACTGATAAAGAAGTTGGCCAAGCTGCATCCCGAAGGGCAGCCAGGAGAGAGCCACCAAGCTCCTTAGCATGTCAAAGGCACTGGCAGGAAGGACAGGGACTAGCAGAGCCTTGGGCCTGGAAGAGTTCCCGAATGCTTTTCTGTCTGTAGTTAAATTACTGAGCTCATAGCGAAAGAGCAGCTCGACATTTTGTAAAAGGAACCACGTTGTGCAAACTGGTTGCAGTAAATGATTTGTCATGCTCAGTGTGGGACCCTTTTTTGTGCTTCGCATTTTGCTTCTAAACTGCGGGGAAAGAAAAAGAGATGGGAACTAAAAGTATCGAGAAATGCCTCCAAGGAGAGAAGGTGGTGGTTGAAATCACCGCGATCTACTCTGCTCGCGGTGAGCGGTGGACAGAGTGCAAGCGCAAGGTCGGACCTGACGGTCTCCCACACCACAGAAATCCTTCTGCTTGTCACAAAAATCATCTTTCAACAAGGAGCTGAGGCAAGTAAAACCAGCCAACCCACCAACCCTTGGTTGAAGAGACCACCTTGATCCGTAGGACCTGCCGCCAAGACCACATCCACGGCCATTTGGTGCTCCTGGTAATTCCCACTTGCTGGAATTAGCCAGAGAGGTCTGGAGTAGCATCAGTACCCAGCCTTCTTCTTTGGTACTTCTTCTCTGAGCTGGCACCTTCCACTGTTCTGCACTTTAGTTCCTATTCCGTACCACGCAGGCAGCATGGCCAGTGGCATGGGATGCGGGGAGCTGTCGTCCAAAACATTTGGAGGAGACCAGGTTGATGGAGCCTGGCCTATGAAGACACACCTGAGCCGTACGACATGGGACCGTCTCTCAGACACAGTTCTTGCACCTGTCCAAGTAGGATAACCGTGGGGTTCCCCACAGGACACTGATGCGGGGCTGCCAGAATCACGCTCAACAAAACAGCGCCCTTTTGAGCATTCAGCACACTTGGGAGCATGATGGTGTTGTAAGGCTTACAACAGCTCTATAAGGTAGGCACAACAGGTGGCTTACAAATGTTTTCAATAAAAAATATTCTGCTGTTCCGAGAGCGGAAAGTGTGCCCTGCCCAGGCCACTCAGGGTGGGGGCAAAATGGAAACGGATGTCCTGACTCGTGACAGCCCAGGCTTCTGGGTCACTAGGCTACACCAACATCAGTTATACGGCCCCAGTTTTCTACAGCAGCCCTGCAAAGTGGGATTATTGTGAAAACTACAAGAAGTGCTCAATCTGGGTGTGCCAGGTCAGGGGAAACCCAAAGGGGTAAGTTTAGGCCGGTCTCAGCAGAGGACTGCCGCAACCAGACCAGGGCCTGGCCCCCAGAGCACCCACAGGTAGCTGGCTTTCACTATCCTTTTCATTTCCCACAATGCTCCTGAGCTGCCACTGTTTGGGGGCATCGTGGGATATGAAATGACTAGCCAGACCCAGCCACAAGACCTGTGGGTTTTTTTGAAGATTCCAAACCAGAAAATTGACTGAAGAAGTAGCATAATTTGCTTCCCGTGCTTTTCAGTTTACCTCAGAAAAGTTTCTGTTGCTCTTAAGTGTGGCCTAATCTGGCGTGTTTAATTTTCTGGCATGTAGCAAAGCACAAGCTTTAACAGAAGGTTATTTGGTTAAACTTTGTATTTCTTTTAAATAAAATGTGTCTGTATTTCTTTAAAATATTTTTTTGAAATGAAAAAGATACATTCAGCTCAATCCACCCCAGGTATCGGACACGAAATATTGGAAAAATGCTAAAGTACATTTCACGTGATTCAAATGTTGTGCCCTGCAGACATCCTCATTGGAATATTTGTTTGTTTTTTAAAGCTTTAAAATGTCCTCCCAATTCTGTTTAAAGGGCAAAAAGTACTGCAACAAAATGACACCCCAATAAATATTAGCAGCACAAAGAACTGTGAAAGCTACATCTACCGTTACGCATCGCCAAGCCGAGACTGTCACTTGCCTAACATGAGACCAACCGTTGGCACCCATCCATCGTTAATAACTAACTTAGGAAATGGAAATTTTTCCCATGGAGAAATAAGGCAGTGGAAAAAGCCGAGCAAATGTTCTTTCCCATATCACGCCAGCTGCCCCCAGCTTCGTGAAGCAGCACCAATGGATACCTCCCGCAGGGCCCACTGGCAGACGCGGGAGGGATCCCCCCAGAGAATCCTCTGCCCAGGCCGTGAGATAAAGCCAGGGGAGCTGGAAAAGGCAGTCATTTGCAGGAAAATAGAATGTGCGACTGGCTGATCGTGACTATTTTGGTGCCGAGAGATGTACAGTGTGGCACGAGCCTTCGTGACTGATGAGCGGTCTCCTCTGGTCCCCAAAGCTCGTGCCACGACAGTCCTGTTTGGAGGAGGCACTGGCAAAATGCTCGGGGTGATCAGCCAGCAAAGGGAGGTGCGTGGATGCCTGAGCTGCACCCTGTTTCCATTAGTAACTCTGCAATACCACATTTGAGGTTCTGCCAACAAGTGAACAGGGGCATCTAGGGATGTTTGAGGGTTAAACAAGTTAACCCCAGAATAAGCCATGGGTTAATTTTGGCTTGTTTCATTTATGTATTTAGTTATCAGATTTATAACCCACTTTTTTTCTTTTTAAAGAACTCAAAGCAGTTGACAGGATTCTCCTGCTGCTCTCAGTCTTATCCCACAACAACCCTGTCAGGTAGACTGGGCTAGAGTCTGGGACTGGCCCAAAGTTGGTTCCAGGCTGAGCAGGGACTAGAACTCAGATCACCCATTCCCCACACTCAACCACTACACCATGCTGGCTCTCTGTGTTTAACATACAAATAACCCCAAGTTAACCCTCAGTTTGTTCTTAGGTTAAACTGGGCTTGATTAACCCACAACAAGCCCAAAGCCCTGTTTGGACATCATGCATGCAGCATTCAAGGGTTGTTAGAAGAGACAGGATGAGGCTTGGGAAACAAACGTATCCCTGAGTCTCTGGCACAGATTGTCCCAAAGATTAACCCAATCCGGCCACTACAGATTCGGTATTAAGGGATATTAAGCCTTGGTATTAAGCCTTAAGGCTTCTCCCAAGAACATAACTGGCAACAGACAGTTTAATACAGGGTTGGAGGTGCTGCTTAATTTGGATTGCATCTCTTCAGTTCATTGCTTCATCCTTTTACCTTGTAAACTGCCTAGAGGAGGTTTCAAAAGCCAGTATTAAAATGTTCCAAACAAAGGAAGGAAGGTGCTGGGAACTAAGATGCCACTGTGTCCACACCCTGGGTCTGCCTGGTCACAGCACGGTGGACCAGATGGCCTTTGATCTGACCACGCACGGCTCTTCTCGTGTCCAAATTAGCAGCTGGCCAGGGATACATTCGTGAGCACGGATGTTTGCACACACGCAAAGGAGCTGCTGCGCCAGGCCGACCTGGTGAACCCTTTCTCAGAAGCTCGTCCTCCAGGAAGGCTGCCAAAGTCCTTCGTTCGGTCACAGCCCACACAGCTTTTTCTCTTGGGAGTTCACACAACACCCTCCCCCTTTCATTAAATGCAGGCAAAGAGCAGAAGTGACCCGGGAAACGCAGCTTCCTGAGGACCTCGGACATCAAAGCCGAGGGCTGGAGAAGCAAAGCCAACTCGCCTCCCCTGCTTTTCATGCCCAGACAGGTCAAAAGCCAAAAGGGTGAAGCCTGCACTCCTGTACATAAGCACGGCTAATGCATTTACTGTCAGTGCTGCATACTTGTAACAAGTGTGACCTAGGCAGCAATTCAACAGGGGAAGCTCTTTTTCCAGCTGGGAGATGAAATCCTAAAGTGAACTCTACCTGGAAGACAGGGAAAGTGGGGCCCTGACGGAATAATAAAAACAGATTCTTCATCACGAGTGAAGAGAGGCCAAAAGCAAGCACCCGCTCTCATTCGCCACAGGAACTGCTCTAACATCAGATGTGGCAGAACTGTTAAGCCTGAAACAGATCAAAATTGGTCATATTAGAGGTCCTAAGAGACACGTGAGTCTGTTCTCTTAGCCTCAACTCCCCGTCTGCAAAACAGGAATCGTCACCCCTCTAAAAATCGCTCTGTGGGGGGGGGGGGGGTCCCCGCATTGCATTCATCTCCCAGAGGCAATAGGAAGGGCAGGAGAATTCCCAGCTGTAAACCTGGAAAGGGGCTGACAGGGTCAGCTGCACAAGCGAGAGAACAAGGCTAGGAGACAGCCCCCTGTATTCCTAATGGTCTGCTTCGCAGGGCTGTTGTACAGATAACTCAGATTATATTGATGAAGTGTTTAGAAGGCCTGAAGGGTATCAAGATAAAAATTACTATGATTATTCATTTCACTTTTCTACTGGCCTGTAACTGAACCACTCTGGGCGGTTTGCCACAAGGCATCTCCTCCTGAGCATGTGTGTTTTCTCCTTTTTCTACTTAAAGCACATCATGGAAATGGTGCCTCTGTCCTTGGGGAATACAGAGCCACACGGTTTGCCCTCTTCTACAAGACTAAGGCAAAAACGGCCGCACACCTACACTGCCCAGCTGGGTGATCCTTGTTGTACAACCGACAGCTTGCGTTCTCACACCTACTTCTCCCACACTGCATGGAGGATTTTGAAATTGGCCCTAGCAAGCCTCCGATATGTGACCTTGTTTGTACGAAAGAATGCAAACTGTATTTCACTCCTCGGTGGCCAACCTGCATGCAAAGCAACCCTAAAAGACGAAATCAAGAAACCCACTCTTCAGTTAATAATACACTTCCAATCCATGGTTGCATGGAGACTGGAACCACATCCTCCGAGCTCCCAAATATTTCATGATGGGACAGAGGATCTTTCCCAAGAAAGATCTTTGGTACGGAGCCGGCTGGAGCTGAGGGTCAGACTAGATGGCCCGGGAGACCCCTTCTGACTCACTCTGTTTCTGTGTTACCTGTGACAGAAAATCCAAGCAGCATTCCCTGGTACCTCCCTCCAGGGACACAATCTAATCTGCTGGGACCGTCTCCAGCAGCACCTCATGAGATCAAAGAGAAGTTAAACTTGCAGTAACTCCAAAAGCGATGCTACTACATCTCTTTAAAACTAACTGTGTCAAATCCCTGCCAACAGACCTTCTTAAGCAATTGTCTACAGTTGAAAAATAATGCAGAGCATTAAGTGGAAGTCTCCAGCAGCCAACAAAGCAGCCAAGGGGCAAGAAAGTTCATGAGACACAGCAAGGAATCCTAATCTTAAGAAAGAATTTATGGCACCATGGTCCCCATTTGTTTCCTGTGCGGAAGCCCTTCAACATTTGAGCAAATTGCAAACAATGTTTGGGCAGGCACACAAGACGACACACAGTATGTATACTGTAAGTTGTAGCAATTATTGGTGGCAATATTTCCTCAGTGATCCTGTTACTGTATTCTGCATGTTCTTTTTAGCTACATTTACACTTCTTTAAAAAAAAGTTTATTTCAAAATAAAACTTCATGAGATTAAAGTTGTGTCCCACATGTCTAATCAGTTTCTGCCACTTCTCTGTCATTTAAATTGCCTTCACACTGATGGATGTTAATCCGCCCCCCCCCAAAAAAAATATTCTGGTAATGTTTGTTGTGGGCCATGTCACATCAACAAAGCATCTTTTGAATATGATCGCAACACTTGAGCAAGGGATGTAGGCTGGGGAGGGACAGACAGACCTCTTCCCATCTCCTGCCCCCTGCGGTGTTCTTCTGAGCATCACAAAGACCTGTTGCTTTTTCTCAGCTGCCCCAACCACACCCCCCCCCCCCGCCGCCGTCTTCAGCACAGCATCAGGCGAATTTGCAGGGGGTGGGTGTCCCTGGGTGTTGTCATCATCCCAGCCGTCAACCTGTGTGCCTACATGTGGCTAAGCAAAGGGGCAGATCCCATCAAACGCTGGACTGTCGCAGAGAACAGACGCCAGGGGTTGGGAGCACACGAACCCTGGAGCAGCCTTGGACCAGGCGCCTTTGCCTGTCCAGTCTAGGTGGAGAAAAAAATGCACGGTGCCCAACACAGGGAGAGCAGGATCCAAACCCAAGCCAAAGACACCACTGGGCATTTTCAAGGAAGCACCGTTCTGTTTTGGTATTCTTGAAGCACAAAACCACAATGACTCTTTCAGATTCAAGGCAGTTTCAGATTCAAAGCAGATGAGAACGGTCACAGGAAAATAGATCGGATTCAGCAGTGCAGCGTGACTTGCGATGAGTTTTAGATAGAACCAGCGCAGGGTCTAATGAGGAAGAGGCAAACTGCGTTGAAAGAACCTGCTTGAGAAACACAAAATGCAGCCCTTCACTCCGGTCACACTCGCATGTTTGGGGGAGGGGGGTTTGCCAATGCAAAGAACATTTGCAGGAAGCCTCATCAGGATCAGGACCCAGGCGGGAAGAGCAGAAAGGCCTTGACCTTTGGTTCCTAGCACCTGTAATTTGCTTTTCTAAGGCACAGGAAAAAAATAATCGAAGGGAATGATCCTTCTTTGTAATACAAGCAGTAGGGCAGGGACAAAGGGTCTGCTTAACTTCCCTGTCCCTATGCTACAGTACCAATCTGAATTAGACCCTAGCACCCGCAATTTCCTGTTTTTGCCTGGAGAGCAAGAGAAACGCTTCCCCCCACAGCAGCACCGAAGGAGGGGATGCACTGCCAGGACCACCTTTGACCCCTGGATCAGAAGTGCCCCGTGTCCACACATGCCTAGATGCACGACTCCCACAATGCAGCATTTAGATAGCTGCATGAAAAGCCCTTACAACGGCCCTGAAAGGTAGGCCAGTGTTCATTGAGCCAGTGCAGCAGAAGAGGCTGGAGCAAGGCACTCTTGAGGGAAGGATTGGGCAGAATCGCAGGTCGGGGCACCTTCTCTCCTCAGCTTTGCCTCCTCCCCATCACGCTGCACCAGACCCAACCCATCAGTGGGCAGCGGAGGTGCGACCTTGGCAACCTCACGCCAACAAGCCAAGAGCGCCGCAGAGCTGCCTGGGCCTTTAGAGAAACCTTCCAAAGGCGGGCATGCCACGAAGTAGATGCAACATCCACCCCTCCAGGGCACTGGGAGAACTGGCCCTGCAGGAGCCGGCCCCAAACCTCTGCGCCTCCACTTGGATGTCCTGCAGCCTCCAAGGTCTCGGCCTCCCTCCGCAGGGCCAAAGAAGCAAAACCCAAACCAGCACCCACATCTCCCCAGCTTGACAAGTAAGCTGGGGGTGAGGCCTCCCCATGGCCTGCAGGTGATGCGGGTCAGGCCGCCGAGACGGGACTGCAGCCGGGACCCACTGGGGGGCGGCGCCCAGGAGGGTGTCTCAAGTTGAACACGCAGAAGAACCGCGCGTTTGGTGCCTCGACTGGCATCTTGCGGGTGGGAGCCCTAGACCTCGCACGTGCCCAGCACGTGCCCCGCAGCCGGGGAGGGACCGGCGCTGCCCTGCCGGGAATGGGGCGCTGCCGAGGGTCCTGCCCCCAGCAGAGTCGCTCTTGCCACGACTGCACGGGGCGGCCCATATGCCCGCCCTGGAAGCCCGCTCAGTGCAACTGTAGGCGGCAACTCCCTCGGGCTGTGGGCTTACTCTTGAGTCAGTGTGCCAGGCTTAGCTCCTTCTTGGTAAGTAACCGCACCGCAGGGAGGAGGGGAGCAGATCCCAACGAAATAGCTAAAAAATCCCACCGCCTTGTGCAGCTTTCCTTCGAAGTTCAGAGAAGTTTACTCCCGAGGAAAGGCGCACCAGACCGAAGCGCAACGCGTTTCATGTTGCAGTTCTTTTCTAAAGCAAAGACCGCGCTAACACTGCCGTCCTCTGCTCCAAAGGCTGGAAGACGCAGAGACCCTGCCACGGCCCGATCCCGAAGGCAGGCCCTCAGCACATGCTCAGAGGCCCTCTTGGCTCCGCGCGGAGCGGAGCGCCCGGCATCGCGGCTCGGCTCCCGGCGGACGCCGTCGGGCGCGCTCGCGCGGCCCCCAAGTCCGCGCGCCGAGCCCCCCGCCAGGGCCGCGCGCCGCGCCTCTCTCCCGCGCGCCCCCGGCCCGCGGCGCGGCGCCCACCTACCCAGCGGAGCGTCCGACCGGCGGCGTCGAGGGGTCATGGCCGAGCAGGCGCGGGCGCCGGGCCGGCTGCGTGCGCGCCAGGGCAGCGAGCGGATCGCGCCCGCCCTCTCCAGCGCCTCTTCTTTCCGGGTTCGTTGCGCTTCCCCCGAGCCAAACCCAGCCCCGGATGTGAGTGCAGGGTGCGCGGCGAGGGCGAGGGCGAGCGCGGCGAGCGCGGCGAGGGCCCGGGCCGGGGCGCAGAGGCGGGCGAGGCGCGCGGGCGCCAAGCGGGGGTCCTGGCATCGTTGCGACCGGCAGCGGCATCATTACTCGACTGTCAGCAGTCCGAGGGGCACGCTGTTAAGATCGCTGGCACTGGGAAAAGCAGCATCACTGCCGTTTTGAGCAGCCCCCTTCGAAAGCAGGCCGGTCGAAATGAAGGCTGCGATGACCGTGCACGCTTCTTTGGAAGCAAGTTCCCCCACGCCCTGCATTAAATCTGAACAAGCACGCAGCGCGTCGCACTGAAACTTCTGCCTGCAACGGCTCGGGAGCGCGCGGGGTGGGCTGAGACCTCCGGTGCGCCCCGCGCCCCCCGCCAACAGGTGCGCGGCTCGGGACGCGAAGTGACGGGAGACGCGCAGGCGCCGCGTGCGCAGCCACCTGGGGGGCGTGAAAGTGTGGGACAACTTGCAGGGAGCAGCCTGGGAATTAATCCGGTAATAATTCTGCCTGCGGAGTAGAAGGGGTGCATTCCTTTCTTATTAACAGGTATTATCACACTGCCCCATAGCCGAGCGCTCTGCGTGGCTCTCAACAGAAGGCACAAGAGGACTGCAGACCCCTTTCCAAAGTAGAAGACTTTAAACATAGGCATATCCCCGGGGGCCAGCAAGCCAGTCAACAGCTTTGGATGGTTTTACGTGCCTCAGCACAGACCTGGCATGGAAGTGTTGGCAGCAGGCAGGCTTCAGGAGGGAGGTCATCCCACAGCTGGGAAGGCCACCACCAAAAAGGCCCTTCTGCTACTTTCCCAGCCTTCCTCAGAGCTGCCAGCCAGAGGAAGGCCTTGAATGCCTTGGGAGACTGAGGCTGGTAGAGTACCCCTGCCTCAGGTCCCGTAAGATTTGTAGGTCCTGAATCGGGCTCAGAGGCAGCCAGTGCAAGTGGGCCAGAATCGGCCATCTACGTTTGGATCTTCTCGTCATTTCTCTGGCTGCCACTTTTTGTACAAACTTCAGCTTCAGAACAACCTTCAAGAGTAGCACCATACAGACTGCATTGCAGTACTCTAACTTACGACATTTTTGTCTCACCTTACCTCCAAGGAGCTCAGGATGGTACAGATCATTCCCTCTTCCACTGCAAAAGTTATGAGCCAAGGCCCCCGAGCCTGCTTCATAGCTGAGAATTTAAAGCTGGACCTCCTTACCCATCTCCAACTCCGGCATCACATAGAAATATAGAAGCAGAGTGAGTCAGAAGGGTCCTCCCAGGCCATCTAGTCAGACTCCGGGCTCCAGCCGGCTCCGCTCATGACATGCCCACCATGTGCATGTCCAGCCTGTCTTTGAACACCCTCACTGATGGGGCCTCAACGACCTCCCGTGGAAGCCCATTCCACGCCCTCGGGGTCCTAACTGTCAGGAAGTGCTTCCTGGCATCCAAATGGAGCCTGGGCTCCCTGAGCTTGGCTCCGTTGGAGCGCGTCCTGCCTTCCTCTGCAGGGGAGAACAGGTCTCTACCCACCTCCGTGTGACACCCCCTCACATACCTGTATGTCGCCAGCATGGACACATGGAGCTTCACATACTTACCATTTATATTACGCTTTCTGTGTCCAAACAGGTTCACAGATGTTCTCAAAATCCTGGAAGTTAGATAGAAAAGCAGAATGGCAAGCAACTTTGTAGCCAGATGTTTGGCCTACATATAGGCCAATGTACTGTATAGCCAGTATAGCCGGTCCAGTATAGCTGGTCATGTGGGCTGATGGGAGGTGTAGGCAAAACTGTTGGAGGGCCACAAATTCCCCACTACATAAACAGAAGCATTGAGGCTGAGAGATTAATTGTTCATTGTCATGGCAAGGTTTGACCTGGGGCCTATTCACTGCTCTGGGAGCTTTCAGACACAGGAGCCAGTGTGGTGAAGTGGTGACCAGGATGCAGGAGATCTGGGTTCAAGTCCCCACTCAGCCATGGGGCCAACTGGGTGACTTTGAGCCAGCCACTGCCTCTCAGCCCAGCCTACCTCACAGGGTTGTTGCTGTGAGGATAAAACGAAGAGGAGGAGGAGGAGGAGAATTATGCGAGCTGCCTCGAGTTCCTTAGCAGGAAAAAAGTTGAATAGAAATGTATTTATTTATTACATTGATATGCCACACCTCTTAGCCAAAGGCTCCCAGGGCGGCTTACCTGAACAAGAATAAAACAACAATAAAACAGTACAATCTAAATGATAAAATAATGAAACAATAAAAGAATTAAAAAGTTAAAAACCAATCAATAAAATTAAACAATTGAATTATCAATAAAACTATTTAAACAGTCATTTAAAAATAACAACTAATAAACAGAAATACCATCTTGCCACTGAATATTTAATATGGCGGCGGCAGCAATATGCCAATTAGAACTACTCGAAATAGAAATGTCTTCAGTTGGTGCCTGATGACGAGTCCAGTGGGAGGGGCTGTTCCTGAGAAGGCCCTTCTCCTCGCTGTCTCCCCCATCACTTCACTGCAGGGAGGAACCTGGAGAAATACAGTGCACTAAGTAGAATTTATTTAATTTAATTTATTTATTTGGGTCTTTTTACCCCATCCAGTACCCATTGGGAATGCAGTGTACTAATACTTGTTGTATCATCAGTTGCCCTCCTCATTCGTGGAATGCTAGAACTTTTTGAGGGGGTCTTTGAAGTTGGTCCAGACTGCTTTGGCTATCAGGTGGTGCAGAAGTCAGGTGAAGAAATGAAGGGGTGGGAGCCCCAGCAGCCTTTCTGCCTCCCCGGGGGGCCTGGCTGTGCAGCACCCACATGGAGGGGCGCTTGGGGCAGGGCGGGATGCGAAGGAGGAGCAGGAGGTGCTGGGGACTGTGGTGCCGAGAAGGTCGACTGACCGAGGGGGAAAGGGTCTGCCGAGGTGACTCACCCTCCTGCGCCTGGAGCCGGTGGCCCCCTGGCACCCCCTCCCAAGAACCTGGGTGGCTGCTCAGTGCTTCTTGATCTTCAGCACAGGAAGTCGCTTCAGACTCTGCTTACCTTAACTTCTGAGCTGACACATGCGGCGATGTGCTAGTCACTGCTCGAGTTACTACCTGTCCTGTATTTTGCAGAAGGATTGTTTACTCTGATGCCTGTGTGATACGCAGCCCCCACTTTTTAAAAAAGAGCTCTTAACCTCCCCATAAGCTTATGGAAAAAATATGCCAGAATGACTGAACCCATGTTTTTCCAGGAACTATTGGATGAATAGGCCCAGATCTTTGCTGAAGAGTGAGGTTCCTGCTTTGAAACCTATGATGAACATTTAGTTTCAGTTTGCTTTTGAAAAGAAATTACCCAAATCGGCAGAGTTTTCCAACTTGAGGACAAAAATACTGGATGGGGGAGAAGCAATGGGCCAATGTATTCATCCACAGACAGAGGTCAGAGTGCTTTTCTTTTAGAAGTCTGGTTTGAATCCCTTCAAGAGAGTCGCCACCTCTTCTTTTCTGACAGGCCTGTCTTGAAAAGCTGCCTGGCAAGGGGACACTTCATCCCTTCTCCCTGCTGAGAACAGCTGTGCCTCTCAAACCAAGTTGCTGCAGGTGTTGAGAATTTCGTTTCGGTCCATTTTTGCGAAGGATGTGCTGATATTTGCACCGTTTTCAGATTCAGAAGAGAAGGAATTTGAGGTGTACAGACCGTGAATGTGGGAGAAAGCACAGCTAACAGAGTCGCCCATCCTGAAACTGTACTATCCGACCCAGTTGGTGTGGATTTGGTTACGTTGCACTTCTTTGGGGTTAAGAAGACTGCAATGAAAAGAACACTTTGAAGCACGCAGTCCTATCAGTTTTGCCCTTGACGGGTATAGAACATAGAAACATAGAAACAGAACGAGTCAGAAGGGGCCTCCCGGGCCATCTAGTCTGACCTGGGTATGGAGGCCTGGAAGCATCCATTGTGGAGCGAAAGAGAGAAGAGCTCGTCTCCGGCTCTTTCCAGTCTCCTTCCCAGAATACACCAGTGAGGCTCCCTCCAAGGCTGAGTTTGCAAGTGCGGAGAGGCAGCCAGCAATGCTCTTTCCCCGACCTTCTATCTGGGGATAACAATTATCCTGTGGCTTCCCCATATGCTTTCTAGGGACCATCGGATCATCCCCTAAGCAGATTCGGATGCCCAAGTGAAAGTCTTCAACAGAAAACTATCATAATCAGCAATGGGAAACCATTTAAATATCCAGCAATGTGGTTCAAAATTACAGTGAAATAGAGAATCCCTTTGCGCTACACCAAAGCAGGAAAATTCAAGGTTTGAAAGGATAAGAGACATTGGTCTGATACATCCAAGTTCTTCGATGCTGGATACCTGCGGCTTTTCTGGAATGGCACAAAATATTATTGCTACTGTAACTTTAATTGTTTTTAAAACCTGCAACTATGTAAAAATGTTAAGTAGAGGTCAGCTTTGGAGCCCTGTTTGGGAGAAAGGTGATGCAGAAAATAAATACACGATGAAGCTTGTTGGGTGAGCTTGGGCCAATCACGCTTGATAAAGTAAGGTTAAAAAGGGGAGGCAGGCCACCTTAGTGCCATTAGTGGAAGGACCACAGAATAGTTCTCTGTAGTCAAATTAAGTCGTACAGGGTGCATTCAAACTGGCACCCTTCCGCTTGCAGCCTGGGAAGAGCATTTCCAACCAGCTCCGCTGAATTCCTGAGCCCCCACACATTTTCTTGTCTTCACCGTTTGCAGGGTTATGTGCAGAAGCTGCTGTGGTTTAAGGAAGATGTAATATCCTGGTATCAGCTCAGCCCTGCTGAATTTCCATTTCCCCATTCTGTCAGCATAGGAAAGGAACCAGTGTGCCAAGTTTTCTCAAAAATCACCCCCCTTCTGCTGCACCCCACAAGTAGCTGCAATGTTTCAAAAAGAAGAAGCGGCAGGCGGCAATGGGGCCCGGGCATCTTTCGCAAATCATGTGACTGCCTTGAGGTCTCGATCTGGAACATTTTTCTGCGACAGAGTCGGAGGGGAAGAGATCACACGTTTGCCCAGCTATTTATAGAAGCCAAGGCGAATGTCACTTGCTTCTCTACCCAAAACGGTGTTAGTTTTGAACAGTTCTGATTGAGACGCTCTGTGGGCTACAGAGCTGTTGAACCAACAGCGACCATAGCAAAAAGGGGGCTCTGAAAATTTGGGGGTTTTGGCTCTTCATGCATTTTGAGCAATGCATTTTCTGCACATCTATGTGCGCCTTTTTGTAGTTTCTGTGGTTGGAGCAATTTTGCAGGGCTGCAAAACTGGCACATTGCAAGTCCCCTTTGGCTCCATTCCAAGAAAATGGCACTGCGTTTTGAGCCGTGGATTTTCTGCACATCTTTTCATGTAGGCCTCTTGGGGGGGCTGAGCAACCAGCCATTCACCGTCCGGCTGGTGCCAGGGCTGCTGACAGACCCTTCTATTCGAATGGCTTTCTCCTGTGACTTCAGCACAAGTTTGATCTGGAAAAATCAAAAGGCAACCCTTTTCACACCTTGGAGATGTGCGCTATCTAAATGGGGCTGTTAGGCTGGGTTTAAGGCCTGGGTCCTAGTCTAGCAAAATTCTAGTCCCAACTTGGGACTATTTATTTATTTAACATACTTGTATGCCGCCCCCTTGCAAACAAGCCTCGGGGCGGCTAACAACAATAAGAAAGTACAAATTAAAAACCAATGCACTATTTAAAACTGGCCCATCTCAGAGTCTAATATAAAAACAGAAATATATAAATAAACAATAATACAATATAAAATTAAAACTAACAATTAAAATATTTCTTAAATAAAAGGGTCTTCACCTGGCGCCAAAAAACAAATGACGGCCCCAGGTGAACCTCTCTGGGGAGCGCATTCCATAGGTGGGGCGTCACCCACCGCAGAGAAGGCCCTCCTCCGGGTACTCACCCTCCTAATGTCTCTCATGGAGGGTTCCCAGAGGAGAGAAGGCATTTAAGGATATGCCCTTATCATGCTTCCTGATGGCTGAGGTCTTCTGAAGAGACACTCCTAATGTGTCCCCAGGGGTCCAAGACTTGACTGGAATCCAGTAGGAGCAGAGCCTTCAGCAGGGGACTCTCACCTTACAGACTGTCCTCTGAGCCAAGATCAGACATGACCCTACATCTCAGTTCGATTTTGGCACCAGCTGAAGGCTTTTCTTTTCAGAAGAGTTTCCTGGCTTACTAACACATTCTAGCCAGTTTTATTGATGCTTCTGCTTTTATCAGTTTTCTTTTCTAGCGTACCACTCCAGTATTTATCATTGTGGAGCAATTTATGCATTCTTTAATAAATAATATATAAATTATCCCCTACTGATGTACACAAAACATGTCAAGAAAGACATAGGTGCATTCCTCAAATGCTCGTCAAGTTGATTATACCTATATCTGTTCTCTGTGAATATCAGTACGTTGTTCTTTCACTTCCCAGCCTGGCATCCTCATATTATTGCTGTTTAAAAACAAAACAAAAAGTGGATGCATGTTTTTCGTAGCACAGGAGTGTGAACTGGAAAAAAAATTGGCAACCATCCACAGGGCCAGAACTGACACTGAGACAAGAGCAGGGTTCACCAACTCGCGAGCAAAATGGGAAATTCTTGCTATATGCAGACCTGCCTTCTCAACCTCCTCGCCTCCTGCTTCGCAGTGAAACAGAGCCCTCAAGTGGCTAGAGAAATGCTTTACTGGACTGCGCCCCCCCCCCCCCCCGCAAAGAGCTGCGTGGGGATGCTTGCATCTGCAAACCTGAGCTTTGCTGGAGAGAGAGAAAGGAAAGGAGGAGAGCGATATCCCAAGGGGCAATAGATGTGGCCCTGGGCTAAATGGCCACAAATGTTTTTATTTATTTAGAACATTTCTAAACAACATTATTGAACAACCAGGATGTTTGGATAGAGAAACCACTGCTCATTATATCTTCTGCTTGTGTCATTTTTGGCACAACACGATCTTGTCCCAGGAATGCATCATTTTGGCAGGTGAAGCCTTATGCGCAGCTTGCCGTCTTGGGGTGAGACACAACCCTTTAACGTTTCAACCTCCGCCGTAAGGAGGTTCCAGGGGAAGCAACCAAAACCTGCCTTCCACAGAGCGGACTTCAACCAGTTGAAAGGTTTAAATTGGCCTCCCCAGTCCTTTTATTTTGTTCTTCCATGTTCGCTTTCTTTTTGTGCAAGGAGACAAAGGGAAGCAAGACTGAGATGCACATGAACTCAAGGTGTTTTCAAAGTCAAGGCCAAAAGGGTCGACAGACATTATTATGAGTGTCGTGTCTGCGTTTCTCCATAGGTTCACCCCTCAAGCAGCTGTTCTGCCAACTTCTCTCAAGATTTGGAGATCTCCATCAATCCGACTGAGGGAAGGTGGAAGTCCATAATCCAGGTTCCATTCCCAAGTTCATAATCAGGGGTCGCCCCACAGGGCAAGCAGCTCGGACTCTACAAGGCAACGCAGGGCCAGATTGGCCATTCTCACATTGAGCAACGCACCAATTCAGTGTGGAGAGCCACTGTGGTGTGGTGGTTAAGAGCGTGGGACTGGGACTCAGACGACCTGGGTTCGAGTCCCCGCTCGGCCATGGAGCCAACTGGGTGGCTTTGGGCCAGTCACAGACTCTCAGCCCAACCCACCTCACAGGGTTGTTGTGGGGATAAGATGCAAGAGGAGAATGATGTAAGCTGCCTTGAGCCCTTTGTAGGATAAAGGCAGGATATAAATCATATATATATATATAAAAAAATATAAATTCAAGACACAGCAGGAACAACCGCTCGGCTCCCATGCTCTGTCCCTCTTCTGTTAAGGAGGCAGTGGGTTTCAGTCTCCAGAATACTGAATACTCGAACATGCCACTTGACGCTGATCATAGCAAGGCATGGCTTATTGACGACTTTGAGATTAAAGAGATTTGGGGGGTATGTGGATGCATGCAGGACGTACATCAAGAGAGCACTGCCCACTCCTGCCTCTTAAGAGATTTCGTTTAATGAAGAATTTTTGTATTGGTCCAAGTTCTTACAAGAATCCGAGACTGCCAATTCTATTTGCTTGTTCTTTTGCCGTGGCTGCCAGCACCAAACCAAGCCTCTTTACCTCAAATGCAAAAGGAAGTTGGAAGAAATACTCTGGCTGGGTTGCAGGGACTTGACCTGCCCCTCTGGCATTTTGCTTCTGGCTCAGTAGCTATTATTTTGCGCTGGATCGGGGACTGAGCATTGTGAGAGTATTTTCCCCTCAAACCTAAAGCCAGTGGAGTCCCCCAGAGCCCACCAAATCCTCACCAGCAAAACATTTTTTAAAATTCGGGCTTGCAATTCCACTCCAGCAAAATCCTGAAACAGCAGTTGGCCAGCAAATCCCAACAGTCTGCTAAATTTTAGAAAAGGGATACAGAGGGAGGGGGGTAGAAAGCGCCCTAAAAGAAGACTCACACTCAAGTTGGAAACACATTATTTTTATTTGGGCAATGGAACATGGAAAAAATATATTAGTAATCATTATTATAATCTCATTTGTGTGAGTATAACTCTTACAAATATTTACCTGACATAGAAAAGGGAAATTATCATACATAGCTATGTGTGAAGGTGACGAGTTACTTAGAGCCACTGCCCAAAGGTACCCTCTCCAGAGGGCCTCTTTCTTTGCCGGGAGGTGCAGGGGAACCAAATTAACAGTCAGGTTAACGATGATGTTTCAAGGGGGGTTTGTCATACATGAGAGCTCTCAGCAATTGTACGCGGGCAGACAGCAACACCTGGGTCTGTGCAGGTGGACTCTTGTGCAAAGGGGCTGATGAGATCTCCTTGCAGAGAGAGAAAGGCGTGCTGGAAGCCAGAGGCAAGCTATCCCATCCTCTTTTTGGGGTGGGAGGAAACTGAATCTACTCGGTTATTTTAGCAGGCATTAATCCCGCTGGTCTGGATATTTCCTCTGGGCCCCAGTGTCACGGCACTGATTACACACTGACCCCTTAAGTGCCCCGGACCTTGCACAGCCTCGGTTTACCCTGCATCCTTCGCAGGAATGGGTACGCTGCTTTCCAGAAATGCCCCCTGCAAAATGGTAGCATAGCCACCAGAAGATACCACCAGAATCTCTTCCCCGCCCCAGGTTTGGAGTTCGAGGCACGGACCGTGCTCGGTTCACCTTAGCAGGATGGTAAGGCAGGGGGTGTTCTGTTGCACGGATCAGCAACCTCCAGAAATTAAGCAGTGCAACTTCCACTTCCAGTCCTTGGGGAGGCTGAAACGGGGCACGGCACAGCATGGGACACGTGAGGTCAAAGACCTTGCACGATGGTCCTAGAAACAAGGGGGCCGCGTGGCCCTCAACTCAGGCCTGGAGCTGAGCTTTGGGCTGCTGCTCATGCACTCTCTCCAGCAAGACCTCCTGCCTCCAGGAGGGTGTTCATCTCAAATCCTCCCGCAAACAGACCGGCGGAAGCCGCAAAGATGAGACTGCAAGAAAAGAACCAGCAACCTGGGGAGCGAATGTGCCCATTCTGCCACAGAGACCACAGATTGAAATCACACACGCACCATCCACTGCACCGAACGAGAACCATTATACATCTTTAAATATTGGCACAAACTAGAATAACCATATTATAGTTAATAATGTCATTCCTTAGGAATCTTCTTTGCCCACATTTCAGTGGCATGCTTGAGAGGCACACGAGACAAGAGAAGCATTTGGCACCGTGTGTGTCTGTGCATGCGCGCCTGCACACCTACCCCCCCACACACACACCAGACAAAAGTGCAACTACAGAACACCCAGTGGATAACCGTAAGACGGTATCAAACCACAGAACTCTGGAAGAGGAGAGCAGGGAAGGGCCTCACGGCCAAACCTCGCATTTCTCTGCTTCCGCCCTCGCTGGGGTCAGAGGGCTCAAGCAGATAACCTGCCGGGGCATCGCATCTCACCTGTGGGCCTGTTGCAGCAGGAGGAGGAGGCTGTTCGCATGCGAGTACAGCAGAGCGTGGCATCAAACCGTTTCCTTCTCACAGGTCCTGCTCATCACCAATGACCAGAACCTGGAACCGGATGTCATTGGGGCCTCCTGGGCCTGGCACCACAAAATTCTTAGGCTGTGTCTGCCCCGGCGTATCATCAAAGGGAGCGGCACACCTGGGCCCCTGCACCTGTAGGAATTCGCCAGGAGCATGTTGGAGATGGGAGGGCCTCCCACACGGCGTGTGGTTTGCCGCCAGCCCACTTCCAGGTGGGCACGAGGTCTGTGCAAGATTGCTGGCGAAGAGCCGTGCTAGGTGACCCTCGGTTTCTTGACCTGGCAGGGGGCCCAAGAGTGCCGAGGCTGCCGCGCCAAAGCCGTGTGTGGGCAAAGAGCAACGAGCAGCAGAGCAAGCAGTGTGGGAAAGCAGAGCGCCACGGAGGGGGGCACGTCGGGTGATGTGGGAGATTTCCAGGGGGCGGGCAAAGCCAGTCCCTGCTCTGGAATGACTGGCTCGCTCATTTCAGAAGCAAAAGAGTTTGCGCTGTTGAGATGGGGGCACACACAAAGCCTTGGCGGCCCCTTTTCCTGACCCCATGAAGCTAGACAGTAGTTTTGACATTAAACAAAAATTGAGTGAGGTTCTCAGGAATCCTGACTCTAAAGGTGGCACAGACGGAAGAGCACGAGAGAAATCACTCCACAAGGAATGAGGCAAGACGGTGCATGGCCTGGGAGCATGTTTCTCGCTGGCTGTGTAGGATTAAAACACGGGCACCTCTTGTGGGATTTCCCCGGGCTGCAGCGAACAAAGTGCTTCAAGGATTCCTGTGGGCCAAGCAAAGGGGAAAATGCACAGGGGTTTTCTGCTGAACGCTGGAAGGCAAGAATCCGCCTGAGGTCATTTTGTGGGTGGACAACTTCACTTAGCAGCCGGTGCATCTAATTCCCAGGTAAATCAGACATCAATTTAAGTTGCCACAAGGTGGAGGAGTTCTTTAGAATAGGTTGCAGGTACAGGATTATTCCAGGTTCTCTGGGAACTCGGAGCAGGAAGGTACATTAGGAAGGGGGAAATATGCACCCAGAATGTTGACTCCACCTCCTTGGGCCATTTTCCAAGGATAATGGGTCGTGCTGCATTATCCTGGAATTCAAGGTGCACACTGAGCAATTTGTGCTCTCAGGGAGGGAGCCTGTGCTCATGCCATGGCATTAAAGTGCACAAAGTGAGACACGAATTCCAGCAAGGGAGGTGCATTAATCTACAACCGTGGACAGAAAGGGCCTGGTGGGCCCCAAAAGGCGAACATTTATGTCGCAAGTTTTGTGAACCCAAAGTGCGCACCATCATAAATCATTCAGCCACTAAGTGCACAATCCTATGCAAATTTAGACAGAAAAAAGGCCGAGATGGAGACCTTTGTTGTCTAGATGAGCACTGGATTGTGCTCTTAATGATTTACTGACTTTCTGTTCCATAAACGCTCATGACCCAATAACTCTGTGACACCTCCAAGTGCGAAAAGACTGCTATCTACATCACAGCACACAAAGGCCCAATTCTCCCAGGACCCCGAAATCCTGATCTAGATTCTGTGTGTGCTCTACCCCTGGGAAACCAATCCGGGCATCGGCCCGTCTCACAAAACACCTGCGTTTGCACCAGCTTTGTTTCTTGTGCCTTCGGATTCCGTGCAGCCCGCGTTCCTCATGTACCGGCTGCAGGTGAGGACAGGAAGGACCTGCTCAGGCAAAGCGGCACCTCTCCTGCTGGCCCGCCCCTGCCACCCCAGCGCAGTGTCTTCCCGAGGTGCTCCGTTCTGCAGGAGCGGGAGGGCTCTTCTCCGTGCATTCTAGCAAGCGGAATGGCATCGCTCATCCGGCGAGGTCGGGCTTGTGACGAAGTCAGGCTGAGCTAATCTCTCTGCTGCAAGGGGAGCGTGGAGTCCTGGAACGTAAGGCAAGGTGCTTGCGTGAAGACGCGGACAGACGACAGGAAGCGGCCAAGCGCTGGGTACTCTGGACGGCAAGCAGGGGTCAGTCAGTCTTTCCTAGCTTGGCAATCAGTTCATCACAGATCTTAGTCAGCTCTTCAATTTCCTGGTTCTGAAAAGTGTTAACAACAAACGGAATATGCAAGATCCGATGGGGTACTGGGGTCTCGTAGGTTGCAATCCTACGTAAATTTGGACAGAAATTACGTCCTACAACTTCCAATGTTCCCCAGTCATCATGGATGGCTCCAGGATGCTGGGAGTTGTAGGCCTTCTCTCTAAAAATGCACAGAATGGCATTTGGATCATTTCAATATACAGATCTTGGGTGCAAGATCCTTTCTATAGTCTCAACGTACAACAGGCTCTTGGCGGTTCAGAACTTAACCAGATTAGATTCAGGAGCACTCTTTGGAATAATGCGTATTATTGTTACTAAAATTATCTTTCAAGTTTGTTTATATAGAGCTTTTAAGTTCCCAGAGACCCCAAAGAAGTGGATATTCAATTAAAAATACAGGACAATTCAAGCACGATACAGTACGCAAAAACACAGTAACTCAAGCCACAATGCAAAAACTGTAAGCACAGCAAGATCAGAAGATCTTTGATCTGCAGTTCAAATTGCAGGAATAGCAGGACCAATATTAGGTGATAGTTCTGCGATTTTGCCCAGTGATTCTAACAGGCAAGTTTCACCAGGGAAGCAGTAGGCATACCCTACCTTCACTATTCCATCAAAAAAGATCCCTGGCTCGGCCAGCCAGAATTGGGACCTTTCAGAGCTGATGCAAGCACCGAAAAGGGGGACCGTATCATCCCAAAATAGGAGGCGTCATCTTTGAAGGTGCCCCCATGCCAAAATCCTCGGGTGCATTTGAAAGGCCAGCTGTGTCACGGAGAAGGCGTGCGACGCGATTACGGTCCCACGTGGGACATGGTTGTCAATCCTGAATGGCACCAGCCCATCCCGTCTCCTTCCTAGGACAAGCGTGCCCAGTACAACTGCTGCTTCGACTGTGGCAAGTAGCCATTTTGCCCAACAGGAAGTGGAGGGGTGGCCAGGAATGGCCCTTTACCTTTTGCTGGAGAGCTCTTTCTAGCGAGTCTACCTTCATTTGTTCTTTTCGGAGCCCGGCGTGGAGAGCAGCGCTCTCGGCTTTGGCCTTCATACGGACCTGAGCAATTTCTTCGTTGGCTCTACATTGGAGCAGAAGAAGTGGTTGGGAATAGACATACGTTTAACGATCATGCTCCTAAGCACCCCTAGAGTTGCTTTCCCCGAACTGACGCTCTCCAAATGCGATGGATCACAGTTCCCATCATTCTCAGACAACAGGGCCATGGATGGGAGTTCCAGCCCAACAGATCTGGAGGGTACTGGGATGGCAAAAGCTGCCTAAAGACTCGGGCATCTAGCCTTGGCCACAATCATGCAACCCCTTCGCCTTTGGCATACCAGTGAAAGGGAATTTTAAACTGGTTGGTTGCTTTATATTTCTTTCACTGTTGTGTTTTGCACTGGCTTGAACAGGGCGATCCTGTGGTTCCTGGGAGGGCATCCAGAGGCCCCAGGATGGAGTCGAATACCCCCCAACTGCACTTTTTGGCAGAGTCTTCCATCTAAAGAGTGGTACTCCTACTGGATCGTGCGCCTAATGGAGCTGTCCTTGTCCAATACAATTTTGTGTGTGTTTAACATATTTCTGTGCCACCTTCCTAGATCAAACAAAGTGGCTGAGAAAAGGTCCACAGCTTAGTGAATAAGAACATTAAAGTGCAGTATTAATGGAAAAGGTAATTTTGAACGCCTCCTCGTTCCTGA
>JAIXND010000621.1:23071244-23093470 GCA_023646645.1 Varanus salvator macromaculatus | reverse complement strand
CAACTCCGGAGGAGGAGCACTCCAGAGGTTGTGAGCAACACAGGAGAAAGCACTTAATCGGTGTTCTTGGTCAATCTGTATTTCATTACTGTCAGCCAGCTTGTGGCCCAATTCTGGCAGCGAGATGGAAGAGAAATTATGTAAGCGAGCAGAAAAAGCAAGTGCCACCTTGGGGGCAAAGCATTTCGATGGTGGACTTCAATACAACCCCCGATTCTGGATTTTCTTCATGAGAGGCCACAACCCCTTGGCACACAGCCATCCTCCCTAGTGGTCATCTTAGTCCCGCAAACCTCTTGAGGGAAAAGTCGCTTGGGGAGCAACCCTGTGCGAGTTAGACAGAAACGGGGCTTGTGGCTCAGCCCGCTAAGTGGCTTTGCATGCCTTTAGGCACAATCCTGCACACACTGTCTGTCCAAAGAGGCACAGGACCTGCCTAAGTGCTGAAAGGCAAAGTCTCTTCCCCTGCTTAAGCTCAGTCAACCCTGCGTTGCTTTGCTGGCTTGTCTCACAAACAAGCCATAACCTTATACCTGAATTCCCTGCTTGCCCATCAGGACAAACGAGGAATCTGCTAAAGCAAAACGGAATCCCGGCTTATGCTTCCTCTGGGAGCACCTTTTTCATTTGTACACATAACACTCAACTAGGGTCCAGGACTTGGTGCAAACACCGCCCCTCCCTCTTGGCCGAACACGGAGCTGTCTTACTTGTCCAACTTCTCTTCTGCGTGGATTTTCAAGGCCTGGTACCGCTGCTCCTCCTGTTTGACCCGATTGAGATAATCCTGAGCGCACTTCTTCAGGGCTTCTTCATTCTAGGAGACCGAAGGTGCCCGTTTAATGATAAAGGACGTGATCGTTTCAACTAGCGGGGCTTTACAAAAGGGATACCAGCCAAGCGCTCCTGAAAAGCTTCCAACGTCATGGAGCAGGACTGCTCCGTTACACTGAACGGCAGGTCTTTTGTTTCAGCATGGCATGGAAAAACAATCCAAGGTCTCCCTACAAACAACAACACAAGATTCCCAAACGGATGCGGGACAAACTTAGGAAAGGGCCCTTTTCCAATTAAGATGGATTTGCTGGGTCTGTGGCCACAGGATAAAGGTTGATGTGCTTGATTAAGATGGAGGCTTTGAGACAGTATGGAAGGCACATCACGTCCTGTTTGTGCGCATGCATGTGGGGAGGCGCCCACTGGCACTCGCCACTGGCGAAATCAGCCCTTGGCAAGGTCCCTCTCCAAGGCCACCACCAGTGAGCAACGGACAATGCACTTCTTCCATGCTCGGAGGCCCGATCCCAAGCCCAGAAATGCCAGCTCCCCAGCTGCTGGGGCCTGAGAAGCACAAGTAGTTTCCCTTGCCGGGAAATGCTGCTATTCCAGGACCTCGATGC
Source organism: Varanus salvator macromaculatus (assembly GCA_023646645.1). Lineage (NCBI taxonomy): Eukaryota > Metazoa > Chordata > Lepidosauria > Squamata > Varanidae > Varanus > Varanus salvator. The sequence continues at coordinate 23,092,070 of JAIXND010000621.1, read as the reverse complement.
AGATCACGGGAGAACTGGGCACTGCATCCTGTTCTCTGTGCCCAGAAGATGCTCCCTCCTACTGAGCTATGCCCAACTCAAGGAGCGGGGGGTGCCCTTGTGCAGCAGTGGAGGATGGTTTACTTGGTGCCTCTGGTGGCTGACCGCTGGGGGGCAGAGGGCGCGGCCCGCAGAGGGTGCCGGATGCAGCTTCTGTCAGCCAGCAAAGGCCCGGGAGCTGCCGACCTTTGGGGAGAGGCAGGCCTTGGAGAGGCAGTGGGGAGAGGCAGGCCTTCCCCCACCCCTCACCTCCCACAAAGGAAACACAAGACCGAGAAGGGCTTGGAAAGCAGGCGAGATACCTTCTTGAATCCTTCCAGGACGCCTTTCAGGTTCTCGTATCTCCTGAACAAGTCCGACAGGGACCTCTCCACCGAATTCAGGTCGGACAGCGCTTGCTCCTTCTCCATCGTGAGCTGCTGCAGACTCTTCTGGGAAGCCATGCTTGTCCTCTGTTCGTCCTCTGTGAATCCAAAGGGGAAAGGGAGCCGTTAGCCCTTTCCCAGAGCAGAGAACGCTGAAGCTCAGGCTTCTCCATGCGGGGCTTTGAGGCTGAGATCTGAAATTCCAGGGTGAAGACGCTGTGTGTCACTCCCTGGGCACGGAGCTCTGCAGAAGGGTTAGCTCCAAGCCGTGAGCACCCTGTCACTCCTTTTCCCCAGCAGGGAGCCAACATTTGGGGGGAAAGCGGCCCTAAACCAAGGGAGGCCCACCAAGTCTCGCTGGACCACGGTTCCCTTCGTTCCTGATCACTGGCCAGGCTTGCTGGGGCTGAGGAGAGGAGCGCCGGCCACATGCTGAAGGCCTGCTGCTGAGATCCTTTAACCCTAGCAAGGCTCACCAGGTGCTCAAGCATAGAGACCACTGGGCCCGGCCCCCTCCTTTGGGCTGGGAGAAACTGCTTGCCACATCTGAGACAGTACTTTCTGCTGCAGCTCTGACAGCGCATTTGATAATAAGTCAATAAAAACATTTGCATAGTTATGTGCACTGCGCAAGGAAAACACCTGCAAGGCAAGCCAATTCCGTAACATTGCTACTTTCTCCCAAAAACATACAATTCATTCTGAAGCCTTGTATGATTTTGCCTAACCTATAATATTTCTGCCAGTGATGGGGAGGCACAAAGAACTAAACAGGGTACTGAGCACTGGTGTCTGACGACTGGAAATCTTCAGCAACTGGTTTCTGGGATTTCAGCAGGCACTGCCCGCTTTCACAATCCTAAGGACTAGAAACACACTCTTTAAAAAAAAAAGTAAGCAAGCAGAATTCCCCAGGAAACCTAATGCTTCTCCCATGCTGCGCTTTGGATGAGGAACGGTTTGTTGAAATGCTTGCTGAACGTGCACAGAGGCATCCTGCAAATCCTATCTGTGTTCATGCAAAGGCCCCAGTCTGTCGCTCCACAAGCTAGAAAAGAAGCAGTTTGGCTTACTTGCCCTGCTGGAATGACTCGTAAAAATGCACCTTTAAGAGCGCAGTCCTGCATCTATGCTAAGACATAAAAAGTCCTGTAACTCCAGCTGGTCTCAGCATGCACAGGATTGTATCCTGAAAGAACTTCTGAATCGCAGGAGCAAAACCTCTCCAGCAGCTGCCCTGGGGCAGGCCCACCTCTTGGTTTCTCTCTGGTCCGCTTTTGTCATGCAAAAAGTGCAGGCAGAGCAAACTGCGGCCAATCTATGTTTTCTGAACCCAATCTATGTTTCTGAACGTTAAGGTCTAGATGACGCAATTTTGCCTTGAAGAGGAAGGAAACATAGAAACATAGAAACAGAGCGAGTCAGAAGGGGCCTCCTGGGCCATCTAGTCTGACCTCCGGCACCAGCCGGCTCCGCTCATGACATGCCCACCATGTGCATGTCCAGCCTATCTTTGAACACCCTCACCGATGGGGCCTCAACGACCTCTCGTGGAAGCCCATTCCACGCCCTCGGGGTCCTGACTGTCAGGAAGTGCTTCCTGGCATCCAAATTGAACCTTGGCTCCCTGAGCTTTGCTCCATTGGAGCGCGTCCTGCCTTCCTCTGCAGGGGAGAACAGGCCTCTCCCCATCTCCATGTGACACCCCCTCACATACCTGTATGTTGCCAACATATCCCCTCTGAGTCTCCTCTTCTCCAGGCTGAAGAGACCCAGTTCCCTCAGTCTCGCCTCATACCCCATCCCCTGCAAACCAGCCACCATCCTTGTGGCCCTACGCTGCACTGACTCCAACCTGGCTATATCCTTTCTGTAATGAGGGGCCCAAAACTGAACACAATACTCCAGTTGCGGGCGCACCAGAGTCGTGTAGAGTGGAAGTAATACCTCTCTTGATCTAGAAGCCACACTTCTGGCTATGCAACCAAGGGTGGCATTCGCCCTCTTGACCACCGCATCACACGGCTGACTCATGTTTAGCCTGCGGTCAACCAGTACCCCAAGGTCCCTTTCACAAGTGCTGCTCTCCAGCCACTTGTCCCCTAACCTGTACTTATGACAGCTATTCCTATGCCCCAAGTGCAAGACCTTGCACTTCTCCACATTGAACGCCATCCTGTTGTCTCCTGCCCACTTCCATAGTCTGTCCAGATCCTTTTGGATCTGGAGTACCTGCTCCTCAGTTGTGGCCACTGCTCCAGTTTTAGTGTCGTCTGCGAATTTGATCAGCAGACTGTTCACCCCTTCTTCCATGTCGTTAATGAAAAGATTAAACAGGATCGGGCCCAGGACAGAGCCCTGGGGGACCCCGCTTGTCACTGGCTGCCATCCCGACGATTCCCCGCTAATGGTTACCTTCTGCATTACGTCCTCAATCCCCTGTCCTTTCTGGGACAAACTCAGCACGCAGCCGTGCCTTACCTATCATCTGCGCGATCGTCTTCTCATATTCAGCAACAATCTTCCTAGCAAGCCAAGACAAAAGGAGGGAGAAAAAACACACTACAGTCAGAACACTTTTGTGCATGTGTGCGTGCGTTCTGCACGGGACCCCCCAAATGCCACTTGTATGCTTTTGTTTCTGGCACCTTTCCTGCCACCCCGGGGAACCTTGATGACAATGTCAACCCAGGTTGCTGCTACTTTGAAAAGGGCAAGTTCTACTCTGAGCATAATTCGGGAAGCGACTGAAGATAAAACTGCCAGTATGTGTATTTTTATGGTTAGTCACCTTGAACCCCATTAAATAAATGTGCAGAGAAACATTGCCACCTTGGAGGTGAAGTGTTGCAACCGCAGAATTTAATAGTTAATTATGCAGCATATCCACACCCCAAGTCTGGATTTTATTCATGAGGTACCACTAAGCAGAAAGCTCCCAAGATGACACCGCCCTCATGCAAAACTGGGCTGCAAGCCCTTCGGGAATGCAACGCACACAGCGGATGCTGCAGGGCTGGAAACGGTGCAGAAAAGAGTGAATGAAGCGATGGGGAGGCAACAAGGGGGAAGCGGGCAAGGACGTATTTTTTCTCCCCTTCCTACCGTACTACAACGCGGCAGCATCCCATAAAGCTCACTGGTGGGAGAATCAGGAAGTGGAAAAGGAGGTTAAACACGGTTAAACTGTGGACTCACTTCCACAGGATGCCAGGACGGCCATCGATTTAGGTGGCTTTAAAAGGGGATGGGACAAACGCACGGAGGAGGAGGCCATCGGTGGCGCTAGTCTGGATGGTCCTGTGCTAGTTCCAAGACCAGAGGCAGGATGCCCATGTGCAGCAGTCACTGGGGAACTTGGGTGAGAGGGTGCTGCTGCAACGACGACCCTGTGAGGTAGGCTGGGCTGAGAGTCTGTAACTGGCCCAAAGTCACCCAGTGACCTCCATGGCTGAGCGGGGACTAGAACGTGGGTGGCCAGAGTCCCGGCCCTGCACTCTTAAGCACTACACCACACTGGAATGATAGGCATTGAAGTCCGACACGTCCAGAGGGCACCAGGTTGGGAATGCTGTCTTATGCATGGTTCCACTCGGCTCTTCCTCCAGCGGAAGAAAAAGGAGGGGGTCACAGAGCCCCCTGTCCAACATGCTCATCCAGTGAAAGATACGGAGACAGGGAGAGCAGAAAGGGAAAAGAACGTGTCCCCATCGCAGCAGGAATATGTGCATCCGTGGCTAAGGAAGTGTCAACTTGGAGAACGACGACTTCCGGCTCCCCGGAAAAGCTGAAGCCGGGAGTCCATTCCCAGGAAATCGGGGCTCCAGCCACGTGCGGTGGCTGCGTACCTCATCTCCAAGACCTCTTGCCGGCTTCCTTCGTATTTTCGCTTCCATTCATTTGCTTCGATCTCTTTCGCGATGATCTGGAAGGCACGGAAACACACGGCAGCTTTTAGCTCCCCAAATTACGAAGCTGGGATTTAGTGGGGCCGGACACAAATGCGTCACAGGAGTGTCGAAACACTTTGAAAGGCAGGAGTGTTGAAATACTTCCAGCCCAAGGGCTGGATTCAAATTTCGGAGAAGTGGCAGGTGTGTGGGCTCCGTTCTAGGCACGGGTGAGGCCTGAGGCGAAGCAAGGCCAGAAACAAATTTTTGCTGCGAGCTTTTACAGCCAGGAAGAAGGTTTGGTAGGGAGATTCCAGCCTTTCTCCAACTCTTCTCTGCCTAATGCGGCATCAACATCATTATTGTTACACTGCATTACTAGCCTAACCCTTTTTCCCCTTGGGAAGGAGCCAAGGTGGCTTACAGACTCCACTTTATCCTCACAACAGCCCTGAGAGGTAGGACAGGCTGAGTGTGAGTGACTGGCCCAAAGATACCCAGTGAGTGTCATGGCTGAGCGGGGACTCGAACCCGGATCTTCCAGGTCCCCAGTGCAACACTCTCTCTTTTTAAAAATTTATTAATTGAACAAACATAGACAATACAATTAATACCATCATCCTCATTAAACAATAAACTTAATACAATAATAACAGAGCTACCTCCACCACAACCAACAAACCAGGTCATTTAATGTAAGATCATCTGTTTGTTCATTCTCCTAATTCCCTTCCAGAACTGCACTGACTCTTTTGGTGGTTCACACTCCTTTCCTTTTATTAAGACATATTCCATAAATATTTTCTCCAAATATTTTTATAATTATTTTTCTCATCTTTTCCCCACTTAATATTGCAAGTTAACTTATCATTAATAGCTATATTCCAAACTACTTTATGCAAGTCATCAATTTGATAACCACCTTTTATCTTTCAATTTCTTGCTATTATTAATCTTACTGTTGTTAATAAATTCATCATCAATATTTTGTCCCACTTGTTCTCTAAATAATAGCAATAATGCTAGTCAAGGGTCTGCGTCAATGTTTAAATTCAATATTTTACTAATTTCTTTGAAAACCACTTCCCAAAACTCATTTATATATTTGTACCACCACCACATATGGAAATATGTACCCACTTCCTGGTTGCATCTTCAACATTCACTGGAATATTCATTCTTCATAGAACTCAATTTAACCAGAGTGAAGTACCATTTCCAAACTAATTTTAAAAATTTCTCTTTAATTCTTATTGCCCTAAATCAATTCAACCCTCACACCCCACCCCGTTTTAGAGTGTGTGATTCCGGGCTGGAAAGCCCACAAGTCCTTGGCACGCTGCAAAAACCCCAGCGATGGCGCCTTGCCAACCATGGTATAACGGAGTAAAAAGGCATTTCATCCTCTCAGCATCACTAACCACGCACAACAAGCCACCCTCATAGCCTGACGTGCCTGATGCTGCCCAGTCCTGGAAGCTAAGCAGGGTCAGGCCGGGTTGAAATCTGGATGGGGGACTTAAAATGTTGTGAACTGCCTGGAGAGCTTCGGCAACGGGCCATATAGAAATGTAGTAGCAGCAGTAATAATAATAATATAATGTAATCATATTTCTGACATCCTGACTGGGCCAAGGGGCCAGCGCTGGCTGGAGGTTACCTCTTCTCTGATCAGAGTCAGCACCGCCGTCTTGTCAGATTCGCTGAGGCAAATGGCATCCAGAGGGCTTTCGGCACTGCCTCTCGTGCCGGCCGGGACGACTCCGGAGGGCTTGTCCACAGAAGTCAGTTCGGAATGGCCCTGGGGAAAGAATGACAGAGTCAAGACAGAGCCTGGCTCTCCCTCTTCAACTGGGGCGAGTGCAAACTAGCTGTGTCCGCACAAAAGCCCTTGCCAAAATGACACAAATTGCATTTCAGACCTGCAGAACAGAGAAAAAGGGAGCGTCGACCCTGCAACCAGCTGGTGCACAGTCCTCACTGGGACACCTGGCTGCGCTCCCTGATCTGGGTAAAGGAACTGCGCTGGCTACCTACGAGGGGCATCCAGAAAGTAATGAGAATGAAGTCCTTAAGCTCAAGAAGGGCTCTGTGAAGGGGGAAGCCAGCCAAGGTCACCTGGGGTCGGGTGCCCGATATACGTTTGAACCCCGATCAGCCGCATTCCAGCCCTGCCACAGTCAAGACATTCCCTTTTGTGACGCCCTGTTCAAGTGTCTCGTATTAAGAAACAGGCGAGCGAGTTTGGAGCGGTGGTACGCGATAAAATTTTGTGGAATTGAGTAAAAGCGCATCAGACACTTTGGGAATGGTGAGGAGAAGCTGCGCTATCATCTGCACAAGTGAACCGATGGCACAAGTTGAGATCAGCTCAACCTGGATCCTTCATCACAACAACGCACCAAGTTACAGCGCCTTGGCTGTTGGAGAGGGTTTGGCTGAAGAACACGTCATGGGGCTTCCCCGTCCACCTTCCAGCCCCGACTTGGCTCCTTGCGGCTTTTTCATCTTCCCAAAGATGAAGAAGGGTTTGAAAGGACACCGCTTTGGCCGTGTGGATTAACGTCCAGAGAGTCACTACGCAGGCTCAGAGCGCCATCCCACTGGAAGACTTCCAGGGATGTTAAGAAGAACGGAAAAATCGGTGGGAGGATTGTGTACACTCACAAGGTGCATACTTGGAAGGAGACAATGTTCGACTGTAAAAATTTTCAATAGAAGAATTTTTAAATATCATTCTCATTACTTTCTGGACACAGCAACAGAGGCATGTTCAGGGTTGCACTGCTGTTATACAAAACCCCAAAGAACCCGGAACCAGACCACGCAACCTGCACAAAAGCCCCTCTCCTGGTGAAGACCCCCCCCCTCTGGTTTGCCATGGATGACAGAATTGGCAGGTGCGCTCACCAAGATATCGCTGGCATTGCTTCTCTCCATCAGGCTGCCGAGCGGCTCCTTCTCGAGACCTAAGACAGAGGAGCAAAAGCAGCTGACATGCTCGCACAGCAGGAGTCGTGGCGAAATGATAGGAGCGAGGGAGAGCAGCAGTGCCTGGAAGGCAGACCCTCAGTCCCTCCGGCCCCGTTGTGCTGGCACGGATGGGCCGCGGAGTCACAGATTTCCGCCCAGAGGAGAACCGGCAGTGCTCCTGCGGCTGGACTCTTTCAGGCGGAGAGGCCCGGGGCCAAACCTGGGTGAGCTTCCATGCACGATATGCCCTTCCAGTGAGTTATGGCCTCCCCAGCCCAGCTCATTTACACAACCCAGGCACAATCTTTTATCAGCTTTAACACCCAGTGAGCAGAAACTGATCAGAGAACGGCTGAATGTGCAAGCGGTCCCTAGCAGGTGTGGCAGCTTGTGCTGACCCTGCAATTTAGCCTGGAGTGCCTGATCCTTCCTAATCTTGGAAGCTAAGCAGGATCGGGCCTGGTTGCAATTTGGATGGGTGACCTGAGACGTCGTGAACAGCCCGAAGAGCTTTGGCGACGGGCGGTATAGAAATGTAACGCAGCAACAATAATCATCTCCGATGAGCTGATTCAGCCATGCATGCCATCACTCGGTGGTATCATCAAATAACGAGCGTGTGTGGGCGAAGCAGTCCTCGTTTGCCACGGAGACGCACTTGGAGCCCCTCCTCCTTCAGCGATGTGAAGCTGCTGATAAAGTGGTGCCAGCTCCCCCTTCGGCTGGTCCTTGACCGCCACCAGCACTGCCAAAACTCTAGATTCTAAAGCGGTGTGGCCCAACACAAAAAGCTTAAAACATTATGAGATTTTTGCGCCTTTTTTGGGGGGTAACTCAATAGTGTGGTTCTCGAGTGTGAAATTCATAGACGACAACGTTCTGCCGCAATGTCACGTAAAAGAAACGTACATATGCTCTCTTAGGATTATTAGGTGAGGAGTTTTTTGCTTATCTGTGGAGGCGGTTATCACAAAAATTATGCACAGGCCTTTCTTTTGTTCATCGGTTTTCGTTAGTGTTTGTGCATTTAACGTGCGGCCCAAGACAATTCCTCTTCTTCCAATGTGGCCCAGAGAAGCCCAAAGGTTGGGCACCCCTGCTCTAGAACAAGAGCGTGGCCAGGGTCCCAGAGGCCACTGGTCCGGCACTCAGCTTGTGCATCTCGGGAGTTCGGCAGGCTTTCCAAATTCAATGGATTACATTTGTTGGGGACTGCAGCCAAGATTCAACTCAAGCAACCTTCCCCAGCCTGGTTTGCTGGCTGGGGATACTGGGAGCTGCAGTCCAACACCTCTGGAGGCCCCCAAGTTGGGGAAGGCTAGACTTTGGTCTTGGCTCAGGTTTCCTTTACATGGCTCTGATATACATCTAAAATATAAACTGAAGCATGCATGTGGCCAAGGTGGAAATACATGGATCACGCAGAGTTCAGTCTCAGAAGGCTGTGGGAGACAACAAAGGTGGAGAAACTCCATCTGGGCTCCATCACCCATCACTACTGTCCCTGCTGCTGGGGCTGCTAGGAATCTGAGTCAGAGCATTTGGAAAGTCACACACTGGGCTTTTCCTAGGGGCTGCCTCCGCACAAGAACAAGTGCTGTGGACCAAAATGAAAGGTGAGGCCGGGAATCCTGGATTCCGATCCCGGCACAACCAGGAATCTCTCTCACTCAGCCAAGCCCGGGGCTTTTTTTGTCATAGAACACACCGAACACACCGAAACAGCGTTCCGGCACCTTTTTTTGACGGATTTTTCCATGTGATTGTGAATCGCCCTGTCGGGCGTAGCAGGTCGGCAGCAAACAGCATTACAATAGTGCCTGCGGGCTGCGTGTGTGTCGGCGCTGCTCAGCTTGGGATCGGTTGTGTGGTTGCGCGCTCAGTGCTTACTGCCGGCAGCGACCATTATGTTTATGTGTGTGTAGAGTGACTGACCCCAAGAGGTGAGTTCCGGCACTTTTTTTTTTATACAAAAAAAGCACTGGCCAAGCCCAACTTCCCAGCACACCTTATGCCCACTGCTCAGAGATCTTTGCAAGAAAAGCAAGAGCTAAGTCTTGAGTTTATGGAATAATTACACTTGCATCTGAGTAAAGTCGTCCTAAGTCTCCATGCGCTCAAAGGACGGGGGAGAGCAAGACGGAAGACATGTCACACTCGGGGGGGGGGGGCATGGAAGCCTCCTTCACCCTCTTCCTATGCAAACTAGCCTGGTTCAGCCCCCGCTTCATTCTCCGCAGTAGAACCTCCACGTAGATCAAAACACGTCTTTGCCCTGGGCAAGCAAGACAGCCTGGGACAACCTTGAACAAGATTTCCTGCGAATTTTGCAATCGAGCAGAACCTGCTTTCCCTCCCTAACACACCGATGCTGCTCTTCTTTACAGAAAAAAGCAGACGCGAACTTGGCCCCGTCTCCAGAGGCGGTGCTCCCATGGAATGGGACAAAGCATGCGGCCCTGCGGAGCAGCTGCTTCCCTGCCTCACAATGACAAGAATGTCATGCACGTGAGCAGAAGCCGGCCGGAAGGAGAGTCATTGCCATCTGTTCTTATCTGCTGTGCAAGTAAATGCAGCGTCCAGCCGCAGGCAAAGGACGGGGAGCGGGCCTTGGAATGGCCCACCGCTCCCGTGGACTCCGCCGTGGGCCATCCCAGAATCCTGTACTCTCTGCCAATATCTGCTTTCCAGGAAGCATTTGCCACATGGTCGGGCATACCCAGGAAATGCCATGTGGCATTTGGGGAGTGAGAGTGCACCGTGCCTATTCTATCATAAAAATGGAAGAAGTGTCTGTTACATATGAATGCGATATCCGTTTGAGCTGTAAGACAATAGTTGGGAACTTGGACAGTCTTGGGGGACGAATTCCAGTGATGGCAGGGCCCAAGGCCAAGGGGAAAAGGCAAATCTCAGCAACCTGGAACTTGAGTTCTTACTGCCAGGAAGCAGGCCTTCAGGAAGGTACTTCCACTTTCAGAATGAAGTGTGTAAACGCTAGGGAAGCTTGGACGGCCCTCCTGGAAGGCTATTCAGAGGGTGGCTCCCCGGAGAAGGGCCTTCTTGGTGGTGGCTCCCCGAGTATGGAATACACTCCCCAGAGAAGGTCGTCTGGTGCTGACAGTATTCTTTTCACCGCCAGGCCAAAACCTTTCTATTTTCCCATTAGTTTAAGGTTTAGATTGTGGTTTTAATTGGGATTTTATTGTACAAATTTGATGCTGTGCTTACTTGGTTTTATTATAATACCATCCTGAGCCTATTTGGTAGAGGATGGTATAGAAAAGATTTAAATAGATAAATAGGGAAGCTCCGCACCATCTGTGCTTATGGAAAAGGAAATGAGACAACTCAGCAAGTACTAGCAAGCCAGCTTGGGACCTCAAGAGATCTGAACTGGGTCCCCAGACCGCAGGGTCCCCGTCACCATCCCAGAGATGCTGGCAGAGGTAATGGGCTTCGTGTTGAATGTGCAAATGTTAAGGGCCACACACGCGGACTCCACGCAGCCCTTTCAGCAGCGTTTTAGATTGTCTTAGATGAAACATACTGAAACGCCAAGGAAGGAAAGTCAGGCAAAGGAGCCGGTCTTCATTCTGGGAAGGGGAGGCCGCCTAAAGCCCTCAGCTGCCTCTCTGTAGCTTGGTTTTCAGCTACGAGGGCCAAGCTTAGAAACGGCTGCTTGCACACGATGCTCAGACTGGGGGAAGGTGGGAAGAAGAGCTGTTCTCTCTCCCACGTACCAAGATGCCTGGCAGAGTATGGCATTTAATCCGTTCTTATTAGTTCCCTCCAACGGCTGGGTGACATTCTCCCTGGTGGTTCAGAAATAAAAGAGGTGCTTCTGCCGTGGAAATCCAAGCCTGTTGCAGTGCATTTCTGTAAACGACCCAACGGAGCACCTGCATGGCTGTCGACTGCAGGGATAAGCCGGGCTGTGAGCTTTGTTCCTTCCCCCCAAAAGTGACATTTACAGCTCGTCAGAGTGCTTTGTGATAAACGACTTGCGAAACTAATAAATGGTTACAGACGTTCAGCGAAGCAAATCTTGCAGCCTGCACCTGGCAAGCACCAGCACAGATGAGATGTTTCTAGTGCCTGGATTTTAATTATGTTTAAGTGCATCGGCTGAAAATTAAAAAGGAGAGGGGCAGCAGGATGCACTGGGATGCCAGAGCAGGCAGACTGAGAGGTGCTCCAGGTGGTCCCTTCAGAGCTTTATCCCCTGCTTAAAGCTCAGAATTGAAATACACCAAAAAGTACATTGTTGGCATGTCCCTGCTTTATGGAATCAGGCATCCAGCTTCTTTCAGCACAAGGGCCAAATTCCATTTTGGAGAAGGACACATTCCAGTGGTGGGGAGCCGAAAGGCAAAAGGGACAGCACAAAGATGCCAAAAACACCACCCTGTTTTAGCTGAAATCTCGGACTGCCAGCAACAAAACCCAGGAGAGGCCCTGGGGAAGAGCTGGGAAGCCAAAGGACCAAGGGCCAGAGGAGAAGGGGCATGGGGAATCCAGGAGTACTGGATTAAGAGCTCCAGTGGGCTGAGTCCAGCAAGCCTTCCCAGCACAGACAGACTTCGCTGTCTGAATGCAGGTGGACAAAGCAACTGGAAGAGTTCTGTGCCACTCTCAAAGGCAGGCCTGCAGCTGGGGGCAGGCCAGGGCTAGGGAGGGCAGGGGACTCTGCGTCCCCGGGCTCTCCCCACCTTCCCCACCGGATCTGCCCTTTTGCCCCTGGTTTGTTCCACGGTGGCCACGAGACGTGGGGAAGGGGGAAGCATCAGGACTTAAGAGTCCCCCTCCCGAAGTTCAGGTTTGGATGCTCTCCATGGTCCCAGGCAGGGAGGCCACAGATTGGGTGCCACAGTCCTGAAATTCGTGCCAACCACGTGCACCACACCGTGGCACGGAAAGAGCAGCGCCAGCCTTCTCTCTGGCATGGGCCCCCGCAGGGAGGAAAAAGGGGGCGTGTGCAGGGGGCAGAGAGGAGGACTCTGACCGCTTGCACCAGCTGCAGACGGCGTCCCATCCTCCCCCACTCCCCTGTGCCCCTTCCTCGAGACAGCCAAAGACATCTGTCCAGGTGAGATGCCAGGCTTCAGGATCGCCACTCCCGCACTTGAGTCGGTTTCCTGGAAGCGTGCAGGGGCCTGCATTTCGGGGCTTGCCTACACCGAAAGCAGGGTGCGCCGGACTGGGCCTGCAGCGTTCTTCTGCCTTATCCCCCTTCCAAATCTCAGAAAGGGCTTTTGGGAGGATGAACACTTAGTGAACGTCAAATGCGATTAAGACTACAAACCGCAGACACCCAGCATTCAGCGACACTCACTTCTGAACTGCATTTCTGTCTCATGACTGACTGCTTTCTTAAATGGCAACTAAAAATCAAGCAATCCTTTGTAACCAGCAAAGCAAATGAATTCATTAATTAATGGATATAACTGATTAATCATCCAAGTAATTGACTGATCAATCTAATTAATGGATTGATTAACTGGGGTTAATCAATCAATCAGTTGGCAGTCCTCACAAAAACATGCAAGCCATTTGTCCTGCAGCGTTCAGCAGGCAAGAGAGCAGTAAAATGATATATATGATATGATATGAGAGAGAGCGCGAGGCTTCCATACCTTCTCCCGGGGATGAAAACGTATGATTTATGGCAGACACAGGAACATTGGGACACTCAAAGTACTCCAGGTCTTCCTCGGGCTCACCTTTCGCCTCCAACTCGGCTGGCTTCTGACCGGAGGATGTGGAAGCCAGCTTTTCTTCGTCGGTGGCGTGCCCATCCCGACTAGACAGCTCTGGGATTTTGGGGATGAGATCCGTGCCTTCTTCATCCTGTCCAAGCGGGAAGGCAATCAAAGGGGGCGAGTCCACGAGCCACGCCTGGCCATGGCTCCTTGCGACGGGCAAGGGGCCTGTCCAGCCAGGCAGGCAGCGTTCCGCACCTCTGCTCCTCCACCTTTTGCCTGCTCCCGTGCTTCCAAACGCGAGCTGGAGGGATGTCGCTGTGCACTCCTGCCTTTGTTAACAGGCGAGGAACTGGATACACCAAGAAAGACTGCGAAGCCCAGCAGCACAACTGCTGCTCTGCGGGCACAAGTTCCCCGGTTCCAGCCCTACCACCTCCACACAAGGCTGGAAAAGACCCCTTCTGAAGTGCCTCAGAACAGCTTCCGGTCCAGGCAGGTACCCGGGGACAGGCAGCTGGTGGCCCTCCAGAAGTTCTTGGCCTACAATTCCCACCGGCCCCAGCCAGCACAGCTGGTGGTGAGGGATGCTGGGAAGCAAAAGTGAAAACATCTGGAAGGCACAAGTCCCCTGCCTCGGGGACACAGCACAGGCCGTTTATCCCCACACAGGCCAGCTCCCCATGGCTATTTCCCTTCTTGCTCGCTTGGTTTTGCTCGGCTCCCCGGATTTGCATGCAAGAGGAGTCGGTCCCTGGAAAGGCCTCCACCGAAAATCCCAGAAAGCTCCTGAACAGCAGAGCACGTGACTGAGCAAGCTGCGACCCAGCTTCCTACATTCCAGGGCTGGACCCGGATCGGGGGGGGGGGGAGCTGCCCTCAGCATGCCTATTAAATTTCTATACTGCCTCTTAGCCATCAAAGGCTCTCGGGGCAGTTTACAAACACAGCAATGCATATGCAACAAATATGCCGTACGGAAAGTGGAAGGTGCTCTTCTGATGGGGTCTATCCCCCTCCTTGCCACTTTCCCTCTCCCGGTGGGCTTCCAGGGGAGGGCAAGCCAAGGGCAACAGCGGCCACTCAGCCACTCGGCGAGGGCAGGCGAGCAGGCAGAAACCGCGAGGCAGAGGTGGCCCAGGGCCAGCATTCCCAGGATGGGGCAGTGGTGCTTTCCAGGGCTGACCACAGGACTTCTCCCGGGGGGCAGAGGCAAGCAAAGAGCTCGTACCCAGAAAGGCTCCTGGTTTAGTAAGGTGCATGTCGAGGCATGTAAATTGCATGCACAGCCCGTGTCACTGCGACCCCATGGTGCCGAATCTCGGCTGCAAGCGCGCTTGCTTGCTTTGCTGCCGTGAGTTTAGAACCCTGCGCCGCGTGGCAGAAAATCAAGGGAACAGTAGCACCAACACAGAAGACCGTGTTTGACTTCACGCAAGAGCCACCGGGAACTCTAAGAAAAATGCATATGGAGCGAGGGATGTGAAAGATGAAAGGTGTCAACCCAGCCATGTTTGGACAGAAAAAGGCCTACGCACAACAGCCAGTCTACAAGTTGTGGCTCATTTTATTGTCCAGGGATGCATAGGACGGGACCAAAGAATTCGGAGAGGCAGCTGCACAAATACAGTATAACAGTCCCCTTTAAAGATGCCATGTTGGATATTTTCTGCCCTTGGCATCCTTATAAAACTGACAGACTTACAGGATTTGTCAGGAAACAAATTCCCACGTTCTGGAGTGATTTCTGTCAATCTCAGAACACTGGCACACTCTCTGTGGCGAGAGAATGCGGCAACGGCTTGCACGAGAGTGGGAAGGCCCCGTCAGCAGCACTGCAAGTTTGGCTGGCTGATCCTTACTGTTGAGGGGGCAGCGATCACATTTCTCCAAGGAAGGTTCCCGCCCCACCCCAAAGCTTAAAAACGAACCACAAAGTTGGTGAGTTACTCCTTGCCTAATGGTACCAAAAGCCAGACACAGAGTAGTTTCTCCCAAGAGAATGGGCAAAAACATGCCTGTACTTTTTAACTCCTGGAGAGCTAAAAGAGACCCGCTGTTTCAAAAATGAAAGCTAGAATTGAGGGGGTTACGGCTTCCCTGGGGGAGAAGCGTGGCCACGGGTTACGGGCGACCCTTACCTGAGAGCAAACATCCAGGACTAGAGACTGGGTTTCGTATTTCTTTACTTTGCAGCCGCTCCTACGGACAGAAAGGGGAGAGGGGTTAATGTTGGGCTTCCCCAATCTCAGCATTAAAGGAAGGCAGGTGAGGAGGGACGTTAGGAGGGATGGGAAGCAAGGGCAGGGTCAGAATTGGCACCCACTTTTGGAGCGCTTTGCTGGAAAGGAGGCCCCGGGCGGCACTCCCCCGTGTCGCCGGTGCATGGGAGGCAGCACCCCAACGGTGGCATTCAAGAGCTTTTATTCCTGTGGCCCAAGCAAAGCTGAGGGAGGTGGTTATGGGTTATGAAGGCGAAGGCAGAACTGTTGATGATTTCGCCAGTCCTGGTGATCTGGGCCATTGTGCCTGTATGACGCACAGCCAAGCAAAAACGGATCTGTCAGACTCATGCTTTCAAATGTAGGTTTAAAACAGGTCGTCCAGATAAACCTAAGAAAACCCACATATGTGATGAGGCCCTTGAAAGCTGGCCCAACCCAAGAGGTGCCCGCTTAGGGCGCAGTGCTAAGCCACAGTTTAGCAGAATGGCGCATCTCCACCTTCTGCAACCCCCTCCTGTGTGGGTGTGAGGGAGATCAGGGACCTGCTCCTGCGTTTAAACTAACCAGTTTGCTGTTACCCTGAAATGAGCTCAAAACGTGGTTCAATAAAACTATGGTTTAGGCAGGCCTAGCATGAACCCAGTTTGCGATCCTGCCCTGTTAACAAACCATCATTCAAGGTGAGGAGAGCCCGGTCCGTTTGGACCCGCAGGAAACCGGTGAGCGTGGAACACAGTGCCTGGCACTGCATCCCGTTATGGGTTGGAGGTGGTGGGAAGTGCCGGCTGGCTGCAATTCCCTTACTGGTCTGAGAATCACCCCAGTTTATGGAGCAAGAAATACAAGAACAGGGACGTAATATTTCCTGATGGTGTAAGGTGCAGATGCAATCAAGATATGCCAAGGATTGTAAAACATGGGGGTTCTATAGAGACCTAACAGATTTTGATCAAGTGATGCTTAAAACAGATGAGAAAATGATTAAAAGACTGTATGATTTTTTACTTGACAGGAAAATGGAAGGGGAACAGGTTAAGGAAACCATGATAACATGGGCACAAAACTTTGGAGTTAATGTTGAGCTAGAAAAATGGCAAAAACTATGGGAAAGAAACATTAAAGTAACATTAGCAACTTCGTATAAAGAAAATTTATATAAAATGTTTTATAGATGGTATTTGTCACCAAGTCAACTAGCTAAGATGTTTCCAAATCTGTCAAATAGATGTTGGAAATGTAAACATAAAGTGGGTACTTTTTATCATATGTGGTGGACTTGTGATAACGCAAAGAAGTACTGGATTAAAATACATAGATGGATGGAGGAAATACTACAAAAACCCTTTGCTTTTAAACCCGAAGTTTTATTGTTAAGCATTATACCGGAAGAGGTTAACAGACAGGAAATGTATTTGATGTTGCATCTAATCACAGCGGCGAGGATTGCATTCGCCCAATATTGGAAAAGTGAGGAGCTGATTGTAAGAAAAATCTTGGACTGTGCAGAAATGGATAGATTGACTTTATCGTTGAAGGAGAAAGAGGATACTGATTTCTATCGAACTTGGGACTCTTTTTATAATCGGCTGGAGAAATGGGACTTGGAGTAAATTTAGAGATGTTTTTTAAACTATGATAAATTAATTTGAATTTGATATGTTAAAAAATATGTAGTAGGAGGTTGACCCAGTGAATCCAATGTTTGATGTTTTTTTCCCTTTTTTTAGTGTTAGTTTTAAAATCTTAATAAAACATATATTAAAAAAAAGAATCGCTCCAGTTTGCAAGAAGGCATCTCACAACTGTACCCTGTAAGCTGCTTTTCTGGTTCTCATCCATCAGACTCTAACCATTCATGCAGTTTCACTTCTGTTTGAAGGGCCGGCCAGTCCAGGACATGCCATCGACCAGGAAGGCTCTGTGAGGGGTACCAGTGAGAAATGTGGCATGCAGGGCTGCCACACACAGCAGGGCCTTTTCCATGGTGGCTCCCAGGCTGTGGCCCTCCCTCCCCTCCCAGCAGAAGTGCAGCTCTCTCCAACACTACTGTCATTCAAGCGCCTCCCAAAGATTATTTGTACAGGCCTTCAAGTATGAGCAAGTGTTTTATCTGACTTCAGGGAAGGTTTCATTCTGCTTGAATGATCTTAATGGTATTTCGGGGCCGCACTATTTCACACAGGCTGATAACCTACCCTAAGATCCTTACAAGGAAAGGCAGGATGCGACTCTGTTAGACACATGCAGAACTCCACCTGCGGCACACACCGGTTTCTCCCCGCTGCTGCTGCCGGTCAAAAATCAACGAGCCCCCCTGAGGAAAGGCGCTTTCATTCATCCATCCCCATCAAACAAGCCAGCAGGGTGCAGGAAGCCCACAGCAGGCAAATGTGTAGCCATGGCTTGCCTTCATCCATATGCACCTCCCCGCACTCGTTTTGCAGGCTAATTTTGTCGTTATCTGCCTAACCTAAGCTGTGCTGGGAGCACAAACACACAGCAAAGAACCAAGCAAGCTTATCTTGGAAATCTAGAAGCCGTACAAGGAAGCGCTTGTAAAACACCAGCACGGGAGTAAGTCCCATCGATCACTGCCACACAGCCTTGCCCATGTGCATGCTTTCTCGGAAGGACGTCCCCCTGATTTCAGGCTGTTTCCATTTCAAATAGCAAGACTGGTCTTCACCAGGAACTTGAAGCTCTCTGCATCCCTGATCCCATTTCTCGCTGGCCAGCCGCTTTCCTCAGTCTCTCTCCGTTTCCCACACCAAACCGCCTCCTCCTCGTTCCCAGCCCAAGCCTCATTTTTTCTCTCCCACTCACCCATCATTATATTTCATGGCTCAACTTTCTCTCCCTCAACTCCTAACCTCATTGTTTCTCCCCTTGCTTCTTCTCTCCTCTCTACCCTTTTGCCTTCTACTTCCTTCCCACCTCGAGTCACACTCTCGAGTCATTTTGTGGTGGAGCCCCTGTGCTGCCGCATGTTTTGGTGCTGGATGAATCACCGGGTTTGGCCTCCAACCAGCCCTGCCACGCAGGTGCAGACAACAGACCAAGCAATATAAAACAGATCCAATCATGCTTTGCTAGGGAAAGCACAGGTGGCGTATCAGTTCTCCCCTGCTGGCTGCAGCCCTATTTAGCCCTTGGGCTGTTGTGCTGTCCGAACCGGGAGACTGTCTCCTGGCCCTTAACCATGGTTAAACCACAAACAATCAAGGCAGAGTTGCTCAACCTGACACCCTGCAGATGCATCGAATTCCCATCTCCAGCATCGAATTTCCCGCCAAGTTAATACGTTCACATAAGATGGCAGTCCAAATATAATTGAGAGAGGATGGCCAGAACATCTGAACCCAGAGCCAGTTGGCGACACCATTTCTGGCTCTGGAGCACAGAAAGGTGTCCGGGTGGCCAGGAGACATGAAGAGGCATCCCCTCCCCTCTTCTCTCCTTCAAAGGAACAAAAGCCACATTTTGGAAGATGCTGGAAACGGGTCTGTCTGTGGCCCCATCAGTTCTGGGACCAAGCTCTTTTCTGTCCTCCGGCTGGAGGCTGCACAGCTGCAGCCCCCCACCGCTTGCCCCTCACACCCCCAGGCCTTGCCTCCTCCTCCCGGCAGCCTGCTGGGATGCGTCATCCGGAGATGGCAAGCCCAGCTTCTACTCCCTCCTCGCTCCTTTTCGCTGACGCGCTGCGCCCTTCAGCTGGCCCAGCTTGTCTAACTATAGCAGGCGCGGTGCTCGTCCCTCACCTCCTCCATTTCCTGCTTTACAAAGCAGGCATCAAGCGAGGACAGCATCTCCGATTCCTTGAGGCAGGAACTCCTTGAAGAGGCACTCAGGCCGCCGCAGACACACAAAACAGGGGGGCAAGAGCACACATCGTCCCTTCATCCCGTCCCACATGCACTCGGTTTCTCGACAGCACAGCTGGCCCATGTCCTGAATCAAATGCCATCAGGGCCTCCCCAAAACACAACAGCCGATGTTTCACACCACGAAAGAGCCAGCTTGATAATTAGGGGAACAGATTAGAGAGGATGCTCTGGAAAGATGCTGGAAGAGAAGAGAGGATGCCAGAAAATCTGGCATCCCGGCCTATACAGTGAACAGGACAGGTGGAGCTCCCTGGGAAGGTCTTCCAGGGCAGGGGGCTAACACAGACAAGGCCCCCTCTGGCAGCTGCCCCACAGCACCATTGTGGGAGGCAACATGCAGAGAAGACCCTCCGAGGATTTTAGCAGCTGGGCCGGAAAAGCACCTTCTCACCCGCACCCTCCTGGCCTGCTTAAGGCATTAAAGGGAAGGAAAAATGCTAAGGGGCCACTGACTTCCTGCCTTGCTCCTTAAGGACAGTGGGAAGCGTTGGGAAGGAACAGCCCGACCAGTGGCCATGCTGGCTAGAGAGCAGTTATGGTCTTACAAACCGGCGGCCTCTCTAGTGCATTAAGAAACACATCGTGTTGGGTGCCCCACTGCAGAATACATACCCTCCATGCAGAAGGCTCCGGGTTCGATTCCCGGCACCTCCAAGTTGGGCATGACCCCACCTAGGGGTCTCAAGCCTCTCCAGGTACGGTTGGGCAAGATCTCTGTCTGGAACCTGGAAGATGTCAACTATCCAAGGTGGGAGGTCCATGGCCCAGCTCAGTGGAAGGCAACCCCCCACATCCCTAACTACCCCTGGCAAAACCTTTTCAGCAGCAGCCTCGCTTCAAAGTCTGGAGGCAAGAGGGTTCTAGAACGACGCCACTGACACAAAGGTGGCCACGTGACTAGTGGTTTAGGGTGAGTAAGACTCTCCTCCAGGTAGCCCAGCAGTGAAGTGTGAGCAGCACTGGTCCTTCCCTCTGCTAGTCAACCAATCGCTCATGCAGGCCCATGTGGGCGGAAAGGCTTGCATGTGCCACGGACTTATCGGCAAGGGTGGCCAGCAAGATCTTCCAAGCAGCCGCTCATGAATCCAGAAGACGCATTCAAGGACGGGCCCCTAAGCTGAGGTGGGGCAAAGTTAAGCAGCCTGATCTAGACTCAGTGGAAAAGCAGTTCCTGTTTTCCAAAGCCTTCCGATTCGGCTTCTGTCCACCTTTAGCATAAGGCACCAGCAGATCCATGCCTCGCTAGCTCTTTCTAAACAAAGAATTTGGGGAAGTTGGTACAGGCAAAACGTTAATTCATTTGGGGAAGATAAAGTATACAGTGACTACTTATAGACGGGCTGACGACGCATCTGGTTTGTTCTTCTTTCACACGGATGCGTCCACCAATGTCAAACCGTTCGAGCTGCTATTTCTGCACTCCGCCTGAATGCAGTCAGCAAAAGGCCATGATCCCGGAAAGGAGAGCTCATTTACACTTGGAGAAGATCCAGCCCTTTGTTTCTACACAAAGGAGTGGCCCAAGGACAGTCTGGGAATGTTTGATTTCAGAATGAGAGAGGAGCTCTAATATGGGGGGGGGGGGGCGCACATTGATTGCATCGATGCTTTGTATGCCATGAAAAGCGGATGCAACTAGCATGCCATGAGATCAGGCACAACTATCTCCCATTCCTCATTCCTTGCAAAGCCAGGCTGTCAGATAAAATCATCTCTCTTAAGGGGAGGCGGGGGCAAGAGCCAGGCAA
>JAIXND010000621.1:23051409-23071144 GCA_023646645.1 Varanus salvator macromaculatus | reverse complement strand
AGAGAGAGAGAGAGAGAGAGAGAGAGAGAGAGAGCGAGCCAGCCAGCAAACCCCTTTTTTTCAAACAAAGCCAAGCCAGAAGAGGAACAAGGCAGGAAAGGGAAGTGAGTACTTACAACAGAAAACAGAGAAATTTCACTTGTTCAGTAGTCCTGGTGCATCACAATGGACAGACAAGAAAAAGGGAGAGAAAGAGAAAGATGGAGGGGGAGGAAAAAAATATCTGTGAAAGACCTGGATATATTTCCTCCCTGGATAAATGTAAGTTATTGCATGAGTGGGGCGAAACATGCAAAGAAGAGATGCGAAACTGCAAGTATTTATTACTGCTGTTGGAGAGAAAGGAGCTCCCAAATGAATGACTGAGGTCAGAGCAAGCAATGTCCAAACACCCAGATTATATTAGAGCACGGGATGCTACCTTGTGGATGGAGCTCGGATTCCCAAGGAAGTCTGCGTCCACTCGGGAAGCACAACCCCAAGCCCAGGCTCCACGCCAGGAGGGGTGCAGCGCCCAGCCCTCGGAGCCCTGCACTGCCCCGTGGAGCTTCTCTGGGTCCCCCAAGGTGGTGCGTGGCCTCGGAGGCTTCCCCAGCAGAACCCGCGCTGTTTCCCACCAGAGGCAGGAGACGCTGCAGCTCCCAAACCTTCCAGGTGCCTTCCTGCACTGAGCACGGAGGGCCGTTCAATGACCGTCCTGGGCACTGCCATGCACTGGCCACTTCTCTCTTTCCCTCCCTTTCAGGAAATGCAGAACAAAACCTTGATCTGAAACTCGACTGGACGCAGAGCAGCACAAATCAAATCAGCCTCCCGCTAACGTGGTGGGAGAAGCGTCTGCCCATGTGAAGAGCTGAATCCAAATGGAGACTTCCCTGCTTCCCTCCCATTCAGCAACGCTTCTGGCTCCACCCACAGCACCCCCTTGCACTCCCGCCGCTCCCCGGAATCGGGCACCTCCATCTGAGCAGATGGGCATTTGGGGGAGGGCCCCCTCCCCACCCGGCGGTTGAGGCCATCTGGTCTCTGGAGGCTCTGCAGCAGGCAACCCAGTCCCCACCCGAAACAGGCAGCACCCCGCTCCGGTTGTATGGCTGCAAAGGTACCTCTCGGCACAGGTCAGCAGATCCTGATGAGAGCCCAGAATCCAGGGAAGCGGCTGGACAAGCTACCGGGGGGGGGGGAGGGGCTGGGAGGACAGAGAATTTGCAGTACGGCTTGGATTTGTTTTCTTTCGAAAGGCCCATAATCTCGCCCTGCTGCCCTGGGCGTTGAGCCCGCTGCATGGGAAGGTGTGACGTGGTGTCCTGCAACTGCAGGGCTTGGACCCGAGGGCCTTCATGGCCCCTCCCAAGTCCCTTCCTCTTCTAGGATTCTTCTCCCAAGACCAGAACAGAAGAGCTCTGCTGAAGCAGACCAAAGCTCACCTGGTCCAAAATCCCGATAGTCCTGCGGACAACCAATGGCGTCCGGGCGGCCCACAGGTCGGAGACAGCAGCATAATCCTGCTCATGCCCCCCAGCAGCCAGCTCACAGGCGCTTGGCCATCCCGAAGGAAAGGCAAGATACAGTTGCTGTGGCCACCGCGAAGCCGATGGGCCTGGGGCGACCCTGCCGGGCCCCGTCCCTCCGAGCATCTGCGGGCTCGGCCCAGTGCTCTGGCGCAACCCAGAGGAAGCCTGCGAACGCTTGTGGCGCCTCACTAGTGCAGGCCACGCAACCAGCGACGCATTTTGGTGCCGCTTGCAGCGGCTGGGCTGCTTTGCCCCCTGCGAAGGGGGCAACTGCAGCTGCTCCTGGCACACAAGCGGGTGGTGGCAGCAGTCGGGGGCCAGCTTCCCCGGTGGTGCTGTGCAAGCAAGCAGGCAGGCAGGCAGGCACTGCCAGTGCAGGACGTGCCCCGACTCCCGGCACGCTGGCCAGGAACCTGGGCCCTGGGCCTCCGCAACGTGGACCCGAGCCTGGGCAGCCAAGCCAGGGAATCCGATGGACTCCCCCCACCCAGCAGGTTCCTGCACAGCCCAATGCGCCAAGGCTTTGGAGCTGCCGAACATTCCTAACATGTCCCCTCGCAGTTAATCACTGAACTGCCCCCAGCAATGAAGCTCACACCTTGCTATTTAGTTGGGGAAAGAGCGGAGGGTCCCTTCCCTCCTTCCCCACCCTTCCATCCCCCGGCCCAAGACAGGTGGCTGCAGATCATGGGAATGCATAGCCCAGGATGCGCAGACTTGAGAGGGAATTTCTGGCGTTTTGCTGGATGGAGGCCATGTTTTCTTTTCGCGAGAGCCCCGAGATGCGCCGAGCGGAGCCACATGCAAAGAGGTGGGGCAGGGACGCTCTCACGTTTGCCACGAAGGGCCAGGGCCTTTCGGCACATGCTCAGCACGACACCCAGAACTGACCTCACAACCCAACCATGGTTCCATCCAGCCACATCCCTGGTTCTTAGCCTACAATTCTGGCTTGCTGTGGAAGCTGTGAAAGGCCATGCTAGGTAAACCGTGGAAGGCAGGTCCCAAACCTGTCCAGCTGCTCCTGCTGGAAATATGCTAGCAGTGCAGGCTAGCACACCTGCTCCTTCGCAGTAAGACCAAATCCAGAAACATTCTGCCCACTGTCATGTGCAAACAGGGCCTCTGTTTTGGAAAAATGCAGGCTGAAAGGATTTAACTCAAAGTGAGCGTACCAGTATTTCAGTAAAATAAGTGTCCCATCCTTGAATCTTCCCTAGAGCCCAAAAGCAAAGTATTATAATTTCTAAATGCTGAATTCCCGAAGGCTGTGAATCTCTGCAGGGAAATGTGGCAAAGCTCTTCCTGGAATGTACCACTTCAGAGAGCAGCTAGGGAGTGGCACATTCCTCTATGGTTCATATGGCACAGCATCTTATATAAAGAAAGCTAGGATACCAGAGTGGAAGGTGTACTAGTCTTTGATAGGCAGGGAAATTTTAACGTTTACATACCTCTGTCTCGCTTTTTCATGCATACAAACAGCAACCCCCCCCCCCCCGCCCGCTCGCAGCTGGAAATGGTAGAGTCTGGGAGGTTTTATACCACACACATTGACTGGGTTTGTTTGGCACAAACAACCATTAAGAGTTACTGCACACAGTGGGGTATCATCTCATGTGAACCCAGACCAATTTCCCAAGAGTGGCTTCTCTGTCCGTAACAAGCCGCCCCAACAACCCGTGGGCAATTTTGGAGACTTTTTCCTACAGTGGGTTGCTGAGCCATCCGAACCCAGGCAGCTGAGCTCAGTGTGCTTATGGAGAATCAAGACCATGGAGTACTGCAGAGGTGGCTATACAGAACCAGATGAATGTTTAAAACTTAATATATTATTTTTATGTATTTAAAAATATTTCATATATTTAAAAATAAATGCTATATTAGATTCTTGGCATGCCTGCAATTTCAAGTATTTTGGTTAGGAAAGGAGCAACCTGAGACTGGACTTCCATTGGAAAAATGCAACCTTCATCCCAGTAGGACTGCAAAGACAGCAGGGATCTTAAATCCTACAGCCAGCGAGCTGCAGTGGCTGGTGTTGGACTGGGAGGTCCCGGCTCTTGTTCCCACTTGGCCATGAAGCAGACTGGGAGATGTGGGGCCAGCCGCTGATTCTTAGCCTAACCTACCTTTGTCAGGTTGTTGTAAAGTTAAAATGGAGAGGAGGATTATGTACATAAGGTTCCTTGCAGGAAAAACTGGGGTATCAATAAAAATATTTTCCCAACATAAGGCAATGTTTCTCAGATGCCTGAGCATGAAGCCACATGCCTTTCTCCACCACCTCCAATCCTGTCAGTTAAAAGTCAGCCGAAAAAGTGTACTCGAAAGCGGAAGAGGGGGAAGACGCAGCCCACCAGGTCCCACCTCCCAAGCCTAGATCACTATGTGGGCAGCTGAGGGTTTTCTTCGGCAATGGAGCAACGGCTGCCACCGGGCAAGGGGCCTCCTTCGCAGTGGCCCCATCTATGGAATGGTCTTCCCAGGAAGAACTGCCTGGGTTCTTCACTGCACGTATTGAGATGCCAGGTTAAGGCCTTTCCCTGCCAGTATTTAAACTTTAACCTGCTGACAGGATTATTCCACTTGACTTCTGACTCTTTAGTAGCTGTAATATTTTATTTCTCCCATTTCCACACGGCCTGATAGCCAAAAGGGCCTGTCCCTTTCCCCCAGCTGGTGGCCATTTTGGATTTCCCAGCTTATTTGTTCATTTATTTATTTAAAACGTGCCTAGACTGTCCCTTACCGTGGTCTCAGGACAGTTTAACAATAAGACAAAATAAAATAAAACACAGCATCCTAATAAAAAATTTCCAATCAACCGTAAAACCCCTATTAAAACAATCGAATCTTAAAACATTGGGAAAATAAAAAGGTTGATTTTCAGCCTGGTGCTGAAAAGAATAAAGTGTTGGCACCAGGCGGACCTCTCTGGAGAGCGCATTCCACAATCTGGGTGCCACCGCAGAGAAGGCCCTTCTCCAGGTAGTCACCCTCCTCATCTCCTTCAGGGAGGGCTCCCGGAGAAGGGCCTCTGCCCAGACCTTAAGGGGCGGGCGGGCACATATGGAAGGAGACGCTCCTTCGGGTAACCAGGTCCTAAGCCATTTAGGGCATTATAGGTCACCACCAGCACCTTAAATTGGCCCCGGGCTTTGACTGGTAGCCAGTGTAGCTGGAAAAGGGCCGTTGTTATGTGTTCATGCCTGCCAGTCCCCATTAACAACCTGGCGACTCTATTCTAGACTAGCTGAAGTATCTGGACTGTCTTCAAGGGCTGCCCCACATAGAGCGTGCTTTTGCATCCTGCTCCTTACCCCATTGTGCAAGGCTGAGCTACAGGAGTGGAAGCATTAAGCATTAATGTGCTGCTGTGCAGGCTTGCCATCACGGGAATTTGGCCCAAGCTCTTCTCTAAAACAGAATTTGGGCTGCGTGAGGTTTAACATTCCTGCAATAATGTATCAGCACCCTGATTATGGAATACGCTCCCCAGAAAGGCTCGCCTGGCACCGATGCGTCTTTCTTTTCACACCAGGCAAAAGCCTTTTCAGTCTCCTGTTATTTTAATGTCTAATTGGTTTTAATGTGTTTTATATTGCATGCTGTGCTATTTTGATTTCTATTTTACTTGCTGTTTCTTGTAAACTGTCCCAAGGCACTAGTACAGGGATGGTTTATAAAAGCTTTAGACAGACAGACAGACAGACAGACAGACAGACAGACAGACAGACAGACATTCCCCAGCACATCACTCCAGAATTGCTGTTAGCTAGCCAGGGGACCAAGACTTCCGACAATCCTATGCCTCATTAAAAAAAAAAAAGCAGCAGCAGCAGCAGCCTACAAGTTCAAGATGCTCAAGCGCTTATAAAGCTGGGATAAGGCTTACACAAGTGACAGTTTGCAGGGTATGGGCTACGCATGGCCCAAGACCTCAAGGACCGCCCTACCGCACTCCAACCCAATCAGATACCCCGGGCCCATCATCACTCACGTTATCAACCGCGACTTGGCCTTCTTGGGAGAGGCAGCGCCTTTCCTCAGGTCATCTCCCACCGCCTCCAGCGCCTGCAAATCCAGGATCTCCTTGAAACTGTTCTCAGCAGAGGGGCAGGAGTGCAATGCCTTGGTGGGCTTGAACGGGTCAGCTCCATCCAGGTTGTAGGAACCCACCGGAAGAGCCGGGGAGCTCTGCAACTTTGAGCCCGCGGCAAAGGGGTCGAGGTTGGGGTCCTCCCGCCGGTCAGCATTCTCCTGGGAGGAGGCTTTGGGGGCGGGCACATCTGGGGGGGACTCAGCACTCGTCTTCTCCCCATCCTCTGCACCTGCAGCAGGCCGGCCGGCGGCACTCCTTTGCCTCTTGGGGGACAGTTTACTAGCCACCTTCCTTCCGGTTTTCCTTGGCGGGGCTTTCTTGGTCTCGGGGCTTTCCCCGCCTTCTGTGAAATCAAATTCGAGCTTCACGGCCCGGCCCTTGGCCTCACCAGCTCCTTCCTCCCCTGTGTCGCTGCTCAAGGGAGCAAAACCTTGCTGAGATGCAGGGGGAGAGTTTTGGAGTTTGGAGCCCCCCATCACAAATGGGTTCAGGTTTTCATTGTAGTCCTCTGGGTCAAAGCGGTAAGTGGCTTTGGGGACAGGGGTGCCTTCCCGGCCTGCCTCCGTCTCCGGGGTCTCTCGCCCCGTTTTCTTCTGCAGAGCCGCCGGCTTTGCTCTTGGGAGCTTGCTTTTGCTGGTCACAGGCGTCTCGCCATTTGGCTTGGCTCCGGGAGACCCTTCGGCAGGGACCTCCCTGCCTTCCGGGATCGTCCCCTGAGGCTCTTCTGGAACCACCGAGCTCACGACACTTGCTGGAGCTTGGTCCGGGCCTGACCTCCCTGGGGAAGCGCTTCCTTCCGCAACAGCAGCAGGCCGCTCTGCAGACAGGTCTGTCCCTGGTGCAGGAGGAGTCATGGGTAAACCTCCGCCAAGCCCAAGGTCAGTGTCTGAGGAAAACGGCTCGCTGGCTTGCGAGACGGAGGAGTCTGCCCACAATTCATCCTTTGCCAAAGCTGAGCCCTGGGATGACTTCTCCAACTCTATGGCCGTCAATTGCATGTCATCTCCACGTAATGCTGGAAGTGGGAGAAACAAAAAAGAGACAGAAGACGTGAAAGAAGAATATGCCCCATCCAGAAAAGACTCCATGGAACAGCTCTCCTCAACCTGGGCTTACAACCAGAAACACCTCCGGACTCCAGCACGGGGGTCCTTTTCTGTCCAAGCTCTAGCAGGAGGTGGCAAGAGGAGCATTCATACGACTGAAGGTTTCCCTGACATTAAAGGTGACTTTAAAAAGGTGTCCTTTTTAGAAAAGTTACTTGCCAAGGTCATAACTTCCAGCCTAGCTTTTATTCTGCCTGTGCTACTTTTCTGCAAGTGCATGTTCATTGCCCTGTTATTAGCTTCCACATTGTATCAATACACTAATACGAATGTATTATATTATTGCAAGTTCTTTTTTATTATTATTTATAATGCAAGAACATCCAAATGTAGGAGAACTCCTATAAAGGTCTGATGCATGTTTACTGCGTCCGTTGGAACTAGACCTTCTGTCTATGGCTCTGCCCACCATCTTCCTCATCTTGTATTTTTTGGTTTGCTTAAGCCAGGTCACAAGTGAAATCTTCACAGAATTTTGTAAAAAGTTAATGCACGCTCCAGCCATTAACAGGGACTTTCAATGATTATTCTCTTTCCCTTCTGTTTCCGAGACTTTACTTTTAGGCCTCCAAACCCCAGACTGCATGCTGCAAAGAGCAGCCGAATTCCCTCTTGAGAAATTTAGTCAACATGCCAGATGTCCCCACCACTGAGTGCCCACTAGAACAGGGCAGCCAAACACTTCTGCCTTTCTTAGTAACAAAGGCATCCCCAACATCCTTGGTTCTGAGCTTCCATCAAAGCGGTCAAGCTCAATTTTGCTCAGTTTCTCATGTTTCCAGTACTAACTTCGATCTGCTCCAATTCCGCATCAGACTGCAAATGAAGCCCATGTGAAAATTTTGCATCCTAATGATTTTTTTTCCTAAACATGCACATTTTGGTCAGCAGTTTTGCAGATGGACACATGTTCCCCCCACTGGATAAAACACCATTGTGCGCACTTTTGCAAATCTTTTGTTGTTCAGCAAACATTTCTGCAGAACATTTCTCTGCTTTTCACGTCTGTGTGTTTTTAACTTTTGTTAACCACACAGACAGTCTTGGCTATTGGGTGGTATAATCAATAAATATAAAACAAACAAACAAGTAAACATGACACCATTTTGTGAGCATTTTCCCAATGCTTCTCTGAAATTCTTGGGCTGCTAAAGATTCAACAGCGTGTGTTAGTGTTTTGGACCAAGACTCAGTTCCCCTCAGAACCCCCTCCCGGCACAACCGATGCCACAGGATTGTTTAAGGATGAAATGGATGGAGGTCACCTCCCACTCCTTGGAGAAATAAACACAATCAATTAATAAGCATAACAGTAAGTACTGCAGCAGATCCAAAGCCTTCAAATCTCGGTAAAACACATCTAAAGAAGGCGAGATTTGCTGATGGTTTGCAGGCAATGCCTGCAAAAAAACCCAAACCAGCAACCTGCTTCATTGCCATCACTAATGGAAGCAGAATTAATTGTGCAAGAGGGAAAATTATGTGCACGTACCCAAAATGAGAGTCCGCATGCAACCATGTAACTTGCACAGGTCAGAGAACCGGGACTGCTTATGATGCAGATTCATTCATGTGCAGAGCAGGGTATATTTGCGCGCCTCGTTCGTTGCTAAGCATTCAGTGCTTCGCTCCGTGAGCGAGCGCTGTGCCAATGACCCCGTTTCCAGAGGCACGCGAGGCAGCTGGTGCCTGCTATCATGGTAAGAACAGGTAAAAGCCTCCTCCGTTCACTCTCGAATGTCAGCTGCCTTCTGGAAACAGATTAAATCGCTATTCTGCTCTGCACAGCACGTTAACCATCACCCCCCTTTCCTGATTTATACAGCACTGCACACATGTGGAGCAGCAACAAAATAGCTCCCTGCCCCAAGGATCATGCAATCTAATACAGCATAGAGAAGACACCAGAGGGAGAGGGAAGGAAAGACAAGAGGAGACAGATGTCTCTGCTCAACTGTATGTCTTTAAGAGTTAGTTTTTGGAGGGGAAGAAGACTGAGTTGTGGCCCCAAGAACTCTGAGAAAGGGGTGAGCCACCATGAAGATAATCTCGAAGGATGCTCAGCAAAGCAAGAGCAGAGTCATTGAAGGAATAGCAAGCCGTCCCTATTGCACACATTTCAGTGCAGAAATTTGGCCAAGTGTGAAAACAGAAGGATAATTGCATTCCGATTCAGGTGTTATTAAGAACTGCAAATCAAGTCAGTTTGCATTAAAATTTGAACCAAGCAAATTGTCCCCTGGCCCTGGCACTAGGAAAGTTTGTACCACAACAAAGCTGCTCACCTCTGGAGGCTACTGAGAGACTCTGGATGGTTAGAGCCAGAATGGTGCTCCTTTGCAATTCCCTCCTAGCTTCCAGAACTGCTGGGGCCTGCCTGCAAGCTTATTTTTCTCTTTCAGGAGGGTCTCTTGAAAACATTTGGGAGGGGAAGGAGATCCCCCGTGAAAGTATGACAGGGAGTCTCTCTGGTTTGCTGCCAAAGCACCTGTCTAAGTTGAAGCCGAGTTCTTTTTTCCAGCTATCATTTACAAGAGGAGAGGCCCAAGGCGTGTAACCGGAATTCAGAGCATCTGAACTTGTGCACAAGTAGCTGCATTGCTGGAGAACTCAACCGCACCTGACAGATACGGCAGGCCTACTGAGCAGCCTCAGATGTCTTACTTCCCACAGGAAAGATGCTTACGCAATCTCCCAATGTGACTTTTTAAAAATACAGTGGGACCTCGGCTCACAAACTTAATCCGTTCCAGGACTCTGATCGTGAGCCAAAATGGTCGTGAGCCAAGTTAAATTTCCCCATAAGGTTCAGTGCAAATAAGGTTAATCCATTCTGTAACTATTTTTTTAATTCAGAAAAATGTGAAGCTAAGTGACAAAGAACAACACAGATCACGGCCACCCCACCCCACCGAGCAGGAGCGCGGCCACCTCCCCACTCAGGGAGGGTGGGAAGACGGCCACAACCACAGTCACCACCCAGTGCGGATTTCACGACCCGAGTTAAAATTTTTATGAAATTTTTGTTCGCGACCCGATTTGGTCGTGGACTGAAGCGTTCGTGAGCCGAGGTACCCCTGTACAGAGGTTCTACAGCTGGCGATGCAACTCATGGAGAACCCTTGATGTTTGGGTGCCCGAGGCAGAACATCCAAGTGGCCAGCCCGTGTGCTTGCACAGGCAAGGATGCAAACGGCTGGAAGGGCATTCCTGGGAATAATATCGGGAGGAAGAATAGTTTGCACGTGTGACTGATGTGTGAAGCATCGTCATCCACTCCAGACTAGGGGCACTCTTCCATGCTTATAACGTACCCAGCCTCACCGCAGGATCAGTGCTGATGCAAGAGGGTCTTTCTGCTCCTTGCAAGTGGAGTCTGTTTATGCTGCTATGACCGCACCCTGCACTGACCCCGGAAGCCAGCTCTGGTGGTGGTGCAGACAGCACAAGACGCTCCGGAAGCAGCAGAAACAAAGGTCTTCCCACTTTACATTTACATCCAAAGCCAAGTGCCAGGACTGAAGAGGCTTCCTTTTCCCCTTCCCACGACTTGGAAAGAGGGGGAAAGAGGGCTTTGCAGTGTGCCTGGCAAGGGTGCCTGTTTCTAGCAAGCTGATCCATCAGTCACAGCGGTGACAGAAACAGGACTCCAGGTGCTTTCTGAATGCGAGGATGGAGCGAACGCGAAAGCTGGGCTACCTGCGGTGTCCCTGGCGGCCTTCGCCAGCCCAGCACCCTCCGGATGGGTGGCGGTAACAACCCACAGCAAGGCCAGTGAGGAAGGCAGACCCTGTCACCAACGCACTTGGTCCTGCCTCTGCCAGTCAGAAGGCCTAGAACAGCCTTCCCAGGCACCGAATTCCATCAGCCCCAGCTGGCGTGGCCAAGGGCCAGGAATGCTAGGAGCTGCCATCCAAGGCAGTGGGAGGCACGAGATGGGAGAAAGGCTGGCCCAGGACAGGCTGGCTGGGGATGATGGGAGTTGTAGCCCGACCCAGCCAGGCACCCCCGGGTTGGGGAAAGCTGATCCGCATGAGGCCAAACCTCAATATCCCTCCGAGGATGCCCCACTGGAGGTCTGGGAGTCTTTTTTGGCCTCCTGATCCTTCCCACCAAAGACTTCACTCCACAGGGTACTGGGGCTCCAAGATGGCAAACCGCAACAGAGTACTACGCACGGCTGCCAAAACCGGGCTTTTCCCAGGGTATCCCGCACGGCCACGCTTGGGGCAGGCAGTGTGCCGGACTGGGAGGTGGCTGCATAGCTGAGCTTCCCACGCTAGCCACAGCCCAGCCTCCCGATCTGCCCAGGGAGGGATTCCTGCTCTGCAGAGAAGTAGCAAAGGCCAGGCAAAGCGGCACAGCCATTTGCAGAAGGCATCTCGAAAGACCAGAGGAACCTGTTACTGCAAGGGAACTGCAAGGCCAGAAGCAAAGCAGAAGGAAACACGGTGCTGTCTGGCCCCTCTGCTCACCCCAGGAGCCTCGACTACAGAACCACGCCCTGCTTTCTTGATCTGTATGTAAAGAACCCCGGGGCTGGCACAGGTAGTCACCTGGAGTATGGAACCCACTGCCTCGCTATGCACACAGATGCACCACCGTGACAGGTTCAGTTCCAGCCCACGTCCTGCATGTACGAGGCATCCCAGAACCATCCAGCACAGGGAGAACTTTGATATTGCTTGGCATCCGAAGCTGTCCTACTCAGAAGCATGGCCCACTGTGTTTTCTGGGGCTTGCTCCCAGGTAAGCAGGAGAGCAACACTGACCGAGGCAGTCCCTGCATGGAATTTCTGGTCACTGGGCACAGAGGAACAACGAAACACACATGCATGCGTGAACCAGGAACAAGGCCAAAAAAGAAGAGGGCCAGGGAGAAGTTTTTCTCCCTCTCTCATAGGGAATTGTAAAATTCAGCTGATGGGCAGCAGATCTGGGACAGAAAGAACAAAACAGTTCTTTGCACGGTACATAAAAGAACTCGGTGCTACACGAAGGCAGCCAAAGCAGCCTCTGTTCCACAACCAGCCAGAAGCCAGATTGATGGATCTCAGCCAGGGGTGGGCTGCTTGTATCCTTCCAAAACGTTCAGCCTACAATTCCCATCAGCCCTAACCAGCACAGCTAGTGGTGAGGGATAAAAGGGAGCTGCAGGCCAAACCGTAGGGAGGACAAGTTGCCCAACCTTGACCTCAAGAACCCGTTGCATCCAGAAACCACTGCAGCCAAAATGCTATGCATGCTCCACCATGCCCAGAACAGAATTTTGGAGACGGGCCAGAAATTAGGGAGGGATCCAAGCAGGGTTTCTTTTATGCTCAGCACCTCTTGCAGCCAGGATGGAATCACACCTTGCCATAAGGGAGCTTTCACTGCTACACTCACCATGCCACCAATTCCAGGCGTAGGACCATAACTGCGCCGATTTCTTATGAACACAGGCCCTTTGGGCCATGGTGGGAGGCAATAAAGATTTGTGGGGTGGCAGGAAAAGCATCCGGAAACGCAGAGAGGCTCCAGCGCTCCCGCTCTGAGAGAAAACGCCTGGCGCAGGCCGCTGGAGGGACCTGAGAGTCAGTCGGCTGTAAAATCCAAGCTGACACGCACAGTCCAGCCAGCAAGGGAGTTCTGCACGACAGCCCGGAGAGGAGGAGGAGACTGCTGCAGCTAGAAAGGGCCGTCATTCGGGGCTTTGCTTCTGCAGGCTCTCCCCGAATGCCAGGCCCCAGCCCTCGGCGATGAAAGCAGTAAGCAGGGGTGCAGCTTAGTGGGAGCCGCGGAGGGTCCGCAGAGTCCCTGGCTCAGTGGGGAACCACACCAGGCTCGCAGAAAGTCCAAATGCTCCTGCCACTGAAAGGACTTCAGGGACCCTTGGAGATTTGGCAGGAGCCAAAGCAGGTGATGTGCTGGAGGCCTGGCTCTTGCCCGAAGCCTGGCTTGGAGTTCAGCTCCCAGCTCCAAGTGTCTGGACATGCGCATGGAAGGCATGTCATGAGTGGAGCCAGGGGTCAGACTAGATGGCCCAGGAGGCCCCTTCTGACTCGCTCCGTTTCTATGTTAAGACACACTCAATGGCCTGTCTCCCAGTGAGTAGACCTGCTCACCGCACCTGCCCAGATGCCTTGCTCTCCATCTCCAAGGCCACCATTTGCTGGGCCAGCAGAGAGCAAGGAGGCCGGGCACCTTCCGCTCCTCCTCTCCACCCCATGGTCTGGGTCTGACCAAGAGAGGTGACTAAGCAGGCTACAGTGGGGAAGGGGCGGAGAGCCACTTCAGGTGAACCACACCTGCCCACAACACCAGCCCTGAGCCCCAACCTGCGTGGCCAACCATTGGGAACGCTGCACGTCATAGCAGGAAATGTTCAGAGGACACAGAGCTCTGGAAACCTGCGTAAAATCGAGCCAGTACTGCTACCCACATAAAGGTGAGGGTGATGGATCGTATCCCCGAAGTGCGCGTCCTTTTAGAGGGGTGCTGGAAAAACCAACGCACTGGATGCTGAAGTTCCTTAAGCAGTGATAAAATGCCCAGTGCTTGAATAGCCGGTTCCTCTGATATTTTCCTATAAATAATGTTGCGATTTTAGAACTGCAAGGGCAAAGATCCTAGGACTAAAGGGGAATCCGTGTTAATGAGCACTGGCCAGCGGGGTGGCAGGGAAAGCACGGACGCAGCTGCTATCTGTGTTCGTTTCTACGGAGCACATCCCGTGCGAGTAGCAAGTGTCCAAGGAATGATCTATTTCCAAAAAAGCTTGCCTTGTGGTTTGGGTGACTGCGTGCTGAGTCAGCCTCAGCTGAGTGGAACAAACAGCGTCTTTTCTTCTGCCTCCCGTTTCCGCCTCCCCAGCAACGGCTAAATCAGATCAGGCTCTGGGCAGCCGCGGGGGAAGAGACTGACAGCCAGTGCGATTCGTGCTGATTTATCTCCCAGCCGGTCTCAACAACTGGCCAGAACTTTCCTTATATGCTCACAGATCAAAGCAGGCCCCAGTCCAAAAAGCAGCAGCGTGGCCTTGAATCCTGGCCATTTCTATGGCAGGGTGTGGGGGATGGACCTGAGCCGCTTCAGATATGCCTGAACTCCAACTCCTATCAGCCACGGCCAAAGGGCAGGGAGGATGGAGAATAAGGTCACAGCCTCATCAACCCTGTCGGAGGTATTTAGGTACTTTAGCAATAACTAAAGAGGGTCAAAAACTGAGAGTAACTGCTAGATAACAACGTTAGCCCAACCTATTGGTCTCCCGCAAGGAAAGGTAGTAACGCTGGATCAAATTCTTTATACTGCAAAAAACTGGTGGAAGGAATAATGTTAGGGGAGGGGAAACTAACGGGGGGGGGGGGGAGTTTGCAGAATTGCGACCAATGTGAGGAAGAGGTGTTTTCCTTCTCATCAGAACATCTAAATCTGCTCCCTGCTCCACTTCTTAAAACCTTAGGAGCATCCCAATGTAGATGATTTATGATGGGTTTGGGCAGGGTTACCCAAAGAAATTCCTGTTCAAACAACAGGCAATTAGAGTCTCATGCTTTGGATCCTTCCCCTCTTCCATGAATCATGTCCAAAGCTGCCAACAACATTAAAAGAATTTTAAATAGCACCGATTTCTCTGCCACAGGAAGCCGCAATGCTAATAAATAACGCAGATGCCTTTAGCAAATTAGGCTCGTCTTCCATGAATGTGAACAAGAAGAACAATTAGCGGCTATCAAGGGGGCACTGCCTATTTATTTGTCTATACATACCCTGGTTTTTTTTCTTCCAAGGAACTCAAGGCCCCTGTGAGGCAGGCTGGGCTGAGAGTCTGGACTGGCCCCAAGTCACCCAGCTGGCTCCAGGGCTGAGCAGGACCAGAACCCGGATCACCTGGATCCCAGTCCCATGCTCTTCACCACTGCACCACACCGGCTTCCAGCTTGGATGCCCGCTTTGCGCACCTCGATACCCTGGACAGCCACCATCGGTCACAGGCACTGGTGCTGACTCAGACCTGACTCAGCAGAAAGCCACTTCCTCCGGAGCCTCCATTTCCAGGGGCAGCATATCTTGAAACAGCAGACGCCACAAGACCAACAGAGAAGGTTCTCCTTGTGAGTTTCCTAGAGGTCAGACAAGATGAGCCTCTGATGCAGCCGGGTCCTTCCAACACTCAAATACAGAAAAGGAAGCGGCCAGAAGCTAGACCAACGGTGCAAAGGCTGCAAAGAGGCGCAGCGGTTTCACAGTGAGAGAGATGAACTGGGGACCTGAGACGCAGGTTCCAGTCACTACTCAGCCACTGCAGCTTGGTGGGCGGCTCAGGCCCGTCACTCACTCAGCCTTACGAACCTTACAGGGGTGTCGTGAGGCTAAAAAGCAGTGGAGGCCTCTATAAGCTGCCCTGTGTTCCTCCAAAGAAGAAAAAAGTGTGATATAAATGCAATGCGATCATCATCATCAAAAGGCCACGTTCTTCGCAATCGATACCGGGCCTCACGTGATCAGCCTCTCAGGCAATAGGCAGCCAAACTGAAGACCCACAGGGCAGCCGAAACCGGGAGAAGTTCCACCATGCAAGCCCTCGTCTCTCAGTCCCAGCTGCTGGCTTGTCTTGGCACACCTGCAGAGACAGCCCTTCAAGGAGAAACTATTGCCATGAGGGCTAGAAACTTTTTTCTTGTTTTTAAAGAAAGCTGCAGTTCTTGGAAATGCAAACTCTGTGCTGTGCAGAATTCTGCAGGCACCAGGTAACAGGAGACAAGCAAGCTCTTCCAAGTAGCTGGAACAGCCCTTAGAACTGCATGGCATTAGCAAGCTCACACCTTGGGGGATGTCTGTTAAACAACATTCATCAACCCCCCCTTGGCTAAATGCCAGGGAGCTTTGGGCAATCTATCCCAGCAGGATAGAGGGAGAGAGAGGAAGCCAAATTACCTGGCTAGCCCTCAAGGCTGAGAGCTACCCTGCATGTCTCCTCTGCCTTCAGCAGGGGCTGTACAGTCTCTTTTAAGACTCTTCTGACAGCAACACATAAGCTACTGACCCAGGCAATTTATCTAGCAGGCCATGTTCTCCCGGATCCATTTGTCAGGAATATGTACCTGCATCAAGACACCCCAAGCACAACACTTGCACTGGGCTGACAGTCTGCTGCAAGAAAGATCCCTTGCTTTTAAAAGGTGTTCCAAAAGCCAAGGAGAGAAAGAGCTCGGAAAACCAAGGATCGTACAGAGGGACTGGAAGCTGCCCATCCCGAGTGCAGCAGCTGCAGGTATCGGCTGCAGCCACCTGGCCATTTGGCCAGCCGCAGACATCTGCGCAAGGTTCATTGCCAGGCCGGCGCACCCGCGAAGAAAGATGCTGTCTCGAGGGGGCTGGTTTGCTGCTCCTGAAAGGAAAGGGGGCAGTTACGTGATCCAGCTGTGAGGCGGGTTGGGCCGCGAGGAAGTGACCAGCCCAAAGCCCCCCCATGAGCTTCAGAGGCTGAGTGGGGACTAGAACCCCGGTCTCCCAGATGCCTAGTCCAGCCCTCTCACCACCAGAGTCAGTGCCGAACATGCCCGTGCAAAGTGCTGGGCTACAGCGCCCCCGGTCCCTCGTCTTCTCCACCGCGCTGGAAGGAGGCACAAGCCAGGCTTCTGCTGACAAAACCGCATAAACAAAAACCAAGAGGGAACTGTTGCAAATTCTATCATGCAACAATGGGGAAGGGGTTTCCTCCTCCTCCTCCCTGTATGGTCTTCCAGGGGCTACAAGCTTTTCTCTTTTGCCTTATATAGCTTGGCTCGCAGGCCTCCTGCTACAACACCTCCTCCCACCACAGGGAGACCAACTGCTCTTCCAACAGGCCCTATTGCGGATGGGCAGCTTAGAAGCTAAACAGGGAGCTTCCAATCCGAGGGCCGCCACTTCCCGCTTCTGCCAGAAATGCTGCGAACAGCCTCGCCAGTGCAGGCAGAGGCTTCCCGGGAGCAAAAGGCAAGCCTCGTGTGGAAGGCTTTGCCTGCTCCCATCAGGGCGGCCGATATTCACATGCACAGCATTGGCCCGAGGACGAGAACGGTTACTGAACATTCCCACGCAATCACCGAGGGGCAGTCCCATCATAATGCAAGAGTGGGAGCCAGGACCGGGGCAGGTCAGAGAGCAGAATCCGTTTCTGGTGTCCCACGCAGACAACCCCACTCCCTCTGAACGTCTCACAGGAGCTGGTGGGAAATGGGTTTTCTTGGCCATCCTGGGAGAAGGAACTCCTGAAAACGTTAAGCTGGTGGTCTTGTTTGGAAACACATCGTGTTCCTCTCTTCTGTGGTGAAAGCTCGAATCTCTCCCGCAAAATCCAACTCATGCTAGTCCTAGTCCCTGTGGTTGCAAGATGCACTGACAAGCATTCTGTAACCCGGGCACTGGGTGCATTTTCATGTATCTGCATTAAAATGCACAGATGCCGACAAATAGAGAGATCAGCAGAACTGCAGCCAATCTGGACTCTGCTTGGGGTTGTAGCCAGAGAAGCTGTCAGATGGAAGAGGTGCCCTTCCAAATGTAGCAGCACACTGTGGGACAACAGAAAGCCGACCCATGGAGCACAGTCCATTGGGAAACTGCTTGCACATGCCTGCTGAAAGAAGTGGGGGTGGTTGTGTTTTTGCACAACCTCCATTCAGTAAAGTACGTGCAGGAGATGCCAAGCGTATGTGAGTAGGAAGCAGCTGACAGGGTGACGGATTGGAAGGGTTCGAATTCCTGCTAAGACATGAAACTTGCCACTTTGAGCCACTGCTAGTGTCTGTGCCAAACCCTACTACGCACGCAAGAGCTGACCATGCATACAGCTAGAAGAATGACCACATGAAATGTTTTCATTGCTATTAAGAAATTAATTAATTTAGTTATCAATCCTGGGCATTAGATTAGGAGTGGCGTCTGCAGGGAATGTAACCAGAGGTAAGAGCTGTGGAGCCATTATGCATGCAGAGAAAGTGGGAAGTGGCCAGCAGACAAACTTCTGCAAAATGCATTTTCCTAACCATGAGGGCACCCTGTTCCAATCTGTCCCCAACAGTTTAGGGATCCCAAATGGACCAAGCATCTCTCCTCATGAGAAATTTACATTCACACAGTCATCTTTCCTGGTTGTTGCCACCCTTGCAGTACAAGCAAAAGCAGGATGCTGCAGCAATATGAATTAGGCAAATAAAGACACAAAATTTAGTAATTTGATTTGCTCTTCTGTTTGCTATTGGATGAGCTGGGCAAAGGAACCAAAGGCAGGAGTGAAACTCGGAGTCCAGGATTTGATTATGCGTAAGCCTTATACTTTCAAGCCTATCTTTGCAGCCCTGAGGACTAGGAGCATGTTTTTGGTTTAAATAACAAAACAGAGGTTCTCAGGCACTGAACCTGCACCCAACCCTATTCTTATGTGTTCCTTCAGGGCAAGCATGGAGGCCAACCAGCTGATCATTCCCCCCCACCCTGTCTGCCCTGATTCTTAACAACCAGACACAACAGAAAACTCACCTCTGCATTATATAGTACCAGATTAGATAGATCCAAGGTCCAAATTAGAAGGCAATTCCCTCTATTATGCGAACGGTGCTGCATTAGGGTTAGGGTTCACAAGCTGCAAGTAAAAGTGGATGAAGGTTACCAGCTCAGGGCCTCTTTACCTTGGGGGTCAGATTCCGGTTCCAGGGACTCGTCTGCCAGCTCCTTCCCCAGGGAGTGGATGGGGGTCTCTGCCTCAGGAGTCTCAAAATTGCCTTCCGAATCCGAACTGCCAAGAAGGAGGGGAGAGAAGGTTGAATTAGCTGCTTCCACACCTTCTAGGCTGGGGTTTAAACCAACCTTCCAGGTTTCTGCTAGAAGTCAGGATGGATCATTCGAAACCAAAAGATTGAGGACCAAACTGGAGGTAATCTAAATCTGTCTTTAAAGGAAAAAAACATGTGCAGCCAAATACAATCAAAACAGTATCTCCTCCACAGCAGTCACGATTTGCATTTTTAAATCCTGCTCACAGGATGCAAAGACACATTCAACATCCAGAGAAGGAGAGGAGCCGTTCCACCAGCCCTGCTGAAACACCCCTCCTTTTCGCCTCTGCCCCGTCACCCCCTTTCCTCATCTCTGCAAGGCTGCCTATTTGTTGACCTGCCTGGATGTGAGGCACCCCCAGAATCTCTTGGGTTGAGGAGCTGCATAAAACGGCCCTTTCAATCAATTACCAGCATGCCGCGTTCGCAGCCTTTGCTTTCCTGCTAGATCTCTCGGGAAGAATGCAAGCGGGGCTGACACCCACTGTTTCCCCTGGCCTCACTGCCTGATACTTTTACAGCCTACTGCTTCTGCACATGGAGGTTCTTCTACCCAACACAGCTAACCTGTTGCTGACATTCACCAGGTGAGGTAACCTTTTATTTTCCTGGGGCACATGGGCAGTGATGGGGAGCAGTTCCAGGGCCCTGCCTTCCCGCTCCTCTTTCTCTCATTTCCTGCTGTACAAATAATGATTATCCCTAGAAACTGCTGAAAAGCTCACTTCCAAGCATCCACCTCATCTGTTCCCCATGCTAATTGGTGGGGAAGGGGAGGTAAATTGGCTGGGGAGCGACCTGGGGCCGCCTGTAAATCAGCTGAGAGTTGCACCCCGGTTTATGGGTTGCAGACTGCCCATTCCCTGTATAGTTCTTTCCTCTAGGACTCTCTCAGCCCAAGTACCATGATGTCAACAGCTCTTCTGAGCATGGGCAAAGTGCCTTTCACTCAGTGATGATGTGTAGCCACATTTCTGCCCAGTAAAAGCTTGGGTGAGGATTACATGAATTCATGGTGGGAAGCAGGAGGTAAAAAGCCACTTCCTGTCAGCCCTTGAGAAACAGTAGCAAAAACCAGATTTCCACACACCTTTCTTGCCACCCTGGGGTTGATCTGGTTGCACAGAGTGAATATACCTATTTTTAAGGGATAAGATCTCTCTCTCTCTCTCTCTCTCTCTCTCTCTCTCTCTCTCTCTCTCT
>JAIXND010000621.1:23025333-23051399 GCA_023646645.1 Varanus salvator macromaculatus | reverse complement strand
TCTCTCTCTCTCTCTCTCTCTCTCTCTCTCTCTCTCTCTCTCTCTCTCAACCAGCGCTTTTGAATGCATTCCATTTTGCTTTTCACCTCCCCATCTAATCCCTCCCGCACCCAGCTGGTCCAAAATGATGGCCAGCCTCCTGCCACACACACCGCCCACGCAACGTGCCCAGTTACACACAGGAAAGGCCGCAGGACCACAGTCCAGCCACGCTGCTGTGTGCCAGGCTGCCTGCATTTTGGGCACCCCTGCACAGGACAGGAAGAAGGGGAAGTTCCGATCCTCCATGCAGCTCCCATCTTCCAGGGATGCCGTCTTCACGCATCCTTCTCAAGGCCTTTTCTCCGGCATCCAGCTCAGCAAAGGCTGCCCGGGCAGCATCACTGGCTTGCAATGGGTTTCCAGAGGGGAAGGAGCGACACTCATTCCCAGTACAGTACCAAAAAACCCGACTGCAGAAGATACATCAAGCAGGGGCCACACTGCGGGGGCCGCCCCAAGCGCACCATGGAAGAATAAAGGCAACGGTGGCCCCATCCTTCCCAAGCTCGGAAAGAGGGCGACAGCCTCGCCACGGTGAGGGAGGAGGAGCCGTTCTGGAGCAGACAGAGGGGAGCCTCGGAGCGGGAGCGCTTTCTGGACTCAATTAGAGCTTCACGTGTTACGTGGCAGCCAGGAGACACCGCTGCGTCTCCACAATAAACGCGCGGAGGCTTAGTCATCTAGTTCCATGTGACAGCTGTTCTGAGCGAGCAACGCAGGGCAGGGGAAACGCATCTGTACTGCAAGGAAGAGCTCTAGCAAATTCCATGGTGGGGCCTGTCATGCTCCAAATGGGGCCAAATAGTATTACTCAGAAGCAAGAGAGGCGCCTGGGGCTGCCAACAGCTGACTCCCAGCATAAAGTGAGACGCATTTATTCAAATGTTTGCAGGAGTGGTCATAAATTTATATTTATATTTATAAATCTACCGTGACAAACAACCACCTAAAAACAGCTGCCATGTACAACGTACATGTAAAATACATGTAAAAATGTACAACGGCTTGGCCCACGCTTGGCCCTGCTATTTGCTTGCTGCACCAGGGGCTCAGGCGCAGAAAACGAAAAGCCGCAGTCCACGAAAGGGACCTGAAGTGATGTGCGACTCCCTCCCACCGCAACGGATCCGCCACCGGCTCCGGCGCCCACCTTGCAGGGGCCACTCACCTCTCTGCCTCTCCCACTCACCAAGCGCAGAGACTGATTCATGCATTTGCTCTGGCCAAGCAAAGGCAGGGACTGAGCTGCACCACTTAGCAAGGCTCCTAACCGACTCTGCACAACAGAATGCGACTTGGGAACAAGGGGAACACAGCCAATAGTCTCTGTGCATGTGCAGAGTGCCCTGCCGTGACCACTGACTGAAGGGTGAGGAGCCTTCACAGCCACATTCCAGTGGCGAGCAAGGAAACAATATAGAATATGCCAGAAAATTGCAGCTCAAAGCTGGCATGCCAGCAACTAAGCCTGAAGAAAGCCTTTGCAGATGGGGGACGCTGCACCGGAGCCAGACGTCGGCTAAGGTGGTGCCTGAAATGAGTGAAAGGGTGGTTGGGGAAAGGGGGCGTGGCCACACGGGACCTTGCCCCTGGAAGGCTGACTCTGGTTCTGGCTGGGAGCAGTCACCCTTGGGGCTGCCAAACCATCTTCTCCAATCCGGTAGGTGAGGGAAGACAGAGAACAACACGTGTTTCTGGCAAAATTAAGTCGTGCCATCACTTCCTGAAATGCACGCTCAACCCAGCCTGGAGTAGCGGCACATGTGCAACACATTTCTCCTACTTCAGAGTAAGCCAGGTGCTGAGGGTTGGGGTTACCTGAGCCAGGAAGAGGAGAGCAACCTTCAGCTACCGGATTGGATGAAGGCCCTGATAAATATATACCAAATAAGTGCATTCTGCATATGCTCAGAAGCACTTCCTTCATTAGTAACTCACCTTCCAAAGACAGTCAAAGGGGGCTATAGAGGCAAGAATCTGAGCCAATCCGGCAATACAGGTGCAACTTCACACATTATTTTTCTAAAAGGGTATGCCCATTAGGTTTTCAGCACGTATCTGAAGCGTGGGTGGAGAAACCAACCCTAAAATAGAGAGCAACCACAGTTCTGGGCTGGTTCACACATACACACGTTTCCCATTTGATGCAAGCAACGGAAAAGCGAGGACCTGAATGCGCAGATGGGCCAGGTCCAACCCCAGGCCAGGCGGCCACACAACCACAAACCTAATCCCGCCAAGCACGGCCGGGCCACGGGGTCAAGAGCCAGTCACCAGGCCCCGTTCACAGCAGCAGGCGCTGGTTCTGCGCTCGATCCCGGGCAGCTGAGGAACAGGGAAGCCAGCTCTGCCGAAAAACAGTTTGGACACGGAGCGACACGGGCGTTCTCCCGCGCAGCGGGCACGGGACAACACGCATGCATGTGCGAACCGGAACTCGAGTGCACGACCCTCACGTCCACCCAAGCACTCCAGTCCCGCGCGCGCCCCCATACACGCGACCCCGCCCGCGAGTGCCGCCCACGCAGCTCTGCGCGCACGTGGCGGCCCACTCGAGTCGGCTCGGGCGTAACGTGTGAAAGCGCCCCGCCTCCCAACGCGGGCACCGCCGAGGCCGCAGAGCCGCGCACACTTGCCTGAGGCTCAGCGACTTCGTCTC
The DNA here is from genome assembly GCA_023646645.1 of Varanus salvator macromaculatus. NCBI lineage: Eukaryota > Metazoa > Chordata > Lepidosauria > Squamata > Varanidae > Varanus > Varanus salvator. Next base: position 23,048,698 of record JAIXND010000621.1, on the reverse strand, counting down.
CGCCTGCGCGTCCTCCTCCTCGTCCTCGCCGCAGCCGCCGCGCTCCGGCCGCCCGGCCGCCGCCGCCGGGCTCTCCGCGTCCCCCCCGGCCTCGCCGCCCGGGCTGCCGCCCCCCGCGCCGCGCACCGCGGACCACGTCCACTTGGCCCACTGCACCGGCGACAGGATCTGCCAGGACGCGCTGAACGCCATCGAGGACCGGCCGCCCGGGCGCAGCGCAGCCCAGCCCAGCCGCGCCGCGCCGCGTCTCCAAAATGGAGGGGAAGGCGGCCGCGAGAAGCGCCAGCGCTGCGGGGCCGATCCGGCGCGGATGTGGTTAGCTGCGAGCCATCCCTCCCCTCCTCCCGCTCGCCTCGCCGCCTCCCTCCCCGCTCCGCCTCGCAGCAGCCGCTTCCTCCCACCGGCCGCGCTGGCTGGCTGCGGAGGCGCGCCGGGCGCTGCGCGGCGCGCTCCCTTCCGCTCGCCTCTTCCCCCGCGCCGGAGCACGCGGGCTCGGCTCGGCTCGGCTCGGCTCGGGACCCGTGCAGCGGCCGGGCCAAGCCCAGCCCCGCGGAGCCCGGCCGCCCGCCCCCGTCACCCCATTCCCACGCTTCTCCAACCCCTCGGGCGTGCGCGCGCGGCTCGTGGCACCGGCGGCTGCCGCAGGGCGGGCGCCTTTCCCGGGCGCGTCCCGACGACCCCCCCTCCTGTTCGGACTGTACTAATTGCAGGCTGACGAGAGGGAGGGAGTGGCGACAAGAGAGAGGCCGGGGGAGGGGACTGGCATACCGTCACCGCTGGCACACACATTGCGCGAGCAAGACCGCTTCGCACGACCGTTTAGGCGTACACGCGTCTGTGCAATGAAAAAAAGGAGGTGAGCATGTGGCTGTGACAGCGTGCTGGCAATGGGGCCGTTCATCGAGGGAGGTGGGGCTGGCTGCCCACCTCTGAGCAATACGGGAAGGGCCCATAGCTGGGGTGAGCGCAAAGCCGGCAAAGAATTCATTATCTATTTAATTCTGTTTCTATGCCGCCCACAACCCGAAGGTTCAGCAGGAATTATGTCCAGCTGAAAGCCGTGAGAGATGGATCCAGCTGCTACATGACACTGCATGGCCACCATCAAATGGCCTCTGCAGAGCAGGGCTCTTCGCAGAGCGGGGCTAGCCTGGCATTGCCTGGTGGGAGCGAAGGGGCAACCAGCCACCCCCTGCAACACCTGGTTCTGCACACAGGTGTCCCCAGCATCAGTTCTGGTTAAAAGCTCCTTGGAAAATCCTAGTGAGGAGAAGGCGAGAGCCACGGAAGGAACTGACCAGAGGTGGGGAATGGCAGGCCCATGGCTCTCCTCTTGTATCTCTGTCCCCTTTGCCTTGGCAGCCAATTGTCCATTGTTTCCCCAGCTTTTCCACGGGTTTTACTATGCAACTAAGGTTGACATGCTTCTCCTAAAACTTCATTATCAGCATTAGCAGCTCTAAGCCAAAATATTTGGCCTAAGCCAGCAGTTTTGGTGGTTTGGTCCCTGCCCATTATCTGCCTGGGAGAGCTTTGCAAAACTGAATTCCGTGCTCAGGCTGAAAGGGGTCCGACGCCCCTGGAGCAGACACTATGAGCCAACTGGGGCACCCAGATCTGGTTTTATATGCTGTTAGACCACGGGGCCTTCTAGCTGCACCGACTCGGCGGTGTTCCACACAGGCTCGTTCCGAGGCCCCCCAGGGATGCTGGGAACTGAGACCTCATGCATGCAAAGGTAGCGGCAAAATGAACTGTGGAAGTTCTGCGAGCAACATGCTTCCTGCATTACAGCAGTGGGGTGGGGTACACCCCCAAACGGAGCCAGTCCTGGAGGGCTGCTCATCTGCTCTCCCACCATGATCTGCTTGGACACGCTGCTCAGCCTCAAAGCCTTCTGCCAACTCTGAGGGAAGCACAGACAGTGGCAACAAAGGCGAGGACCTCTTTGTGGTGGCCTCCGTCTAGGAAAGAACCTTCCCACTACAGCCCGGATGGCACCAAAGCCACCATCCTGCTGGCATCGGGTTAAGATGGCCCCCTTTTCCAAGGCCTTTAAAGACTTAAAGAATACCCCCCTCTGAGCTTTCTGCAGGGTCTCTCTTTATTAATACCTTTGTTACTGCCTTTTTAAAACGCTCTTAATTGTTAAAACTTCTTCTGATTCTCTGATTCTTAATGCATTTTTATTTTTATTTTTATGGATTGTTGTAAACTGCCTGGAGAGTAAATAATACTAGTACAGGCCTTGGGTCTAGTTTCCAAGCAAAGTGCATTAGGATCTGACTGCAAGACGCCATCACTGTCACTCTTGGACTGTTCCAGTCCTTGGTAGGTTCAAAAGATAAGCTACAGGCGACACGCAGCTGTGTGGATACCGGTCCCTTGTCCATCCCATGCTGCAATATGGATAGGACAGTTGTGTGGAAGAGGGGAAAACTCTTCACGTTTCCTCTTTAAGCCTTTCCCCTCCCATTTTCACTGTTGTTTGGGTTGCATGTGGCAACCCAAGCTTGTTTTCCCCTTAAGACATCTCAGACAGCCCTACAAATGTCAATTAGCCACCCTCTTTTCCGGTGGACCACTGCTGAATATTGATGCTTCAGCGTCATTGTTGCTGTCTCTCTGCACTTGTTGCATTTGGCTTGCCTCAGACCTCATGGCTGACAATCGCACCTGCCAGAAACAGTATCGTATAAATAAAATCGCTATTTATATGAGCTCCCAGCTGAGGAATGCTGTCCATCTCCTTGAGCCGATGGATTTGTCCGACTCCGGTCTTCCATGTACCATGGAACCACACAAAGCTCCAGTCACTGGTCTGATCGTAGTATCGGCATTCCTGTCCTGTAAGGCAGCGAGTGAAGTGAGGCCATAATTGTCTCTCTCCAGGGAAGCCCCAAATGAAGATGTCAGCTGAAATCTTCCCCCAGCTCTGGGAGGAGGTTTTGGCTTTAGAAGGCGGCTATGAGAAAGCCAAGCCAGGAAGATGTAATTGCACAGCTGGGCATCATTCAAAGTACTGTCCGCTCATTAACACGCTGGCATGTTTTGAAGTTCTTCCAAGCAGGGGCAAAGGGGTGCCATGCGTGGTTCAACTGACCTCCAGAAACACCCAATATAGGATGAACTCTACCAGAAGAATAGCCAGGAGGCAGTTCAACAGGTAGAGTAGGAAAGTTTCCCAGTGTCAAAAGCCAGGATTGTTTCTGGAAGCCATGCCACAGGGAATTGTCTTCTTCCATCATTCTTTAGACAACAGCTGTTCTGCCTGTGAAGGCCGGGGAAAGCTGGGAGTTGTTGGTTTTTTCAGTTGAAACACACACGAAATGTGTTTTTGTCCAAGCTGAGATTTAAACCAGCCCTTCCTGATCTACTTGGCTTCGTCCACATGTACAAATGTATACCCAAATTCCTTTACAAAAAGATCTCCTTGCACACATATGTTTGTGTTTTAAATCATGCAAGATTTTTGCCCCTGAAGAAGAGCTTATCATATGATTCAGTGCTTCTATTTGGGATTTTATATTTGGGATTGTCGCTATTTTGTGCTTGATTATGTTTGCATCATTAGGGTTTTCCCGTGGCATTTTTTGCAGAGCACAGCTTTGGGCTGGAGCAATGGGAATATTTCAGCTGACATCTCCATTTGTAATTGTTCAGCTCTGGAATGGCAAGGTCATAGCCTCATTTTGTGCCTCGCAGGAGAGAGATGGCAGCATTCGGAGCAACGCAGTTACTAGAACGCAGCGTGTTCCCCGTCGCTTGGTATGTGCATGGAGCACGGGAAGGCTCCGTCTCTTTGCTTTAGTATTTGCATAAAGAGGAAAATAAGCATAGTGGAGTCATTCCACACTGGAATGCGCTGCTGTCAACAGGGAAATTGCGAAAGCATAATGGGGGACTTTTCCTCCTGCCTGAGTCCGTGGGGAAGCCGGAGCAAGGATCTTTCTCACCTGGATTTTGAGGGCATTTGAGCCAATGGGAATTTGAGTCAATGTTTGTTGAGCGTCCCACCACTGACAAAGACGGGGATAGGCCATTGGAATATCTTTACAATTCCTTGCAGCCTTTAAGGACAGTACTTTAATCCTGAGTTTAATGCATATAATAAGGTGTGATATTTATGTACGCAATACAGGAATTAAGAGGTTGTCCCGGCTTTCAATTCTACGCTACAATAAAGCCATGTTGTAATGCTGGGGAAAACCCATTACCCAAATTGAACACATCAGACAAAAGGGAGGGAGATGGATGGACAGACAGACGGATGGACGGAGTGACCAATTAGACAAGTTGCCAGAGAAACACAAGGGCTGTCCCTGCAGAACAGGGAGAGGCAGGGCACGTGGGTCGTTTTCTGGAACGCCACTGATGCGTGGAAATTGAGACAATGATTTTGCAGTTTTGAATACTCAAGAGAAGAGCTGAGCCTGTGCGTTTTCTGGGAAGGGAGAGCAGCTGACCATCATCTGAGGCATGCATTTAGGGCTCCGGGCAGCATGCACTGGTCTTTCTGCTGTGTAATTCGGCCTTCCTCCATGGGGGAGGCCAGGAGGGATGCCTGTGTCTGTATTGTAGTGAGGCTCTGGAGCTCACTTCTGGCAAGACTGGCCGTTTCACCGCACCACCCCAAAACCCTTTGCTGTTTTAGGCAGAGCAGCCACTGCTGCCCCAGAGCAAAGGTTCATAACACCTGAGGCTGGCTGAATTATTTCTGCCGAGGGGCACCTTCTCCCCATCACTGCATCGAAAAATAATGCATCGAACAATTTGCTGCCCTTTTGGGACACCCAAAAGTAGCAGTGGTTTTGCCTATTGGTGGAGCCAGGCCTTTCTAGGGCTAATATTAGTCCCAGATCTTTAAACCCCCTCTTCCTGGAAGGGCCTGCGCACTTGCGGCAGCTGATCCGAATACCCAGCACTTTGGATTGCAACATGGCGGACAAGGGGAGTAGCAGAGGCCTTGCCCTGGAGCTTCTTCCCACTGCCAAAAGTCGGGATACAGATCTGCAAATGCCGTTAAACCAACATTTCTCTCAACACAGGGAGAAGCTGGAACCAGCCGGGAGGTGGATACTTGCAACATCCTTCCATTGTCAAGGCAAGCGCATGCAGGGCTGCCAAGAAGGGCGTCTCCTGCCAGGCAAAGCCAAGGGACAGGCCGGCCGGTGGCAACCTCAAAGGCTCTCTTCTAAGCCCAGAGAGGGCTTGGGTTTCTCAGCACCCTGCTCCTCCCCAGGGCATTCCTCGTCCCTGGAGAGGAAGGGACGCCCAGTCCACAGTCAAGCCCTGCCCCTGGCTTCTTTATTCATTTTTGAACAATTAATTGTGTAGAAACAAAAAATGAAGTGTGTGTGGGGGGAAGTCTTCTTATCTAAGGAAACAAGATGTCAACTTGATAAATAAAATTTTCTTTAAACATCACATCTGTTACCACATGTTTGTAATGCAGGAAGCAGATGCTTAGCTTATTTTCATTCCTTTGCAACGTGGTCCTTTTACTCCAAGGTTGCCATCTTCTACCTGCTTACACAGCATGGCTTCCTGGACAGACATTTGGTGGCGTGGGTCTCTTTTCTGTCTAAATGGGCGCACAACTGCCTCTTGAAGCAGCGTTCTCCAACCTGGTGCTCGCCTTGGCCTACAGTACCCATCATCTCTGGCCAACGTGGACAGAGGATGCTGATTGCGGTAGTCCTCAGACATCTGGAGAAGCCAAGCTAGGAAACGTTGGAGATGACCTTTCGGATGGAACAAGTGAGGGGTGCAGAGGGGGGCATCCCCCCTCCAGAATCAAGGATAACAAAGGCACAATTTTGCTTTTCCTTGTGGCGGGGGGGGGGGGGGAAGTGAGCTGCCAAAAGCGACTCTTCTGTGGCCCTTGTTCCTCTCCTCTGGCTCGAGGGTTGCAAAATGCACATCCTCCCCCACTGAGCTTTGCCGTAACCGTAGTTACATAACATTTTTTGCTGTTGCTAAGAGACGTGGAGTGGAAAGAGGCCCCGATGTGGTGGTGGTGAGGACAGAACTAAATTCCGGGGGGGATAGGCTGTTCCCGCAACACCGATGCCCATGGCCCTCTCCGCCTTTGCCCAGAGGCAGCTGCTGCTGAAGCAGAAGGGCCTGCCTTCCTTCCGGCTAAATATACCCAGCACTCTTCCCCAACCTGGTGCCCACCAGATGTGTTAGGCTGCAACACCCATCATTCCCAGCCAGGTGCTTGGTTGGGGAAGGACGAGGCCACCGTCCAGTTGCATATGTATCCCATCCTTTTCCTTTCTGCATGGAGCCCTCATTCTGCCTTTGTTTTAAATGGAGATGCCAGGAATCGAACGTGTCTTCATGCAAAGCACATGTTCCACCACCACCCAGGGATGGTCCCTCTTCGAACTAAGCTTCATCTAGCACAGTTCCACCAGAGCTTGACACTCCTAGTTCCCGATACATCTTTCCAGCCTTTTAAAGCTGGACTAGAAAGCTGGAAAAGGTGAAGGGCATTCTGGCCCAGCCTCATCAGGTGGGGTGCTGACCCTCTTTCAGGCCAAGGGCCGAATTCCATTCCAGAGAAAGTCTCAGGGGGCCACATTCCAGTGGTGCGCTGGACCAATGATGCTAACCCATGATATCCTGATGAGCAAACTAGCTAAAAGTGAGCTAGATGGAACAAAGACTAGTTGGCTACTGAATCGGATTCAAAGAGTACCTTCTCAAACTGGGGGGAGGTAACAAGTGGGGTACTGCAGGTTTCAGTCCTGGGCCCAGCTCTCTGCAACATTTTTATTAATGAGCTGGATGAGGAAGTGCCAAGAACGATGATCAGATTTGCAGATGACACACAACTGGGTGTCAGAAGACAGAAAGAAGATTCAAGGTGATCTTGATAGGTCAGGGCACTGGGCTGAAACCAAAATAATAAAATTCAATAAGGACAAATACCAAGCTTTGCACCTAGGGAAAAGGAACCAAATGCATCATTACAAGTTTGGGAACATTTGGTTCAACAATACTGCAAGTGAGAAGGATCTTGGAATTGTTGTAGGTCACAAGCTGAAAATGAGCCAACCATGTGATGTGGCTGCAAAAAGGGCAAATGCTATTTTAGGCTGTGTTGACAGAACTAGCACTTCCAAATCCTATGATGTGTTAGTTCCCCTTTACCCAGCCCTGGTTAGGCCTCATCCGGAGTCCTGCATCCAGTTCTGGGCACCACAGTTGAAGAAAGGTGCAGACAAGCTGGGAAGGGCTCAGGGGAGGGCAGCAAGGACGATCTGGGACTGGAAACAAAGCCCTGCTGGGAGAGATGGGAAGAACTGGGCATGCTGAGCCTGGCGAAGAGAAGACCGAGGGGAGAGGGGATAGCCCTCTTGAAGGGCTGTCGCAAAGAGGGAGGACAGGCTCTCTTCTCCATCATCCCACAGGATGCGGAATAGCAGGCTCAAGTGACAGGAAGCCAGGTGTTGGCTAGATAGCAGGAAGAACTCCCTCGCTCTTAGTGCAGTACGACAATGGAGCCCATGCCCTCAGGGGGCGGTGGGCTCTCCCACATGGGAGGCATCCAAGGTGCAGCTGAACATCCATCTGAGAGAGGAGCTTGAATGGGATGATCCTGCTGATCAGGGGTTGAACCCAATGGCCCTCTGGTTTCCAGCTCTACTATTCCATGATGCTAAGGCAGAAGAATTCTGGGAATTGTAGTCCAAAACATCTGGATGGCACCCGATGGGGAAGCATAAATACCTTTTATCTCGGCACCTGTCAAGGTCCCCAAGACTTAAGCCAGGAGGGAAATGGCATGTGAACCAGGTGAGCTACGTGGGACACAAGCTCAGACCTTGGAGTCCTTAAGCAGACTGCGAAGGAGGGAAATGGGCAGACATCTTTCTCCCTGCCTCATACTACCAGATCCCAAAGGGATCATTTGATGGGCTGACTGTGGGGGATTTAGGACACAGTCAGAGGATGGAATTCACTTCCACAATTGTAGCCGTTGCCACCAATCTGGATGACTTTCTGCCGGCTGCTTTTCAGTGAGCACCACTGGTTCTTGCGTAATCAAAGCCGGATACACACAGGCGTTTCTGTTGTGTCTACACTGCCCTGCATACAAACCAGAGTGACTCAGCTGTGGGACAGTTTATATTTTTAATCAAGCCTCTGTTTAGATGCAGATGACTAACTGCCGTCAGAGAAATAGCCGTGAGTGTCAGAAAGGAGAGGGGCAAGCTTGGGACATTTTACACAAAGCCTCAGTCGTGTCACGAGAAGCTGCTCCACCACAGCTGAAAATGTGCCAGGTTCAAGCAGCGTTTGCAGCTGTCAAACTTTTATGTGGATCGGCCAAATCGCCACATTCCAGTTAAAGATCTCTTCGCTGTGTGGGAGACTCTGATTAAGGAAAATGGAATTCCCTGTCCTCTATAAACCCTTTGTCACCAGCATCTGGTTGCTAGGAGACCTCCAATGAGAGAGCCTTAAGAGAAAGGACCAAATACAGTCATCTGCACAAGGAACCTAGGAATGCTATTCATCATGCAGCCGTGAGGAGGGACGGGTGGAATGCATCTTGCTTATCCATTGATCTCACCAGCAATATTTTCCATCTTTCCAAATATCACCGAGAGGCTGTTTGCATCAAATTAACACTATGCCAAATTAACGAGGATGCCTCCCAAGTTAACAGCAGGGATTCTTTAACAACAAGTCTAACTTTGCTTGAACTGAGGACAAGCTTCTTCACACATTGACACATTTTCGCATATTTGATTTTTCTTCTTACATGGTTTTCAAAGGGAAAGCCAAGCTGGTCTTTTGCTGCAAAACCTCGCACAGTCCTGTGCATGGTTAGACAGGAAAACGCCCTACAGTTCTCTCAGTCGATAGCTGGAGAATGCTGGCAGTTGCAGGTTAGGAATCCGGCCTCGGAAGAGGGGTTGCCTCGGGAAAGAAAACACTTCCTCCTACCACAAAGCTGTTTGCACCAAAAGTAAAGGGCTTAACATTACATGACATTTATATCTTGCCTTCCTTCCTCTGGCATGAAACCCAAAGCGGCTTACAAGTTTCTCTCCTCTCCATGTTATCCTCACAACAACAACCCTGTGAGGTAGGTCGGGCTGAGAGTCTGTGCCCACAGACACCCAGTGAGCTTCATATCCAAATGGGAGATTTGAACCCAGCTCTCCCGCATCCCAGTCCAGCAGTCTAACCACTACGCCACACTGTCTATTTCTTTGACAGGCAGAGATGGTCTGGATTTGTTTATGAACACCTGTACTAGGTTGAGCTGATCTAATTGGAGGATGGTAAGGAAGCAGGCGGGACCAAGGATCAGTTCTCAAAGAGGACTACAAGCTTGCGTCACCTTTCTTCTGTTTACTTGGCAGCACTCCCATGCGGAAAGTTAGCAGGTAAGACTAGCACACAGCAAACTGTCTTAGGGTACAGGGCCCAAAGACACATGGCCCTCAGACTCGTTCCGAAAGCCCCCTGCATGCTCTCCATGTGCTCGCAGCCCTCCAGCAACATCCCTTTGTCTTTTTCTCCTGGAAAGCTGCTGCAGGGGGCGGAAGAGCAGAAGGGCAAAAAGGGGTGGCAGCAGCGAGCTGAAAGGAGTGGCTCACCTGCCTTTGGCTCACCTGCATTGCTGGCTTGGAGCCCACTCACAACTGGCACGCAGTCCAAAACTGTGTACCCAGAAAGGAATGCAGCCTTTGGCAACAAACGTGCACCTCACCTTCCAGCTCATAAAAACCTACAGTATTGCTGACACTGGAAGGGGTGGGCAACTTGGACCCACTGGATGTGTTGACCTACAACTCCCATCATCCTCAATGTGGATCAGCTAGGGCTGATGGGAACTGTAGGCCACAGCATTTGGAGGGCTATAAGCTGTCCACCCACATCAACTCTGCACCAGTGGGTATGTATTTCCTGGGGAAACGGACATTCTGTGCAAACTTGCAAGACGTCGTTATCATCCAGGCTCGGGACTGCACTGCGAGCGCGTTGTGGGAAGCACGTGCTCCTGCTCTGACAGGGAGAGGAGGAAACAGGAGGTTTCACCTGCTCCAGGCCTGTCTGCGGGATCAACGGGTGGCCTTTTAGTCTCAGCTTGCGGAACAGGTTTTCCCCTGCTCTGTTCATTTGGCCGGGCATGGCCAATGTACTTCCTCAAACTAGCTTTGTGGATCTTGGAGGGGGTCTTGGGGCAATAAGACCCCTTTAGAGACAGGAGAAAAAGGATGCGATCTCGGAGAGTGGGAAAACTTTCCTGGGAGAACGCCACTTCTGCCTGCTCATGTCAGGCATATGCAAAATACAAATTCACGGGGTTTGCAGTCCTGCGTGTCACTGCCCAGGAGAAAATCCATCTGAAATCTATGGGACTTGGATGCAATGTTAGGACTCAGATATAGAGGGTGTGAGGGGCTGGATGCCTGTGATCAAACAAGATTGCGATGGGGGGGGGGGTGCAGAAGCCGTGCGTCCATCGACTGGCTCCTCTGCTGTTTGCTCCCCACAGCCCATTCCCCTCCCCAGCTGGGGGAAGAGAAGCGAATGCATGCCCAGCTTGAATGAGCCCCTGCCAGCTGATCCACACAACGTGCAGCTGGGGTGAAGGACAGTTTCAGCCCCAGGCAGCTCTCATCCCGGGATGCTGCCGCCTTCACTGCTGCGCTGATCTGATCGGCAGCCGCTCTCCAGGGTCTGGAACCTCACGCACGCGAAGTATGCGCTCAGTTGCTGAACTGTGCCCTTTCTCCATGGCCCGGAGCGCGTCTCCTCCACAGTCTTTCCCAGCACCTGCTCCAAGAGCCTTTCAACAGGAGATTCCAAGGAGGGCCCCCAAAATCTCCTGCATGCACAACCCGTGTCTTCCTGCTGCACCGACAGCCCTCCCCTTAAACCAGAAATTAAGTTCGGTTTCATCTCAATCCTCCAGGAGGAAGCAGCTGCCTCAGGGCAGGCCGGCTCTGGTCACACATCAGAGGGGCCAGAAGGCCCGGCCTGCCCAAGGAAGAGATGGACGTGATGTGGCACTGTGCAGTAAGCTCTTCCTTCCGACTCTCCCTGGCCGTTCTGCCTCTTTTTCAGTGAAGCTGCAGGGAGCTTGGACTCTGCCCCTTCATAAGACTCGGTGTTCTTAGCACAGCAGGATACTCAAATGTAGATCCTGCTCAAGCAAGCAAACTGGCAGAGAAATGCAAACCCAGCGTCCTTAGTCACTGTCTTCAAAGCTTGACTAAGGGCGTACTCTTCCTCATGTTTCGAAAGAAAAAAGTCTACAACTCTCAGAATTTCCTAGCCAGCCGTGCTCATTGGAAGGTGCCAGGATTTCTAAATTTTTTTCCTGTCTAAACATCCACAAGATTGCACCCAAGTTTTTGTTGTTGTTATTTTGTTATTTAGCATATTTCTCTCCTTCAGTGGATCGCTGCCTTGTTGTGGCGAAGGGGCTTGCGTAGCTCAATGAAGCTATGAGCTCTGCCGTGCAGGGTCACCCAAGACGGACAGGTCATAGCAGAGAGCTCTGACAAAACGTGATCCACTGGAGAAGGAAATGGCAACCCACTCCAGCATCTTTGCCATGAAAACCCCATGGACAGTACCAAAAGGCAAAAAGATATGACACCGGAAGATGAGCCCCTCAGGTCAGAAGGTATCCAATATGCTACTGGGGAAGAGCAGAGGGCTAGTACTAGTAGTGCCAGAAAGAATGAAGTGACTGGGTCAAAGCTGAAAGGACACTCAGTTGCAGATGTATCTGGTGGTGAAAGGAGAGTCCAATGCTGCAAAGATCTATACTCCATAGGAACCTGGAATGTAAGATCCATGAATCAGGGCAAGCTGGATGTGGTCAAACAAGAGATGACAAGACTGAACATCGACATCTTAGGAATCAGTGAACTAGATCAACCTTGACTGCTCTTTAGAAGGCCAAGTACTGAAGATGAAACTCTAATACTTTGGCCACCTAATGAGAAGGAAGGACTCCCTGGAGAAGAGCCTAATGCTGGGAACAATAGATGGCAAAAGAAGAAGGGGACGGCAGAGGAGGAGGTGGCTGGATGGAGTCATTGAAGCAGTCGGTGTGAGCTTAAGTGGACTCCAGGGGATGGTGGAGGACAGGAAGGCCTGGAGGAATGTTGTCCATGGAGTCACGATGGGTCGGACACGACTTCGCGACTAATAACAACAACAACAACAACAACAAAGCATATTTCTAAGAGATGTGAAGTGGGCCACAGGCTAGAACGTTCCCTCCTTTGACATACATGAATTTTTGGTATGACCTGTCACACTTGGTATCATAGAAGTTCTCATTGTTATACTGCTGAGTTTGTTTTGTCCCATGCAAGCTGTTCCTCACTTTGCACAGAAATGGTCTATGCTTTTGAGCACATTTTTCAAAATGTGCGCTTTCTTTGCGTGCCTTTTCAGATGTAAATATTTCTATGCATGCACTCTCACCAACATGTGTTGCACAAACTGAAAATGCATTCATTTCTGAAATGTGTACATTTTCCAAATGCATATATGTCATTAAATACATTTGTTTCTGTTTTGTAAAGCATATGGAAAATCAGAAACATACATATTTCCTACTGCAAATGCTTCTCAAGGTCTGGTGCACTTCCAAGATGTCTGAACTGGGTGATCTGGCATTAAAACACAACATTTCTCATTATCTCTAGTGAACTACACTGGCAGCTTTATCCACATTGAAATGTTGCATCCTTAACCCTGATTATGCTAATTTGGATCCCTCTTTTCCAGAATGCAAAACTAGGATTTGAAGCTGATTAGCAAACCCTGGTTAAAGAAGACCTTCATTTAGAATTAACCATGGTTTAAGCTGATGCCAGACTTAATCATTCTCAAGGAAAAGATAATTTGTTCGTAAGGGCAGAATGATCCAGATTTCCTGTGTTGCACGCAAGCTCACAAAGGTCCCAGTGTGGGGAGCCGTGGAGGTCATGAACTCAGGGAGTTGTCTTAAACTGAGAGAGCCTGATGCTTCCTCTTGTTCAATGCTGTCCACAGCAAGGGTGGGGAACCACTGCTAGCCAAAGGGCCACATTTAGTTTTGAAGAAGCTGTCAAGGACTTCTTCCCGCAGTGGGCAGGTCCAAAGGCAACAGGGACCAAAATTACCCCCAAATATCCCTACAATGTATGGCTATGAAAGTTGGACCATAAGGAAGGCTGAGCGCCAAAGGATTGAGGCCTTTGAATTGTGGTGCTGGAGGAGACTCCTGCGAGTCCCTTGGACCGCAAGGCGATCGATCAAACTGGTCAGTCCTAGAGGAGATCAACCCTGACTGCTCTTTAGAAGGCCAGATAGTGAAGATGAAACTCAAATACTTTGGCCACCAAATGAGAAGGAAGGACTCCCTGGAGAAGAGCCCAATGCTGGGAACAATAGATGGCAAAAGAAGGAGGGGACGGCAGAGGATGAGGTGGCTGGATGGAGTCACTGAGGCAGTTGGTGTGAGCTTAGGTGGACTCCGGAGGATGGTGGAGGACAGGAAGGCCTGGAGGAATGTTGTCCATGGGGTTGCGATGGGTCGGACACGACTTTGTGACTAACAACAACATTATTCCTACATTTTAGCTTCAAATGTGCTGCCAGTTAGGAAACCTTAGAAGAAGCATTTCGAACTCATGGAGAAAAATGGCAAATAATCCAGGAAAAAATGAAAGGGTTAGGGTTAGAAGAAATGGCATAGCTGCTGCGGAACCCCACAGCGCTAACATGGGAATTCCCAAGCCTGGCCTACAACCTAGTGCCTGCCAAACGGTTTAGGCTGCAGTTCCCAGAGGTCACCAGGTTGGAGACACCTGATTAGCCGCAGTTTTCCAGAGCTGCGGGCAGGAGTGTTTCCCACCCCACCTGGAAATGTCAGCAAGTGACCCTTGGACTTTTGCACCCGGATTGTGTACTTTGCTCCTAAGATTTGCCCTTCCCCATTTAGCTATCCACAAGCTTACAAGCAACCATCATGAATACATTGGTCTTGCACAAATCCATCTAATCCTTTTCTTTACAAAGGCATCTGTGCCACACTTTTTTGGAAAGCAAGCTAGTTTATTGTGACAAATTCCAGAGAGGCAGCAACATGTTATAACAAAAACAACAGAACATCTCCTGGCACCTTAAAGATGAGCAGATTTATTGTGGCTTACATTTGGGTTGAAGTAAGTCTGATAGTCTTCAAAGGTGCTGCAAATTACAAAGTCTGAAAACATACACCCCCCTCCCCCCGGGAAGTAAGCTTCCTGAAGTAAATACACATAGGAATTTTGTGCTGTCAGTTCATCTATTAAGGCACAAGTCCAATTTCTCCAGCTGTATTAAAAGGACCAAGAAGAAAAGTGGAAAAGTATACTACCAAACAACAGGTTAAATAGAGACCTTGCTAAGGATAACACGGTACAAAAAGTGCCAAGAAGTGATAATATTGCTTTTTGGCTCGAGAAAGCTGCCTAAAATCTTTAAATAAGACACAAGATGGAATCCCTTCTATGCTTGACCAGCAAAAAATCCTAAAACTCTGAGCATTTCCTCACCCGCTACGCTGGAATCTTTCTGCCTAAATACACAGAGGATCATGCTGAACAGGGCAATCCTATACACGTCTACACAGATTAAGTTCCACTAAGCTCGATGGTTTCTTATGCCCAGAAGCATAAGGTAAGCAGTTTGAAGATGGCCAGCAACTCCTCTTTAGAAGTCCTCAATTTCATATTGTTTCAAACACCGGTCTAATTTTTTGTTAACCAAATGCCCTTTAGATCACACAACCTTAATTTCTGCAAGGCAGCCAAGATAAAACCAAGCCAGCTAATAAAGATTCTTCCGGCTTTTCTAATGACAACAGCGTTCATTTTCAATACAGTTAGATCCTGCCTTTTCTTCGTGCCAAGAAGCCAAGAGGGTCTCCCTAACCCCCTCCTCTCCATTTTATCCTAATGACAACCCTGTGAGGTAGGCTGGTGGTGACGCCTCACATCGCCGAAACTTAATTTCCGTGCAGCACCCAAAATAAAATTTAGTTCAGTAATAATGAGGAGGGGGGATCAAGCCAACCGCCCCCCCCCCCCGCCGGCAGCTGCTTCTCGGCAAGATGCGAGTGCCGCTCGCCTTCTCCCGCGCAAAGAGGAGGCTCCGCGCGGCTCCCCAGCCCGGAGCCCCGAGAGGACGCCCGCCCCGCCGCGGCACTTACCCGGCCCCCGCTCGCCCGCTGCCGGGGCGCCGCGCTCCCGTGGGCGCGGGGGGGCGGAGGAGGAGGAGGAGGAGGAGGAGGAAGGCGCGTCTGCTCGCTCCGGCTCTGGGAGCCCCCCATGGCCCGCTGCTGCCCGGGCGCGGGGCCGGCGGCAGAGGCCCGGGCGGGAGGGCGCGGCAGGCGCTGGCAGGGCGCGCCCCGCGGCAGGTGCGGAAGGCCCAGGGCCGAGCAACTTCGCGGCGGGAGCGGCCAACTCCTTCCCGCGGCCCCGCTCCTGTGCTTGCGCGCTCGGCAGCTGCCTTGGGAGCGGGCCCGGGGAACGGCGCCGCTCCATCGGCCCGCCTGACGCAGTGCCAGGCCGGCTCAGCAGCTGGGCTTCTGGGGCGAGGTGGCGGACGCGCAGGGTGCCGAAAGTGCATACATGTGTTAAGAAGGGGGGGAAACTGCATTGTACTTGTAACTGCAATGCTCCATATATAGCGATAACACACGAGGCACACTAGTCGCGCTTGATTTCTTTCACAAGAGGCGCTCGGAGCGGTTCCCCTCAGCGTCCAGGCGCTGCTGCTGACGGCCGGCTTGGCTCGAGCAACGCTGACCAAAGGCTCCGCTCGCATCGCATCGCGGCGCGCCGCTTCCGTTTCTTCCCGACGCGCCGCCATCTCTTGAGAGAACGTCATTCCACGCATTGCTGCCGTACTTCACTCCAACTTTGAAAAGTGATGCTTAGATAACACCTCTTAAATGTGTATACATTTTTGGCACCCCCTGTATAGGTACAGGTACAGGTACAAGTACAGATACATAGAGAGACCAGAAGAGGCCAATGAAAAAGAAAAGCATCCAAGGTCCCATTTGGATGCCAGGAAGCACTTCCTGCCAGTCAGGACCCCGAGGGCGTGGAATGGGCTTCCACGGGAGGTCGTTGAGGCCCCTTCGGTGAGGGTGTTCAAAGACAGGCTGGACATGCACATGGTGGGCATGTCGTGAGCGGAGCCGGCTGGAGCCGGAGGTCAGACTAGATGGCCCGGGAGACCCCTTCTGCCTCGCTCTGTTTCTATGATACATTTCTTTGGGGCTCCTTGGCCTGCTGTGTACACATGCTTACATGTACCTTTGAGCGTGCCACATAGACATTTCCCCATGTCCACGCCTGGTCACGGCTTACTCCTTTCACCTAAAGAGGTTGCTGGATGGTGCAAACCGGTAAGCTTTACACAGGCGCTTTGCACACTGCCCATGCGATTGCTTCATTTCTCGCTAGACTGGTCCCCTCATTTTCCTAGCAGGAAATACTCATTTATGCACCATTAGCCGGAATGTGCCAAAGGGAACGCTTCCTCCGGAATGTGGCCAGAGTGAGCTTAACCTATGACATTTTTGCCTGTTTGGGAGCTCTCCAGATGCAAGAGACCTTCTGGGTGGATAGAGGAGAGTTTGATTTCAGTTCAGTTTGATTTTACCAACAGCCAAGACATTTTCCATGTTCAGGACAAAAAATATTTGAGAGTCAAACCAATGGAATATGGGAGAAACTGAAATTGACACACACATCCATCCTTCAAAGCCTGGCTTTGAACCCCTGTGCATTCAGACATGTTAGCCAGGAATGACATTAGCTACTTCGTTTTTTCCGTTTGCTCCTTATCTTGAAGCGCTGCATGGCAGGCTAGTACATGAAGGTCCTTCTCATGGCGGAATAGCAATACCTCTTGAATCTGGCTGGTACAGATGGGTGGAAATTTGCTGCAGTTCCTTCTTTAAATCACCATCAAATGCAAAGCACTTCACATTTGGGAGAGAAAGGGCTTGAGATCTTTTCAAAAAGCAATGCAAGAGAAAGCAATACTTGCCGCCATCTTTAGAAGAGACTGAATGCCGCCACGGAGAGAACTGTGCACAGAAGTGGGAGCGTGGAGCATACAAGGAGCAAATGGATCGGGGGTCCTGAATCTCGAGAACATTTTCCTTGCATTTCCTTCCTTTCCTCCCCTTCTATGAAGATCCACCCCCGCCCCAGTCCCTGCCCTGCCCTATGAAAGAGGAAAGCAGCAGAAGGGGAGGCCTCGGGCCAGTCCATTTCCCCAGTCTGGGCCAAACAAAGGACGATCCTTAGCTGGGAGAGGAGGAGGAGGAGGAGGAGGAAGAGGAAGAGGAGGGTGGCTCCCCTTTTTACAATAAGCTCACTGCTATTTTTATCTGCAACAGCCCTAAAAACGGCTTCCGTTTGCTGCTCAGGCAAAAGGTGGTGATGCCTGTGGCGCTCCGGTGGTGCCAAGGAACAAAGCCAGCGACACGCTGTTTCTCAGAGCAGAACACAACTGAAGCCTCCCTCTGCTCAAGCGCCCCCCAGAAGGGCAGCAGGAGCCCAGGCCGCTGCAGGAACGCTGTCATTTCTCTCCAGTTCCACGGTGCTTCCAGAAACAGGGAGCTCTGCCAAGCAGCAAGAGCGCAACGTTTTCTCAGCGCTCCTTCCAACAAAACCAGGCCCCCGGCGTCGAAGAGGAGCACACGAGGCATGTGGCCGGCTGGCTTTTTTGCTCGATTGGTTGACGTCACCGTCGAAATTCTGCCAAATGCGCCAAGGAGGTGGATAACTCGTGTGGATTTATTGTGTAGGGGGAGCTCTGGGAGTGTGAGCAGAGAGGCGGGAGGTGCTATGCAAGGCCTGCTTGCACCTAATCAGCCTTGAAAGGGGCTACACCCCTCTGCACATGCAAGATCCCGGGTGCAAGTGCTGACATCACCAGGAAAAAGGACCAGGTAGCAGCAGGGTGCTCATAACGCTTCAGGAGACAGTCCTCTAATGGAAGGGCTACCTGAGGACAGGTCTTTATGCAAAACCTGTCCCTTCTTTAAAGGACTGTCTAGTCCAAGTTGGGTTTAAAAATAAGGAATTCCAACTTAAACATTTATTTATTTAACATGTTTATATGCTGTCCAGTACCACATTCTCTGGACAGCTGACAAAAAGCAGCAACATACCAACAAGCAACACCTTGCACCTGACTAAGTGACAAAATCAGAGATGAAGCCAATTAAATAGTAAAATGTCGGGAAAATAAAAAGGGGTTCGCCTGATGCCGAAAAGAATAAAAAGTAATAATATTATTACTATTACTATCATTCCATCATACCCTACCTAAGGTTACTTATGCAATTACAGCAAATCTTTGTCTCTCTCTATATAAATTCACACTGACTTGTCCCAAATGGAATTTTCAAAAAGGAAAAAGAGGAAGGGGGAAGGCATGACCCCCCTCAGGCAACAAGCAAAGGCAGGGGCCAACATGTGCATCAAGGGTGGGCAATATGGAGCCTTCCAGCCTCCTGGGCCTACAATAACCAGCATCCCGTGCCATTGGCAATGTCGGCTGGGGCTGATGGGAGTGGTAGGCCCAAGCAGCCACTTGGAGGGCGACAAGTTGCCCAGCCCCTAGTCTGCACCTTCAAGGTTCCCACTAACAGACAGACAGACAGACGGCTCATGTCAACTCACCTTTCTGGGTGCAGCCTCTGACATTCAAGGCATCGGCCACAGCCAGTGCCCGTCAGCAGCACCGCTGCCAAATGTGGCACACGATGCCGGCCGTGCCCTTGCGGGGGCTGCCAGGAGAGGAGCATGTGGAAATGATTAGCCGCAAACCAACCAGCAGCGTGGAAAGTTCCATGCGCTGGGAACGGGCAAAGCCACGCCATTCCCTCACCGTGCTGCCCGCCGACAGTGTTTTTATGTCATCCTGCGGGACGTGACTAAGCAGCTCCTCTCTCATGACTGACACCGTTCCCTTAAAGTGCCGCTCAGGGGCTCGCATCGCACCAAGGGAGTGCCCACAACCGTCTGAGCACCTATTATTATTATTTCATTTTTCTACTTCCCACAGCCAAAGCTCTCTGGGCAGTTTACAACTATAACCACAGAATCATACACTCAGGTCACCCATCCGAATTCTGACCAGGCCTGACCCTGCTTAGCTTCCAAGATTAGGCAGGATCGGGCACTTCAGGCTGGGCGAAATCGCTTGTGTGGATGCAAAGCTGTGCCCGGCTCAGAGATTCCGCTCCGGCAGAACGTTGCTCTTCCGGATCAACCCAGCCATCCATCGGTGCGCTTCCTTCTTTCTTAGAGTTAATATCCCGCTCACTTCAGTGGGCTTGGAGCACCTCACCACACATGTCCAAATGTGGACACACTTCCGCCCCCAAAGAGCTCATTATTGTAACAGTCAACAAACGTGTGGGGATCAGAGCAGCTTAATGACATGGATTTTCCCGCTTGAACTTCTTTCAATGGCCCCCTGAAACATACTACCAGCTTCCAGCCAGCTCCGCAGCATCAACGCCGTTCCGTGTCAGAAAAGCGCTTTTGTCCTAGGCTCAGCGCCAATCCCCGTGGCTCAAAGCAGGAGCAAATCTCATCTGCTTGAATTCATCTTGGAGCTTCTCTAAGAGTTCGAATATCTCCCATTTCCCCACTTTAAAAAATGCACCCGGGGAGATTACCTGGCGTGACACTGTAAGCAGACGGGTGTTTAGGCAGAAAGAGTCCTCTGGCTCCCAACCTGCTGGAGTTGGAGGGCTTTCCCCTCCCTCTAATCAGTGCAGGGCTTGCCCTGAGTTCCTTCATCACAAAACTCTGATTGTTGCCATCACTGCACACATTCTGATTCGGCAAGGGCAGGCCCTGTGGCTTTGCTCCTACCCCCATTTTGCCCCAGTGAGTGGCTTTTTGAGGAATGGCCTTTCAGCTCCCTGGGGAAAGAGTCCTTTGCACCCACAGCATTATGCCGGTTGTTGAGGAGCTGGGCATGAGGCTGGGCAAGATCCCATCCCGCTGGAAGGACCTGGGTGCCCCTGTGACGACGGAGTGCTGGACTGGGTGGATCTTTGCTCTGACCCACCATGACTTATGTTCTGATGTTCTTCATCTTCTTAGGTTACTCCAGCAGTGCGGAGAAGACTACCTGAGGCAGGTAACGTCAAGATCACAAGGGCAGAGCAGATCAAAGAATCGCATTGTTACAGCCACGCCCCAGTTTTTACCTGTGAAACATTGGGGGCATGGAGCCCTACTCTGCTCCCTGGCAGGCCCCACTGATGCCTGCCCTTAGTTCCCCATTAAGAAAGCCCCCAAGTCTGAAACCTGCCATTCGAATTTCCTATAATGTCCCTGGCATAGCATGGCTGCTGCAGAATTTAAATGGAGGCTCCTAGCTGCCCAGCACTCATCCAGAGCACCCATCAGTACTGGTCTGATGCCCCCACCAGGGGCAACCGGGTTCGAAGAGGAACACCGCAGTGCCCTGGAACCTGGATCCGGCCTTAGCAGTCTTCCTGCCATTCATATCCCGCCTTTTCCCAACAAGGATCCCAAGGCAACGTCCTCCGTCTGCTTCCTGCATTCCAATTTATCCTCCCCACAGCCCTGCGAGGTAGCACAGGCCAGGAGTCAGGAACCGGCCTGTCGCGACTCAGTGGCCTGCTGGGCTGAGTGGGGACCTGAATCCCAGTCCAGCACTAACCACTGCACCACACGGGGACTTGCTAGTGCGCTCGTTTCTGAGTCTCTTTGGCCACCCTCTGCTTTTTCTCATGCTCACAATGCATCTCCCTACTGAGAAAAGAGCTTTTTATTCACAAGAGAGATTGGCAGCTGAGAGTCGAAGCAAGAAACTGGAGAGTCTCCTCTGCAAATGTGTCTTTGCAAATGATCGAGAAGTCCAGCGGCCTCTTTCTGAACCCAGATCCTATTCCTGGTCTCTCCCTCCACCGCCCTCTCGGTGCTGCGGGACTGCTCTGTTCACACTCCACTGCTCCTGAACAGTTTCTGGCACGGGGAGAATAAGAATTTTGCTTCCATTTAGTTTGGATCAGGACCTGCCGGATTCTCCAAGCTCTCCACGTTCAGCAGGAAAAGGACTTAAGCAAAAAATCGCTGCTGGAGACAGACCGGTCCCTTCAGACCTGAAGGTCCGTTGCAGAAAGACCTGCTCCACTTAGCCATCACCAATTTATCTTGGCAGGTAACTCACCTTGAACAGCCACTGGGCAAGCAGGTAGGCGCACCACAGTCACCTCTATGCTGGGAAAAGCCGTGTGCGTTCCAGGCAAACATTTCATTTGAATTCATTCGGATCACTTACCAAAATTTGCCCACATTTTGGCAGAGAAGGAACTTGAGACCTTTGCGAAAAATCGGCCTGTGGGATCTGATGGAGGCAGGACAGCAGCGGCTTCCCAGCATTGCCGTCTCCGCTCCCCTGCCTCCCGGAAGCCAAATGACGGATGAACCAGGGAGGAAGTGCATCAGAAGCGACTCACTGCTGCCCATGCAGCGCCCAAGCAAAGTGACAAAAGCCGTACGCAGATCCACCTGGCATTCCTGGGCAGGTGGTGTCTCTGCCTAGCTGTGAGCTTCCCTTTCTGGTGAACTCTACCTGGCAGTTTCAGGACCAGACCACCTCCTTGTTCCACCTGAGGCCTTGAGGACTAGCAGTCTGATATGGAGGAGAGATTCCCCTTGACTTCTCATTTACTTGCCTTCTCAGCCTGAAATTAAAGCAAAACTCTAAGAGATTTATGGTGTCCTACCTTTCTCCAGCTGCCAAGTGCTTTGCTCGTTGCTTCTTAAGAAACAGCCAAGAAGAAGGGAGGAGGAGGCTGGGAAAGAGTTCTGCGGAAGGAAGGGGATGAACAAACGGAGGCTGGAGGGACGGGCCTGGAGCATCTGTCGGAGCAAGCGAGCAACACTTCTGGCCAGAGGAAAAGGATGTTTTGTCATCTTTGGCAAAAGGAAACCGATGGGGCCCTGGGGAGCCCCCAGCCAGACGGCCCGGACTGAGGCTCAGAAAACTGGGATTGCTTGGGAATCCTTGCAGTTTTAGCCTCGCAGGTTGGATTCGCGGGTGTTTCTCTCCCCCTCCCCCCTTTTCCCACCCTCTTTAATTACAGCCTGGCCCTGTCATGCTGTAAAAATGTGCACTTGGCTGGAAGAGGAGCAGGAGGCCTCTCGGAAGGAGACAGCGTCTGCTGTAAGCGTGTGCTCCGATTTTCTCCCTTCCCCTCTGGACGAAGCCACACTGGTGCCCCCAACACCCTGTGGAGCCTTTCGGGGCGGGAATGGACAGACGGCATCTCTCGGCCTACTAGCACTTTCTCATAGAGGCTGATCCGTGATAGAATCATTGATAGCTTAATAACGGTAGGGGCAAAATGATTTTCCCCACCTTAGATTATACTGCTCCAAAGAAACATAGAAACATAGAAAAAGAGCAAGTCAGAAGGGGCATCCCGGGCCATCTAGTCTGACCTCCGGCACCAGCCGGCTCCGCTCATGACATGCCCACCATGTGCATGTCCAGCCTACCCTTGAACACCCTCACCGATGGGGCCTCAACGACCTCCCGTGGAAGCCCATTCCACGCCCTCGGGGTCCTAACTGTCAGGAAGTGCTTCCTGGCATCCAAATTGAACCTTGGCTCCCTGAGCTTTGCTCCATTGGAGCGCGTCCTGCCTTCCTCTGCAGGGGAGAACAGGCCTCTCCCCATCTCCATGTGACACCCCCTCACATACCTGTATGTTGCCAACATATCCCCTCCGAGTCTCCTCTTCTCCAGGCTGAAGAGACCCAGTTCCCTCAGTCTCGCCTCATACCCCATCCCCTGCAAACCAGCCACCATCCTTGTGGCCCTACGCTGCACTGACTCCAACCTGGCTATATCCTTTCTGTAATGAGGGGCCCAAAACTGAACACAATACTCCAGTTGCGGGCGCACCAGAGTCGTGTAGAGTGGTAGTAATACCTCTCTTGATCTAGAAGCCACACTTCTGGCTATGCAACCAAGGGTGGCGTTCGCCCTCTTGACCACCGCATCACACGGCTGACTCAAAGAAGCAAGCCTGAAATAAGCCAGGGTGGATTTGGGCATGCACAGGCTATGACCTCCACTCAGCCCAGTTCTTCTGCTCAACAGGCATTCCTGGGCACAGAAGTCTTTTGTTTTCACTGTACCTCTTTGGCCCTGGTTCTGGCAGGGCCGTCTTAGCAGCATGGTGGGCCCTGGGCAAAGCAGTGCACTGGGGCCCCTACGACAACGACAACTGCTGTTGATTTCGGAAGTTCCCCCATTTTCCAAG
>JAIXND010000621.1:22976402-23020333 GCA_023646645.1 Varanus salvator macromaculatus | reverse complement strand
TGGAGGTAGTGACAGATTTTATTTTCCTGGGCTCCAAGATCACCGCAGATGGGGACTGCAGCCAAGAAATTAAAAGACGCTTGCTCCTTGGGAGGAAAGCTATGGCAAATCTAGACAGCATACTAAAAAGCAGGGACATCACCCTGCCAACAAAAGTGCGTATAGTCAAGGCTATGGTTTTCCCTGTTGCAGTGTATGGCTGTGAAAGCTGGACCATAAGGGAGGCTGAGCGCAAAAGGATTGAGGCCTTTGCATTGTGGTGCTGGAGGAGACCCCTGCGAGTCCCTTGGACCGCAAAGCGATCAAACCGGTCAGTCCTAGAGGAGATCAACCCTGACTGCTCCTTAGAAGGCCAAATACTGAAGATGAAACTCAAATACTTTGGCCACCTAATGAGAAGGAAGGACTCCCTGGAGAAGAGCCTAATGCTGGGAACAATAGATGGCAAAAGAAGAAGGGGACGGCAGAGGATGAGGTGGCTGGATGGAGTCACAGAGGCAGTTGGCGTGAGCTTGGGTGGACTCCAGGGGAAGGTGGAGGGCAGGAAGGCCTGGAGGAATGTTGTCCTTGGGGTCGCGATGGGTCGGACACGACTTTGCGACTAACAACAACAACAAAAGCATTAAAATAATGGGAAAGTAAAAAGGGTTTCACCTGACGCCGAAAGGTGTAAAGCGTGTCAATGCCTCCTCAAATAGCACGTGCCGTTCTGCAGCCACAGCTTAGTGCTGAGTGTGTTCAGCCTGTGATCTGCGGCAGTGGCAAGAGCCTTGCTCCCTGCAGAACTGCCCAGCCACGGATCATCCTGCAGCTGTGCACTGGCTTTCTTTTTCCTACGTGCAGCACTCGGCTTTAGCCACGATGGAATTGCCTGCCAGTGCTCCCAAGACCACCTTGGCTCGTCTTCCCCGGTATTAGCGACCCCACCCAGTTGTGTGTCATCTGCAGATGACGCCAGTGTTCCCGGCACTTCCTCATCCAAGTCATCAGTGAAAACGTTGCAGAGCGCTGGGCCCAGGACTGAACCCTGCACTTGTTACTTCTCCACAATTTGAGTAGCTGCTCTTTGAGTCTAATTCTGTAGCCAACCGTGGATCCATCTGGTAGTTGTTCCATCTAGTCCACGTTCAGCTACTTTGCTCATCATGATATCACGGGGCACCTTGTCAAAATCTTTGCTGAACCACAAGAGAGGTTACCTGGGCAAAAACTGGGATCAGATTAGTCTGGCAGGAAGTAATCTTGCTTGCACTGATCATATCTAAGGTGCACTGGGGGCTTTTCTGTCTGAAGGGCATGATAAAAATGCTTTCAATGAAGACACGCCTGCATTCAAGACCTGACGGGACACCTCGCCCACCTCCTCCTGCTCCTCTGCCGTAAGAGATGCATTTTGCAGTGGATCCTGCCGCTGCAAGCAAGCGAGTCGCCGTGTCCTGAAGGCATGAGGGCACGGAATAGCAAAGAGCAGCCCTATGCTTCCCTTCTCCTTCCTGATCCCTTTTCCTTTTGTGTTGCAACTTCTAGACGAATGCTGGGCTGAAGACTGGGATTGACTGGGAGATCTCTGGCGATTTGTGGTAGATCAGCAAGACTTTCTGAACCTCAGAACAGAAAACAACACGATCTTTTACACCTCTGTTAAACCACTAAAATGATGCGCAGGTGGGTTAACCAGGAGCAAACGTTCAGGTGAAAGGACCGGAAAGGGCAGAAAACTCCATTTGGTTCTGGAACCCAGGTCAAAGTCCTGGGCTCCAAATGAGTTTGCTCTGGATTCCTCTGGCGTTTAAGTTTCAAGTCTTTTGCACCTGACCCAGGTTGTCAGATCCGGGGACCCTACAAAAAAAGGAAAGTCAATCCTGAAATCTGCACGCCCTTGTTTTAGAGAGTACCGAAAGGCAGGAAGCGCCTTGGGCCTGAGCTTTGCTTATGCTGCAAGCACTTGTGCAAGTCTTCCTTGCTGAAAGCCAGGGCAAAACCCTTCAGGTGAATTGCTGGACCAGCAGGCATGGCTTCTGGACACGACCGCTAACCTACGCGGCCTGCCAGATGGCTGAGATGCTCTTCGGAGCTCTTCTCTGGGCAGCTTGGTCCACATTAGGGCAACGCGGTGGCTACCACGGGCCGCCTTCCGTGCTGTGGGGCGTCTGCCTATGGAACACCCTTCCCAGCGAAACCCACCTGCCACCTTCCCCATCGCCATTGCAGCTCCAGGTGAAGGCCTTCTTCTTGTCTGGTACTCTATTATTTTTACTGCTGCCATTCTGATATTTTTGAACACTTGAATATTTGGATACATTCATTGTAGATATTATTTTGGCTGTTAGGGTTTGATTTGTTTTCCTTTGTTTGTTGCTGTGGGTTTTGTTGTTATGACTACAAACTGGGCAATAGATAAAATCAGTCTCTCAGATGCAACTCTCTGAAAAACCATCTTCTCCGCATGCAGGCTCTCCTCCTGATGCGTTAATAGGACAACAGGGCAAAACTCAACCCACCTTGGGCCAGAAGGATCTGGAGCACATCACCGGCCTGTCTCCAAATCTGCATGCAGGAGATACCCTGCCAAAACTCTGCTCCAAAAGGAGACTCAAGGGAAATTTCCTTCCACTGGGTACGGGCTGGAAGCCCCTTCTTGCGTTTTCACCTATGGTTGGGTGAGAACTACAAAAGGGAAGGAGAAAGTGGCAAGGGGATGGAGTGGCCCTTCCTGAGGCCCAGGGGGAAGGGGGAAATAGTTGAACAATTAACAAAACCTGGTGTAGGAATGATGCTTTTTGAAAATGCCTCCACTGGTCAGCAGTTCCCCCTTCATACAAGGAAAGGCACCGGTGCGAAAAGGGTCCTCGTGGACTTCGATGCTCACGTGGGGTCTTGTCAAGGACTATTTCTTCAGCTAGCCAGGAAAGCCGCGGAAGATGCCGGAGCCCTGCAAAGGCAAGACACGTCCAGCAGAGGGCGCACAAAGCCAAGGAAAATGTGTGATGTTTGGAAGCTGCCAGCCAGTTTCAGCCACGCTTTCAACATTTTTGCAGCGTAGAAAGGCGATTTCTGGCACGGCCAAGGGAAGATCACAGCTCCACCCTCACCCCTGATCTCTGCAGGTGGGTCAGCTCTGTGTGCACTGAGCTGGATGCAGAAATGTGGAGCGGGGAGTTCAGGGAAAGTGGGGCTTGCTGGTCAGACCTGCACCTTGGTCCAGGGAGACCCCACAGGAAGAGAAAGGCCGTCTCTGGCCCTGTGGCCAGCCACTTACCTCCGGGGGGGGGGGGGGTTCACCACCTCTTGGGTTGCGAATCCCACCGTTAGACGAGGCACTGTGTGAAGCATCAGTGGCTCCAGGTGTTTGGTCAAAGAATCAGGGCCGGCCCTCCCACTAGACAGACTGAGGCCGTCGCCTCGGGGGCGGATGCTGCGGGGCGAGAGCGAATCTGCCACGCTGGCTGTGGTGTCCCGTTGCAGGTGCCAAAGAGAGAGTCAGCTGCCTGTCCATTGGATTCGGGGCGTCAGCCGGTCCTTTGCCATTCACAACCCTCCCTCCGTGTTGCTTGCATCACAACCCCACGAGAGCAGGTTGCGCTGGGCGCCAGTGGCTGCCCAATGTCACCCAGTGAGTTCACGGCCACACGTGCCCCGGATCTTGCCAGTCCCAGCCAGGGCTCCCACCACCGCACCCTGGGAGATACACAGCAGGACCGAGAGTTAGTGCCGAACACAGTCCTCCTCCCAGTCTTCCCTCCATGGCTTACCAACCCCCCGCTTTGATGACCCCCCCCCCACAGTTGTGGCTCAGACAGGAGGTGTTAGGGCCCTGGAGCCCTCAGGCAGGCTGGATTTGCCCCACAGGTGACGGATGAGTCCCCCGGGGGCATGTGCACCAGGCTCTTAGGAGCAGAGAGTGGGAGCTTGCTTGGTCCCAAGGGACTGCGCTCCACAACCGCCGCCTATCCCGGAGCCCAGCAGGGGACAATGGGGGCCGACCACGACTGGCCCCCCTCCAAAGGTCGAGAACCCCGTCTGCCGTCATACTATTGCCTCGCTCTTTCTTTTCATCCAGACTTCCTGTTATTTATCATCATTATGCTGTACTCTTCAGCAGTGCAGAAAATTGGCACTTAATTCGCTCTGGGAACCGGAGCATCGGTGGATTAATTGCCGTTCCTAGTCACACCCTTCTTGCGCTCTTTTTTCCAGCCAGCAGGCTCAGACTTGCAGCACCTTCGTCCCTCGCTTCTTCCTTTCCACTGTCTCGGCCTGTTTGCACTCATTTCTGGGGGGGTGGAGGGGAAAGGCTGGGAGCATCAACCGAAGCCGACGGCGGCACTCGTTCGGGTGCGTGGAGGTGAGTTGGGGCTGGGGAGAGCCAAGCTCCAGGCTCAGTTGTTGGCCGCTTCCAAAGACCTTTCCTAGAGCTGAAGCGCAATGTGGGGCCCCATGTTTTAATTCCGGAGAAAGAAACACTTTGGTGGCTCAGCGCAAGAGGGATGGAATGGGCACGCTCAGCTGCTGCAAAGACTGGTGCTTTCACGTGCAGGCCCCTCTTGGACAGCTCTGCATTTGGGCATGTTTAGCTCTTTAGCCAAATTCTGTCACAGTGGAATTCCCTGCCCTTTTCCCCCCGGAAAATGGAGGCACTTTTGCTGGAGGGCACAAGCCAGGAGCGGTTCTTGCCCTCTTGTTTGGCAACTGGGCTCCCCTTGGACCGCTGGCTGGCCACCGAGTGAGCCAAAAGGTAGCCCAACAGCCCTTCTGCATGACCCGCCAGGGCTCTCCGTACATTAAAATGGGTTTCGACAAAGGGAAGGCGTCCACGAAGGTAGGCAGGGGCTATGTCTTAAGGGGAAAGATGGAAGGGCGAGTTTGCCTTCGGGAGAGAATAAAGAAGATCTGGGCTGGACGTGCCGGCAGGCTGAGAAGTTTCTTAAACATCCCCACCATTTCCAGCATCCCCCAGGAGAGCACGCTCAGCGTGGCGGCAGCTGCTCCCCAGGCCGAAGCGATGGCGCCATTTTGTCTTCTGCTGGTCCTGGTGGCGGGACTTGCAGCCGTGAGTTCAGTGGTAAGGAAGGTGCTGTTGCCTTCATAGTTCCATAGACGTAATTTGAGGGGGACTGTTCTGACAGAAGAGGCCAGCCAGTCCAGAGGCTGGGCAGGCAGCAGGTGTTCCTGCACAGGGTCTGAGGCAGGTGGCACCGGATTCCTGTGATGACACGGCGTTCGACCAGCTGACACTGGAGGTCCTTCCAATACTGCCCCTCTGTTTTCTGACCCACCTTGTCTGGGAAAGATGCTCCTCCTTTGGTGCCACGGCTTTGTTTTTTAACAGAACCCCGACCACCGACTGGGCTGCATCTAAAATGCTGTTCGGGGGAGTCCTTGCTCCCCGGCAGATGCAAGTCACTTTCACGTCTCTGAAATAAATGCGTATTTGTGCTCCTTTAAAAATAAGGGCATATATTATACACTTTTTTTTCATGAGCTGTATCCCAAATTTTGGGACTGTACGGATTTTGATGTACAGCGGCATTCTGATTTGCTTTGCAGTTTGGGAAGTTTGTTTTTTATTTATTTCATTTTTATTTTGCCCAATATCCGATGCCATAATAAGGAAATAATAATAAGACCCAGAGCACTGCAGAGACTCCGGCATGAGGCGACAATCCCTTCCCAGGGACCAGTTTAGGAAAGGGTTGTGGGCACGCAGGGGTCAGTGCTCAGCTTTGTATATTTCCGACAGAATTTTTCCAGCGAGGCCATTTTATATCTTTGGGTCGCTGTCGTGTTTCCTGTTTACTGGCTGCCTTCGGCTTGTAAATAAAGCAAGAAGGAGTCCTGCAGCAGTCAGAACCGTGCCTGCGCGGTTTCACTGGGCGAAGCGTGCGCTCAGACGTCTTGCACAAGTGCAGGGAGGGCTCAAGGCCCGGGGCCTCCCTGCTCCCAGCGCTTGCTCTGGAGAACATGCAGAGCAGGCGGGACGTCACGTCCAGAGGGCGAGTGAGGAGGTGGCAACACGGCCGGGAGACCATCCGAGCTGCAGGAATCGTGTGCAGCCGAACGGAGTCGCGGGAAAGGTGCGGCTGAACGGGACGGACCCACAACAGACCAGAGAGGCATGTTTTCCCCTGCACAAAAGGGACACTGCCATGGAAAGACGTTTGGCGATGAGCACAGAAGAGCCGCCCTGCCTGGGGCCATCTTGCCCAGCACCCTGTCCACACAATGGCCAACACGGCAGGCACTCTCCTGCCCATGTTCCCCAGCCCAGGCAACCTGGAGGCAGCATGCAACCACCGGGACTAGTAGTCAGTGATGGGCTTCGCCTCCGTGAATTTGTCCAGTCCGCTTTTGAGGATACTCCAGTTGGTGGCCGTCATGGCATCTTGTGGAAGTGAGTTCCACAGTTGAACTAGGACTTGAGTTTAGAGCGCAGGTTTTCTAACCAGTAGACGGGCGTGCTGCGAAGGCAGGTGCGGTCCTCCAGCACCGTCTTTATTTGGGTTGGAAAGGGTGGCTCTGTGTGGCGGAGCTCAGCTCCACCTCCGCCATTTCTTCAGTCCTGGTGCAAGCTAGTTTTAGCCCCCTTTCCCGTTCTTTACCAGTTTCCTGGCCTTTACCAGTTTGCCTTGAGGAGCTGAGTGCTGCCCAGTACAGTCCTCATTTTATTAACAGGCAAGCTGCCCTCATGGTAGCCATTTTGTGAGAGCACCCACGGTACTCTCTGCAGATCCCAATGTTGCCACATACCCAAAATGCTTGGGCGCACCTGCAATACATCTCACTGGAGGGAGGAATATGGTGTCCATTTGAGCCACACACCCGCTCAGCCCACTGCCCATGTGCAAACAGCTTCCGATTCCCTTTTGCTCCCCCCCCCCCCTTGGGATTCTTTATCTTTAAAGGGACCTTCATCTTTACAACGGATTCAGCAAATCTGACAGAGGCGGCCTTCCAAAAGAGGACTGTCTTCTGACAGCTTTCAAATAGGGGATCGCCCTCTGCGCAGAAGGACGCGGTGCAGGCACGCACCTGTGTACGAGAGAGCGTTCATTCGCACAAACGTGAGGAGAATTGCAATTCTTCCCCCCTTGAAAGGCGTTTGCGCTGTTTCAGATGTTTGGAGGGCTCTCTATGCAAATCGCCTAACAAAGGCAGGTTTTCAGTGGTCTCCATGGATCCTGCTGACAATATTTCCGAGATGAAGACGTGTGCCAGGAGCACACATGGATTCATCGCACAGCTGCTCGATCCTGCACCTTAAGACGGGTTGTTCTTCAGAAAAGCCCGGTGCCGGGTCATAACCGCAAAGGGCAGGCACCGCTGGCAGGTGTCCCTGCACCCACTTGGGGAGCCCCGTCCCCGATCCACCTGAGCTTCCTGGCGCTCTGAGACGGCGACGCGAGCGCAGCTCTCCCTGCCCCACCACCCAGGTCCTGCAATGCTGAGCGAAGCGCTTTTCGAAACGGCTCGGAAAGAGCCATTTGGCACTGACCGCCGTGGATGCGAGTCTTAAATTAGGGACGTCAGTCCAAACCCTGAGTGCTCTTGGAACGCGCGCCTAGTGTAGAATCACGGCTCTGGAAGACACTCAGAGGTCATTCGGATGCATGAGGTAGGACCTGCCACAAATTAACCATACGCTTGCCTTCGATGTCCAGGGGATCCGCGTTCCCATCCAGGGCCAGCCCTACCATTAGGCGGAGCGAGGCAGCCACCTCAAGAACCTGACGGGGCTATTAAAAGGGACAACGGACGGGTCGCTCCTAGACTATAACCATTTTCTGCAGGGCTACATGAACACCTGCTTGTTAGATCTTCTGCAGAGAAGCCAGACGAGCCTGACCAGGCTTGGGACTAGGATGCAGCTTGACTTGGTGGTGGTGGGGAACAAGACACCACAGGATGGCCAGGCATCTTCTTTCACAGAGAACAGTCCTCTCTTTGGAGAGCCATGCAAAGAATATCCAGTGTTATGAAAGCACCTTCTCTTTTTTTAAAAAAAAAATTTTTGAAAGCAAAACAACTATGAACAGAGCAAGCTAAAATAGACAAAATTGCCAAGGGAATTTGATGCAGATCCAACCAGTACAATCAGCCCTCGGAATCTATCCACAACACTCCATAAAAATGAAATACCAGAAAAAAAAAATCCTTAATCTGTACAATAACAGATCCTGCAACCACTTCTGATCCTCCGCAGCTTCCCCGTCTTGAAACACCTCAGAGCCACGTATCCTGCTGCACGTTCCTCTCACCATCTTCTAAGCAGCGCATTCCACTGAGAAGCAACGTCCCTTCGAAGGACTGTTGGATCCAAGGCAAGCAGCCTGTCAGAGGCAGGGCTGGGCCCCACGGTCGCCAGTCGACTGAGCTGGACGCAACGGCACACGCAACGTCTGCCACTCTATGGTGAAATGAAAATTACCATTACGTCACACGTACGTCCTCCTGATTGCTATAAATCCGCATCTAGTTGCATAAAGCAGCACATGGCACTGCAGGGGGGCAGGGGCTCTCCCCACTCAGGCAGAGAAATGCGTGGGACCAGAGCGCGCCAAAGCCCCAGGGAATCTGCCCCTCGCGCTGGCAGACGCCGGGCCGCCAGTCTTGCTTGGAAAGGAGGCCGAGCTGGGGGCAAGTCCACGGATGGCTGTGGGGAGGCTGTGGGGCAGCAGCTTCCCTCCGGCTGCCCGTGGCGCAGCTCCGTGGGGTGCGATCCCTGCTGAGTGCTGGGTGGGTGCTGGACCCCTCAATGGGAATTTGGATGTACAGCCAAGGGAAAGCAGACCCGGGCCCAGAGGATCCGGATTCCCAGCCCCGAAGCGATTCTTCATGCATCCCCCCCGGCCCCGTTCGAAATTCTCCTCCATGGCAGAAAGCTAGTTTGACTTGGTTCAAATCAAAAGCCTTTGGAACAATCCTTTCCGTGCCTTCTTACAATGCAGAAATGACACCTGTGTTATACCAGTTCAACTGTCATGCCCTCTCTGTATTTCAAATCTCTAACTCAGCCTTTTGCCACTCAGTGCCCTGCAGGTGCGAGTCCCATCATCCCCAGGCAGCATGGTCATTAGCCACGCTGGATGGGAAAGTTGAGAGCTGCAATCTAACACATCCGGCAGGACCTGGTTAAGGAAGGCTGTGTTCGTTCTGAAGTCCCAGAGCCTTAACAAGCACTGTGCGATTCCCATCTACCCACAGCCAGTAGTGAGGATGATGGAAGCTGCAGTCCAAGAACCTATGAATACATTGCATTTTTAGGGTTTTCAGCATTGTAAACCTTCTGGAGAGCTTTGGCTATCGGGCAGTGTAGACATACAATGACTGAACGAATGAACCCCGCATGCTCGCCATCTCGCCACTGGCCCATCTGGCCCCATATTGTCCACACGGATGGGCAGCGTCTCCCCAGGGCTTTTGTTTTAGCTGCACCTGGAGTTCCTGGGGCTTTCGCCGGGGACCTTCTGTGTGCCACAGTCTCCTTGGCACGGGCACCAACGCACCTCCCTGAACCCGGTTGCCTGCTTCCCTGCCAACTCCCATCCCACAGAATCACCTCTCCAGATCCCCACAACTGGGCGATGCATTTATTGGGACTGAAGAAAATCTCACGAAAGAGCGTGTAAGCAGGATGATGAGTTCTCCAGAAGGCTCCATCGGGCCGATGTTAAGCAAAGTGGAATGTGGAATGTGGGCTTGGAGTGGAGAGGAGAGGAGAGGAGAGGAGAGGAGAGGAGAGGCGTCTGGCCGGCCAGGCTGAAGCCACAAAGCCCACACCGAGGCCTTGTCTGAAGAGAGACCGAGTGTGGGAGGAGACCCCTTGTGTCTTGCAGCTGGATCAGGCTCAGCTGCAGGGCTGGGCGTCTTGCAGCGTTCCAGATATCCTGGCCCATTCCCTTTGTTATACTGACCAGGGTGCATGGGTGGGAGAAGCCGAAACGTCTGCCCATCCCTGGCCTCATACGCTCTTGTGCATCTGCTCCCTCCCTGCTCTGGACCTCTGGCTTGGCCATGGCCTTATCCTGCTCTAAGAGATGCTCCTGGTACCTGACTTGGGCCTTCCTCTTGACCACAACTCAGCCTCTCGCCTGCAAACCAGGCTCTGGACTCCCCTCCACCTTGGACCTCTTGCTCAGGTCTTGGGGCCTTGACCAACATTCCTGCTGCCCATGCCTCGAACCCTGCTGCAGTGGCCCGAGGGCAGTGTAGTCCACCAGGGCTGCAGCATTGGCCCTACCAGGCTGGGCACTGGTGCCAATTCCTGAGCCACTGGTGACACCTGCCATGCCTCCGCAGATGCAGCAGAGTGTGAGTTGAGTCTTTCTGAGAAGCACTGCAAGACGTTGGCAGCTGGGGTGGATTCTGATGCCACGGTTTTTCAACTCTGGAGGAATGAATTCCTCCATGAGGCATTTATGGCATGCTCACAATTCCTTACTCATGGCTGCTTCTGGACTCTTCAGACAACACTGTAACCCTGAAGTGTCTCTTCTGTTTTTTTCAGAGCACCTTCATTACTTATTTTTCTTCTTTTAGAACAGAAGCTAGACCTCATGAAATCTCTTCCAGCCCTCTAACCCGCAGGGACACTGCTTCTCAACTTGCTTTCTTCCCAACTGAGCCAGGCAGACCAGAGCTCGGTCTGTCTCAGCACAAGCATCCAGCAACATTCCTTCCTGACAGAGGCCGCAATTCTGCGCACGCCTAGAAAGAGCGAAGTCCTGCGAAGCCGTCACGCCCCAGCCTGCAAAAGAGGAGCCACATCCCCACGTGGACTGGAGAAAGGGGACAGATGTGGAAGAATTTGAAAGTGCACATAATGCACAAGCAGCATCATAAGATCTTGCGGGTCTCTTTGTATCTTTATGTACTTGCAACGTGAGTTTCATGGCCCCCCATGCTATTGGCACTTTTTCGGAAAGCGTCTTGGGGAAGAGAGAGCTCCGTGTGTGTGTTGTGCGTAAGTAATCTGCCTCCAGTTGTAAGTGCAGAATGGAACCCTTAGCAGCTAGGAATTAAGTGGGGTGGGGGAGGGAATACAAACCCAAAGCCAAAACATGCAATTCTCCAATTTTTCATGCTCAGCCTTACACATCTAAAGTGATCCTTTAAGTCCCAAAGTCTCAACGATCAAGCCCTCTGATATAATCATTCCAAACCCTTTCTTGATTCCTGCATTTAATAAAGTGCATTTACAGAGTATATGAATTCCAGATTTGATTCAGGGCTCGGGGGACGCATATTCCTGTCCTGGAACTTGTGCATCCGGTCTGAGGTTGAGGAGGGAGGGAGGGGTGGCGGGTGGGGGTGGAGCGAGGAAGCCTGGAGCGTAACCAGCATCGCTTGTATTTCTTCGGTCGTTGACACACCGGGCCAGTCGCGGAGACTTGATAAGCAGCAGCTGGTGGCAGTCAGGTGAGCAGCGCCCAAGGGATGCGGAGCCCACCTGCTGCCAGCCTCTCTGCCCCTCTCTTTAGCCTGGTCCTGTACATAAAGGACCGTCTCAGCACGGGAGTGGTCCTGCGCACTCCGCTGCGAACTGAGGCTCTCGTCTGACTGAGAGGCGCGTGCAGGACGGACGCAGTCACTCTGCCAGAGCGAGTGCAGAGAGAGGTGCGGCGTTGCTACGGGGCCTTCCTGCAAGCCCTGGGGTGCTTCTGGCAATTTGCAGGTAACTTGCCGGCGTCAACAGGAAGCCCAGCTCAGAACCACAGCTGACTTGGGCTTGGAGTGCGTGGCCTGGGGCAGCCCGGCCTCCTGGCTTTGGTGCGGTGGGGGAGGCACCCCCTTCGAACAGAGCAAGAGCGCTGCCATCCCCTTGGTTCTACACGGCTCTCCTTGACAGTCCAATGGCTTGCAACTTGTGAATTCCTGCTCCACTGCCTCGCTCTGTTGGCTGCCAGGAGTGTCCCCTTTCACATCCATTTTCTTGGCCATTCCGCGACCCGGCTAAAGCTGGAAATGATGTGGCACCCATGCTGTGTGCTTGCAGGTCATGCCCTAAGGGTACGGGTCCCAGGAGCCACCCCCGGGTCTTAAATGCAGGTGGAAGAGCTGGCAAAGAGCTCTCTCTGAGACTCTGGGCTCAGAGGGCAACCCACACTCAGGAGAAGAGCATAGGCTATCATCAGACTATGGCTGGTTGTTGCTACATGGGTTCTGTTGTCTGAATGCAGTTGTGCTAACCAACCAGGGCTTGTTAACCATGGACAACTCCTGGAAAGAAGGCATGGCTTGTTGTCGGGTTGTCCACCATGACCTTTAGCTCGGCTTGGTTCAGCCCAGAGCTGGGACAAACCCTTTCAGACTCCGTCCCTCTAGCATCTTGGCTTCCTTCCATGCTCAGAGAAGCAGGAGGCAGCCTTGGACCGAATGTGGACCAATTCCAGAAGTTGAGATGAGAGAAGCAGAGGTGCTTATCTCAAGGCCAGGCTCCCCAGGTGTTCCTGCAGCCTCCAGATGTGCAGTTGTCGGGAGGGGGTGTGGAGCAGGGGAGTTTCTCAGAGACAGCCGAGTTGGGTGTGGCTTTTGTCCCTGTGGCACCAGGTTGGCAGAGGGGGCAGTCCCATCAGAAGACTGGTGTGCAGAGAGGTCCATGTGGGACAGGTGCGAGAAAAGGCCTCACCAAGGGAACCAAGCTTGTTCTGGGCCCCCAAAACTGATCCTTAGGCCCTGGGGCGGGAGGGCCCCCATTTCTGGAATTCCTGGCACCATCTGGTTGATGGCCACTATTTGACCTTTGCGGGACCCTTGTTCTGATCCAGTAATATCTGCTCCTCAAGAATCGTTGCTCTCATCCATGGCCATTCCATTCCTTCTCTAACTGTCCGCTTTCCCCATTCCAGATCTCACGGTTTCTGCAGCTCTCCACACTCGGGAACGTCTTGGGATGTTGCACCGTGTCAAGCAGTCAAGCAGATTCTTGGAATAGCTCTGCGTTTGCTACGGCTCTGGGATGGGGAGCCGGGAACTCTCTTGCTGTGAGCGGGAAGGAACGGCAGCTGGGCCGACCGAGGAATTTGGTCAGCTGTGAAGCCCCAGGTTTTCACGCTCTGGCCAGAGCCTCTTGGCAACACCCCGGCCCCACGTGTTGTATAGCTGTGCCATCTGCTGGACGCGGCGTGGGCAGGAGGGAAAAGGCTCTTCCCAGTGTATGCCCAGCCCGGAGCTGTCAGCTCACAATCTGGGCGATGGACGTGGAACCTGCCATGCTCTCTCGCTGCGGGAATGGAGGCAGCTCAGGCTGCCTTGGCCCGTTGCCGCCACAAATCTCCCAGCTGCCCCTCCTCGCCCACCAAGAGTGCCAAGGAGGGGGGTGTTGGGACTCGGCCGGCGGCTGCCTCCTCTGGCTGCAGAGGGCATTTGAAAGGACGCCTCCTGCGCCCCCGGAGGCAGGGCAGGGAGCGTTTTCAGCAGGGAAGAAATATTCCCTGATGCATCAGGTGCTCCCACTGGCAGTGGCTGCAGCCGGGCAGCACGCAGCATGCAGTGCACAAACCCGAGAGCCAGCTTTGGCCCCGCTGACCAGTCACCCGGACATTTCCCTTTCCATCTCCCGTACCATGATGGAAAGGCCTCTTCCAAAGCTTAGTCACGGGCAGTAGCTAAAAGATGCCAGCGATTTTGGCCCTGGGACTTGAGTCCTTTTGCATGGAGCCTGGCCAAGCCCTCGAGCAAGACTGCAGAGAACGTCTCCAAAATCGAGTTTAGCCCTGCTCCGTCGAGCCTATCGCACAATCAAGCTCTGTAACTGGAGCATATGTAGCCATAATAAGAAGTCTCTGCGCATGTGCAGAGTGCCTTGAGAAGCTCAGTAAAGGCAGGTGCAAGCTGCACCTCCATGTCCCAGTGGCAAGGACTGCCTGTCACTTTTTTAATTTGCTGTGGCAGCTCCAACAAGCACGTAGCTTGAAAATCTCTCTGAGTGGGTTTAATCTGAGGAAAGCGCAATTCCAGGAGCCCAAGGCTGGAACACACACACGCACGCACGCACGCACGCACACACACCACCCCGGGCCTGGCTGGGAAGTTGCAGGCCTCCACTGCCTGCAGGGACAGAGCCGCGATTCTTCCCAACAGCCTTGTACATCTTTTTCACCACGCAGTGTGTAAATAGGAAAGGGCTTTCCGCTCCAAGGGGGAGACGTTGATTCCTGGAGGTGCGTGTGCGTGCGTGTGTGTGGGGGGGAGGGGTCCACAACACGGAGCAATGAGCCTAGCAGAGCTTTAGGGGGACTCCCCCCACCTTCTTTGCTGGATGTGGGAAGAAAACGCTCTAGTCGGTCGAAAGCAAACACCTTCGCGAACGCAGGTTTCCATCTGCTCATTTCACGTCCGCCATAAATCTGCCTGCAAACGGCAAACCGGTTAGGTCTGCAGAAGCGGCTTTGCTTCCAAAAGGGAAGGCGGGAGTCAAAGGCCGTGCAGGAGTGGCCAGGCTGGGATATGTTCTGCACCACCCGCCGCTGCCAGGGGGGCTTTAGCACCCTGCCCAGAAAACCCCTTCCTGCGACACATCTGGGTCCTCGCCGTGGCTGCAGCTCCATTTCGCACGCAGTGCTGCACACGTGCCGGGGCAGACTCTCGGGGCCACGGGGGATTCCCCTAGGCTGCTTTGGATAGGGGGAAATTGCTCCCCGAAGTGGACGAGAAGCGTCCCCCCTCTCCCCTTAGCCTGCTAATCTTTCTCCCCCTTTGGAGCATGGAATGAGAAAGGGAGAGGCATTCAAGGGAGAGGAGGGTGACTTTCAAACCTTTGCAGAATCAAAGCAATCCAAGAAAGGGTCACAGTAAAGCCATTGTGAGGGAGAATGTGGCCCCCCACAGTTGGATCCTAAAGCCCCTTGCCTGGAAGCCGGATCTGAAGCCTGTGTGGATGGGCCCCGCTTGGTTGTGCGCATCATCTGAGAGTTGTAATGTGCGCAAGGAGCAAGCACATGGCCTGTCCATCTTGCAAGCTAGTTCTGCTCTAGCTGTGGGGCAGTGAAAGTTGGTGGGCTCATTTATTTTATTTATTTATTTATTTATGGATGTATATTCTGCCTTGTTCCTACAAAGGGCTCAAGGCAGCTTACATCTCCTCCCCCATCTTATCCCCACAACAACAACCCTGTGAGGTAGGCTGGGCTGAGAGTCTGTGACTGGCCCAAAGCCACCCAGTTGGCTCCATGGCCGAGCGGGGACTCGAACCCAGGTCGTCTGAGTCCCAGTCCCAGGCTCTTAACCACTACGCCACCCTGGCTCTCACTCATTGCAGGTCAGGGGTGGAAGATCCCTGCTTTGCATCCATGGAAGATGGGAATGACTTCTTTCTCCAAAAGCTGGGAAGCCACTGCCTCTCTGAGCTAGTTGGACCAGCACACTGTTGCTGTACTGAGCATTTTTCAGCGTAACAGAGGAAGGTGGTCCTCAGAGAAATTTCCACTCAGGTTGCACTGGGGAGCCATTTTAATGGGAGGTCAGCTGGATTACTTTTTAAGGAAATGTAAGACTTTGAATGATCCCAACTCCGATACGTTTCTCTGGGTTTTTATGGCAATATCTTCGGAGCTCTTATGAGATGCAGCTGAAGCATTTATGGTTGCTTGTGGGAAGAGTCATTCTTTCTCATGTTATTCTGGGTATATAACACTTGGTTCCTCTTGGGAAAGGCCCTCATTGGTTCTGCCAAAAGTATTTGGGCCAACGTCCCTGGAAAAAGTGGCCTGCCCTGGGCAGATGTGCCACCACAAGCCGTCCACCAGCTCTCCTTAACGGCCACGTCACCTTGCCAGTGAACACAAGCGTCAGAAAAGCTGCCAGATGTGGCCTTCTACTTCCAGGGTGCAGACTCAGTCCTAAGGACAGGACTTGCAGAAGGCAGAGACTGTAAGTGCGGACCAGTTTCTGGTTGTCTAGCTTGACTTTGATTTCCAGACTAAGGTTAGACCTAGCTGCTGTTTGGCAGAGATGTGGCCTGGGTCAGCTTTGCATTAATTCTCCCATAAGTCCTTGCCACTCAGTTTTTGCATCGACCTGCACTAATGAAACATACACAAACAAATATGCATTGGTTTTTGGATTCAACGTTCCTTAACTTGTGCTTTTTGTCTTTCTGAAATAAGTGTTTGCCAATCTGTGTCTTTCTGGGCCTCTTTTCAGCAACATGCACATGGCTGCCCTACTCCATAAGAACAGCTGGAGGTGTCATCACTCAGGACTAAGCACCTGTTTTGCAAGGGCAGGTTCTCCAGCTCCG
Organism: Varanus salvator macromaculatus; assembly: GCA_023646645.1. Lineage (NCBI taxonomy): Eukaryota > Metazoa > Chordata > Lepidosauria > Squamata > Varanidae > Varanus > Varanus salvator. The sequence goes on along the minus strand of JAIXND010000621.1, from coordinate 23,004,096 downwards.
TCTCCAACATCTGCATTTAAAATGGGTAAGCAACACGCAGCCCTGTGGGCCACACGAAGTCTTCTAAGGCCGTGCTTTTGCACCTACCCCCATGTCCGCCTGTCTCCACTGGTCAGCAAGGCGGTGCCACAGTAGCTAAAAGCACAGTGGTGTTGCCATGAAATTGCACTTCCTGACCCCAGTCTCCGTGCCAAAGCCATTCTCCACCCAGAACACATGGTGCCATCAACAAGATTCTCAAGGCAAATTAGGTCATCTAAGCAGAAACATAGAACCATAGAAACAGAGCGAGTCAGAAGGGGTCTCCCGGGCCATCTAGTCTGACCCCTGGCTCCAGCTGGCTCCACTCATGACATGCCCACCATGTGCACATCCAGCCTATCCTTGAACACCCGCACCGATGGGGCCTCAACCACCTCCCGTAGAAGCCCATTCCACAGCCTCGGGGTCCTAACCATCAGGAAGTACTTCCTGGCATCCAAATTGAACCTGGGTTCCCTGAGCTTTGCTTCACTGGAACGCTTCCTGCCCTCCACTGCAGAGGAAAAAAGGTCATGACCCACCTCTGCGTGGCACCTCTTCCTGTACCTGTATGTATGTACCCACCCCTTAATGTACCCAACAGGCCCCCTCTGAGTCTCCTCCTCTCCAGGCTGAAAAGACCCGGCTCCCTGAGTCTCTCCTCATGTGGCTTCCCCTGCAAACCGGCCCCCATCCTAGTGGCCTTCGCTGCACTCCGCGGAAACCTCTCCAAGGAGTTTGCCACCAGGCCACTATCATGTTAAAACTATTCCTAACAGGTGGACCCTTCCAGAAAAGCGTCTGGATTTCAGGAAAGGGTCGCGTTAAAACATTGTCACCTGCTTTGGGGCATGTGAAAGAATCCACCCCTAAAGGACAAAATATAACGCATGAAGCTAAATCGTGGCAAGTGCAAGAATTGCCGTGGAAGACTAAAAACAGACATCAGCTCCTGGGACCTACTTCTTTTACCTCGAGGATGTAGTGCGATTGTCCCAAATTCGGATGGCTCTGACAGGGACCGGACAAACTCATGGAGGAGGCAGCTACCCATGGTCCCTAGTCCTGAAGCCTCTGTGTTGCCTCCAGAATCAGAGGCACGAGTTGCTGGGGAATATGGGTGGGAGGGTGCTGCTGCATGCATGGCATGAGTGGGGGCAGCCGCTTGACCCCTGGGCAAACACAGTACTAGACCGGAGAGGCCTTGGATGATCCCCGACACAGTGGCTCTTACGTGCTCAGGCTTTTGTGGCTGCTGTTTTTACTAGAACATCCCCTAGGACTTTTACTAGACACACCAACTGGAACCAGATGCAAAAGACCAGAGGAAGGACACTGGAGCCAAGGAATTCCGCCTGAGAGCACCAGAACTGAACCGAGCTCATGGTCCTTCTACACAGAAATCTTCTCCTGCTTATCTCCCATCCCACAATTTTTTTTTTCTGGCAGTGTAATTAGAATGGGGAGACATTGCGTTCAAAGCCCTGTTAACCCACTGAGAACATCCTCCAGTCCAGCTTCAGATGCTCCTGCCCCTCTGAACTTAGCTGCCAGAGGGTATGGGGGGACAACCACAAAATACTGTTCCCTGTTGTAATGTAAAGTATTTTGGGGAGGCTTCCTAAGGAACGAAGGCCCATTTGCTTTGCAAAAGAGCAGGGATGAAAACAGCTAGACCAGGCTTTTTTAATACAGATCAGCACAGCTGTCTGCATTTTTGGAGATGGCTTGTGGCATGTGGCTCTGATGATTGCCTCACTTTAAAATTTACCACTCCAACACCACATAAACAAAACACAAAGAGAAATCCAGCAACAAAATCAACAAAGCCTCAGCCAAATAAATGGACGGACGCTTAGCAATTTAGTAGCAAGATTTTGCTGCTTGTGTGTCTCTTTTCGACATGGGATGCTCCAGAAAAGATGCAGCGGGCCAGGCAGGGAAGCTCCAGGGCTGAGCTCCTTGCTTGAGATGTGAAGGATCCCCCAGGAGCTGGGCCAGCCCCAGACTTTCCTGCCCCCCCCCCCCAACTCTTGCGGTTCCTCCATTAAGTAAATAGGCAAATGCACGTTATCTCCATTTTGATGATTATCACAAAACAACACACACTCCCTCCACTGCATTTTAATGAACGCTTGCAAAAACTCAGAGAACAGCGGGAATATAAATCACTGCTCCAAATGGGGGAAGAAAGAGGCTTTTGTCATCACTCAACGAAGCTATAAATCACAATCAAGCTCCGGTTTGATGTGAATTGGGAGGCAACTGCCATTAGTTGCACTGAGACGAACAACAAAACACATGGAAGACGCGCGGTTGGCTTCTGCCCCGAGTCTGCAGCCCATCAGAAGCTTCTGGTAGGGGGTTATGTGCCCAACGGGTTGTGATAGGTCTGCACAGAGGGAGCTTTGATCCGAAATGACCTCGACAATTAACTGATTTGTTTACGTATCGCAGCTATTTCTATCGGGGCTGGAATCGATGCAGGTGCGGCTGGGGCCCTGTCTCATAAGGACCTTGGCTTTCCGCAGCTGGCTGGCGGGAAGGTGGAAGACTGTTTCTGCTTCAGGGCAGGCGTGTTTGCCTATCTGGGTGCCAACAGGGCTGGCCCCTTTGCAGCAGCCTTTCCAAAAAGCACATCGCAAAAACGCAGCATGTCCCCAGGACGCTCTCCTGGCACAAGGGAAACCGTCCCGGAACAGGAACAGGCAGCATGAGAAGGTTCCTTTTCCCTGCAGAAACAGGGAGGGCAAATCGTTCTCCAGGGACTGCACCTCTGCAGGGCGGTTCCACTCGGCACTGAAGGGTCTTCCACACGCATCCCTTTAGTGGATCCCGTGTTTTATAATCTTTTTATTTATTTATAATTCTATTGATATGCCGCCTACCCCCGAGATCCCAAGGTGGCTCACAATAAAAAGTATAAAAGCATATACTTTTATATGGTATTGTGAGCCGCCCCGAGGCTGCTGCAAGGGGCGGCATATACATATTTAAATAAATAAAATAAATAAAATAACAACGAACAATTTGTAAGCAGAATTTAAAACCTCGCAATAAGAACATGATTGCAAGCAGTGAAAGGAAGGGCAGGATCAATTATTTTAAAAAGGATTAAAAAGGAATGTTTTTGCCTGGCGCCGAAACAATAATAGAGACGGTGCCAGGTGGACGTCCCCAGGGAGATTATTCCAAAGGCAGGGGCAGCCACTGAGAAGACCCTTCCTCTGCTTGCCGCCCCTCACCTCTGCTTCACTTCACTTTCTCCAACATGCGGCAAGTCAGCCCTGGCTCCCTCATTCGGCTGAGCGGGTCCCCGGACCGGTGCCCCTGGGAGCCCACCTTACCGGCATTACGTGCTGCTGGGGTGGAGGGCTTCGGGCTTTGAGGCTATAAACGTGGCTACTGTGACAGGACTGGGTGTAGGGGAGGGCCTTTGATCTCTTCCGGCTGGAGGTACAAAGACCCATTTGTGTTGGAGCCAAAGGTGCAGTCTTGATGCAGAAAACATGCTTTCTCCTCTGGTATCCCCATCGCTTAAGAAGCACGTCAGCTTGGGATGTCATTTTGACCTTGTATTAACTTACTCCAAATGTCTCCATTTATGTTCCAGTTCAGCGGCCTTCAGTGATGGGATAATAATATGCCACACTTAGCACTTCATGACTTCAAAGTGCCTGGCAAAGATTAATCACTCCTCTTGAACTTTCTTCCCCACCTGCCACCACTCTATTAAGCAGGCAGCGGGGAGGCGACGGCGCTCGGAGCTCTCCCAAACCAGCCCTCGGCATCTCTGTTGCGCGAGCTTGTGAACGGTGCTCAGCGGTGGGTGGGGAAGGGGGCCAGCAGGTCAACAAAGAAAAGAGGCATCGTCCTCACATCACCGCTGAGCGTAACAGAGAGGGTAGAGCCGCATGACGGACTTCACGTGGTCGAATCCGAATTCGCCCTTGGCGCAGTCCTGCTGCACTGGCTTCTCAGGGCCTGCATCACCGAGAGGACACCCCCCGAACGGCAGCTGCCCTGCGCCATTGCGGCTTTGTCCCGTATCTTCTCGCTCTGGCCCTGACAATGGTGGTGGTGAGGAGAGAAGGTGCCCTGGCCTGCCTGCTCCCAGGCTCTTGGCCAGCCCAGCAAGCAAGGAGAAGCCATGAGGAAGAGGAGGAGGGATTTCAAGAGCAGCTGGGGGCAAAGGTGATGAGAAAGTTTGGAAGTCAGGAAGTACTTCCTGACAGTTCAGACTCCCAGGATACGGAGTGGGCTTCCAAGGGAGGTGGCTGAGGCCCCATCAGTGAGGGTGTTCAAGGAAAGATTGGACAAGCAGGTGTTGGAGATTACATGAGCAGAGCCGGAGCGGGGGGGGGGGTCAGACTAGATGGCCCAGGAGACCCCTTCCGACCTGCTTTGCTTCTATATTTCTGTGTTTTTATGAAAGCAGAGGGAGGTGGCCCATGGAGAATGTCTTCCTAAAGAGCTCTCGACATGGCACCAGCTGAGATAAAAGCAGATAAACAATGCAAAATCCTGGGAAAATAAAGCAACGAAAGAAATGTCATAGTAAAGGCACTCAAGGCAGAAAAGAAAGTTAGAAAATCAAGAGCTGATGCCGAGGGTAGTCATAGGTGGGCGCCTGATGAGGGCCCTCTCCCTGGGGGCCCATGGACAAGGAGTGTCCCTGCAGTTCCCCACTGCAGCTGCTCGTTCCCCTGCCTCTCGCTCTGGCCCAGGCAACGGGGGTGGCGAGGCAGGGCAGGAAGTGCCTGGCTCCTTCCTCCCTGGCTGCCCAGCAAGCAAGTGGTCGCCATGGGGGGGAGGAGGAGGAGCAAGAGCAGCTGAGGTGGTGGGAAAGAAGGATCATGGGAAGAGGGAGCATTCGGGGGACTTGCCTGACGCACTCCAAGCCTTGAGCCAACACAACCACACAGAATGCTCAGCATGGTCCAAGTTACACATCACCAATAGGTTTAAAATATCCATGCCTCAATATCCACCCAACAATGGGGTGGAGGTGGAATGCCTGCCAGTGTAGTCACGGCGGGCTAGCTGGGCTACTGACTGGCATTCCCCTGGTTGATCAGCACTGTGGTGTAGAGGAGGGAGGGAGGGAGCCTGCCTTAGAAAAGCATTTTAACAGATGAATGATGGAAGCAAAGGTAGGATCAGCATGACGGTGGCCGGAAACAGAGCAGCGTCTCTTACATTCCTGCCTCTGAAACGCAGGGAGTATCTGGTAGGAACGCGGCAATTTCATGGCCTCTTGGCAAGGCCATTCCAACCTTTCCAGGAAATTCTGCTGCAGGAGCGGCGATGTCTTCCCGGGGGGCCAGTTGTGGCCGGTCTGGGTCGGGTGCCTCACCGTCTGGGGAGGGTTGCCGAGGGCCTGCTGAGCACCCTTCGAGGCTCGGCTGCCACCCGCAAAAGGCCCAGAGTGACTTGTGCCGGGCGATTCCCGGAGCCAGACGTGTGCTTTGCAGAAATGGACATGGCACATCTGGTCTGGGTTTTGGTTTCCATCTTGGAGTTTACCACATCCACCCCAGCCTGCTGGAAATACATCTGGAAACAGTTGCAGCTGTCACGCTTCAAGGAGACACCACAATACAGAGAAGAACACTCACTGCTCTAGCTCAGCTGCTCCTTCCAGATTACCAACATATGCAAGAAAATGATGAATCACACGCGGACACTCCTCAGCACGGCAGAAGGCCCAGTTCACGCCATCAGTCCGTGGGGAGGCAAAGCCGTTGCCGGGCTGCTGCACCTGAGATCACAGGTGGGGAGGCAGGTTGCCACTGTCCACGTGGAAAAACTCCCGGCATCGGCAACACTTGACAAACCTGGAAGTTCTTTCTGGGTTGTTCATGGGAATGGGGTGTGTGTGTGTGTGCATGTACCAACCTGGAGGAAAATGATTCTCCCTCTCCCATTCTGAAGTGGTACACTCCAGGACTGGCTTTACCACTCCATCGCCACAGACAGCCTTCACACCAAACAAGGCACAAACCCTAAATCTGACACCAGAAATGACAAAAGAGACCAGTTGGAGGACATTTCTGTTTCTGAGACATCCTGGGCTTCTCTGCAGGAGGTGTTTCATGGAAGCTTCGTCTTCCTTGCCTGGATTCAGACAACGTGTTTAACACAGTGGCCATGGGCAACCAGGGTGGCTTATAAACCGGACTAAGCCACCTTGCAGGAACTGAGCTGGGTTCCTCCACCATGGATTGCTGTGTCGTGCAAACCCAGTCAACGTTGTGCGAAGGATTCCCCAGCTTCCTTGAGTGACCTGTCACGAGTAGAGAAGCCCTCGGTCGCTAACCTCCAAATTGCCCTTCTTCAGCACAGGTTCTTTAAAGGCTTATGTCTATTGTAAAATAGCTGGATTAGGACATATGGAAAAGTTTTATTCTAGCCATGTGGGTTTAAATACAGACAAATGTTCCCTCTTTTCCTCCCAAGGGGCACTCAGCGTAACACCTTTGTCTTAGACTTACAGTCATCTGTTACTGCTCTTGTGAAAGCTCACTATGCTTATGCAGAAGTTTTAATTGCATTGTCGCATATTGTATCTTTTGCATTTTGTTGCCCTTTTGCTGGACTGTGTATAATTCCCCCATGCTCCACACCTGTATGTGCACATATATGTATTTCTGTATAGATCTACCTGCTAACTGAAAAGAACAGAACACATCGTGTCTTTGTTGAAGAGGACAGCTTTTCACAAAAGCTTATGCCATAATTAATTCGCTCGTCTAAGCTGCCTCAAAACCCAGCCCTGTGCGGATTTACAAGTCGGTCTCAGTCTGTTCAACGGCTCTGATTTCCATGTAAAGGAAGGGCTGCAGTTTTAAAATTGGCCCCCTCAACTCCCCAGTTAAAGATATAAAGGCCTGGAAAGAAAGAGGAACTGGAGGGCGGAAGGAGAAAATGTTTAAAGATTTCCACCATCCTTTCCCCAGAAGTGTTTAGAAAAAGGCTTTGTTGAGGGAATTTCCCCCGTTTTTTTCTGGTCCCCCCCAGGCCCCCCCCTCACATCTGTAGACTGCCAGCCACTGAACAGGTCCTTGCAGGTATCCCATTAAACAGCAGAGGAATTTCTGGCAGGCAGCAAAGAATGCTGAGCCACCACTGCTCAAAGAGCCAGAGTCAGTCCTTCCATCAACTGGCAGCCCTAACATAATGGGGCTAGTGTCGCATGGATTGAACCAGTCCCTGCACGAACCGGCCGGCCTGGAACCAAGATGTGCCAATGTCCTTTCTGGGTCATGGAACTCCAGAGCGTTGCTTTAGGCCTGCAGAGTGAATCGTTCTCACTCCAAGACTTAAATTCAGGCCAAACGAATGTAAGCAGACAACCATTCTCCTTTTTGGTGCCAGGCAAAAACCTACCTCTTTAAAAGACATTTTAATATCGTGAGCGGAGCCAGCTGGTGTCGGAGGTCAGACTAGATGGCCCAGGAGACCCCTTCTGACTCGCTCTGTTTCTATGTTAATACTTAAAAATGCAACTATAGCTTTCAGTTGTTTGGATTTTTACTGACATTCTTAATTTTATGTAATTTATATTTATATTGGACTTTTTATGTTTATATTAAGTAATAGTTCATTGGTTTTGTAGTGATTTTTAACTCTGTGGCCGTTAGCTGCCTAGGGATGCCATTGGCGAGACAGGCAGCATATGTTTTAAATAAACAGACAATGACACAACTAGAGCTGGTTGGACTGCTAGTCTATTCAAGGAAATGAGGGGGGATTGAAACAAATGCAGAGAAGGGAGCTGCACCTTTTAGACTCCTGGAGCGCTTTGAGAATATCTGCTCTGTGTCTGGAACCACACAAGTCTCACTCCCCGTCATCCGTGTCCGGAGTCTCTTCGTGCCCTCACTCAGGGTCATTCTCCCCTCCAGCCTGCCTGCAGGTATGGAGAAAGGCATCCTCTGGCAGAGGCTAGATTGGATTCTGTGAAAGGCAGTGGAGCAGGAGGCCCCCAAATCCAGCCTATGGGGGGATGCTTTCCTACACAAGCTGAATGCCTTGAAATGATCAGGAGTCATGCAACACACTTCCCCATGGATCCAGCCCCTCTCTTCCCCAACCCACCCCATGCAGCTTCCCCATTTCTATATATAACAGCTGGGAAAGTGGCAATAACCATCTTCTTGGCTGAAGAAATACTCCAAAAGAAAGAAAGAATTAATAGGCAGATGCTCATAAAAAGAACCAGAACTCTGCAAAAAAGGGGGGATTAAAATAGAAGGCCTATTTCTGGAATGAAAGTTTCCTTCTACCTCCCTGCAACATACTCCCCGCAAAACCGTTTTGCGGGGGGCGGGTTTGCTTGGACCTGCACACCTACCTGGCTGGAATAGCAAAGGTATGAACTGTTTGAAAATGCAGCCCTTTCTTCAGTTAGGGGCCATCGGTGAGGCTTCTCCTTTGAATTCTCCCTCTCCTGGCATGCCTTTCCTGTGCTGTGTCTTCCGGATGCCATGGAAAGCATTCCAAGCAAGAGGACATGGCTGGAAAAGATGGAGCCGAGGACAGAATGAATCCCATTTGCCATGTGTTTAAATGGTATCCATTGACAGGCCACATCAATCACAAGAATCCATTTCAGATTTTCAGAATGCATCACAAAGAACAGTGCCACCGCCAAAGCTCAGGAGCAACGTATTTGCATGAAGTGCCATGTCCGGAACCCCTCATTAAAAGGGATCTGCAGTAGGCAAGCTGGGAAAGCAGCCTCCAACAAGGGCAGAAGCAAGTCCAGTAAAGCAGAGTCACATCAGCCTGTGCCCCTATCAAAACAGGTGATACAGAGCCAGTCAGGACCTTGGACAGAACACAGTAGCACCCAAAGGGATCTGATGTCTCAGCAAAGTGCAGAGGCCTTCACTAGGTCCTGGATAGTTCCTCGCTCTCTGGATTTTCCTTGAGGCCAGAGAAGGAACAGAAGCTAGAGAACATGACAGAGGCTGCCGAGAGACGAGAGTAAAGAACCTAGGGCTGCTTCCAGATAAGTTGCTCTAGTGCTACCCAATCATTGCCTCTCCATTATCAGCAACAGATGAAATGGTGATTCCCTTTCCACATGACCAGAGTCGTGCAGAACACAGTTCTGTTCAAAATGTGAGCTTGACATAGCTCCTATGCATGGGGCCTTTTGAAGCTCAGTCTAAGTCTTGTAATGGATGCCATCGGTCCCTCGTCAGCCTTTTGAAATAGAGCTTTAAATTAGTGTGAAGATACCTTTCCAGCTGTGTCTAGGATTAGAACAAAATCCTGCCCCCGCCGTATTAACTTGTGAAGGAATGGGAAATTGCCTACCGCCAAAGTGACCAATACCTGGCTCAGGAGTCCTAATTAATAATTTAGGCAAAACCACAGCTTAGTTCATGAATCGTTTTAAAGAAGTTACATGTTTTTAGCAATAAATTTGAGGACACGCACATGTAAGATTAATGTTATGTTGTTATTGCACATTATCTGCCTTTTGTTAAAAAAAAAACTTGGCTGGAAAATGCATTTTAACATCAATTTAAAGATCAGTTAAAAACACAGACAGGGTAACGTAATGGGATCCAGTACAAAGACTGCAAGGCTCATTTTCCGAGTCAGTTGGTCAATTGCTGAGTCAAGTTCTGAGCCTTTGAAAGGATGGAAAACGTGCAGTAAATGCACACACTGTGCTGCTCCTCTGAGTGGAACTTTCTGTGGCCTGAGCAGAGGAGGAAGCGCCATGGGAAAGACACAGGTTGGCAACTGCCATTTATTACCCTTGTGGATGCTCCATAAAAGCCGAGTGAACAAAGCGTGGCAATTCCACACCTAATGTGGGAGCACTGCTGATATGAGTATTCCTGGCCTAGCTCTCTAGGTAAGGAAGGTGCGAGAAGTGTGGGATTGTGGGACTGGCTTAACTAGGCATGCTTTCCATGCGATACCTGCCCTTAAACTCTTAGTTGCTTGACATTAAGGCCCTAAGCAGCATGGGCTGGCTTGGAGCCAGGGTCTGCACATGTACAAGATCCCTCCATTGGGTTTTTGGGGATGCCCTCAAACAGATTTCCCTGTTAGCAAGGTCTCCAGGTTCTCTGTGTAGGGTTTCCAAGGGACTGAAAGGGTTGACTCGGAAAGGAGAGTGTATGGAGGTTCACTCCTTCCAGCCCATTCAAAATCTGTATTTCCTACATAAGACATTGATCATTGGCGAGCCTTTTCAGCTCACAGGTTCTGTTCATGACGCTCTAGTTTTGCTTCTGTGACTATCAAGAGCTTTTGCTGAATTTTTTATAGCAGGGAAAATGCCCCATGTAATTGTGAAAGAGAAAGAAACTGGGATTTCTTCTTGTTTGCACTAGTCTGCCATATCACAATGCCAGTGGAAAAGCAGGAAACAGTCTGATTAACAGCTAATTAATAGCTTCATTGTCGGGTTCACCTTAAGACAAAAAGGCACTAGGAAGCCGGTGTTTAAAATTAATTCTTAATTAAGAAATGTACATTTGTGCGAGCATACGGAACTTCAGGGGCAAAGGAAGTAATTGGGAGAATTCCAGTCCTTTCCATTTTTATGCGTTCACTGGATGTCTGACATCCTGATTTTTCCTTTTGGATTTCACCTGACAACTGGTAAAATATGGGTAAACCACAGGTCAGCCGAGAACCACATAAGCAAAAGCAGTGTGGACTCTTTCAAGATTCCTTGAGCTCAGGATGTGAGGTACTGCAATTTTGGTGCTCATTTTGGTACTTTTACCACACCAAGCAGATTAAATCATCCTTTTGTACAGTCTTTTTAGATTGTTATCTTCTCTCTCTCTCTGAGCAAAGTATGTATTAGTTTTGCCTGAAGAGTAATAAAACGCAGGCGAGATTTCCCACGAGATTCTGGGTCGGTCCAGATTTAGTCATGTTTAGAGACTGAATCTGGGACCAACCCACTGCCTGCTTGGCTGCGCCCGTTCTTGGAAGGAAAAAGCCCACATGCATCCACGGGATGCCAGCAGTTGCCCACCTCCACAGGCCTCGTGTTTGCTTCAGGGGTCCGGTAAAAGCTTCTAGAGAGAGCATTGTTTGAACAGCGGGCACTGCTAGCGGGGCGGATGCTGCAGTAGGGCTGGCATGAGTCCTCGCCCTGAACGGGAAAGGTGGCTGGGAAGGACGTTCGCACCTGCAGCCAGTGCCAGTGCCTGTACTGCCTGCGGCCCTCGCCCGGCACATCTCACCCAGGCGGGTGCTTTGGCTGCCTAGGCCAAGCCCCAGGGACCCCGCGGCACTGAGGAACGAAGCCCCAGCCTCCTCCCTTCGCGGCCACCGGCGGGCTCTGCCCAGCGCCGAGGTGCGTTCCACGCGTGGCCAGGTGGCACCACAGCTCTTTCCACACTGGCTGCGGGGTGGGTGGGAATGGGGCTCCGCTGCCGGAGGCTGAGCACCAAGCTCAGACCGGGACCTCAGCACCGGGACTCTCAACCATCCTGAGATGATGCCCAGAGGCCAGAAGAGGGCGCCGTCAAGGAAATGAAAAGAAACGTCAAAACTCCACTTGGAGTGAAATTAGCGTCCCCATGGAGGGGCCTGGGGACCCGGAGATGCTTCTTCTCATACCTTTCAGGGGGCTTTTTGCTTTTGTAAGACACACGTGGCTTTGGAGGAAAACTTAACCAGAATGGATCCTTGCCAGCTGGCAAGCAATGATACCCACCATGAGGAACTGCAAGCATTCCCCAAAAGCACTGCATAAAGTGGCAAATTCATACTGATTGGGTATAGTCCCAGTATTGGGAATAGGTAGAATACAAATACACATACAAAAATACAAAAATAAATACCAAAACACCAAAACAAACATCACACTGTACATTAAAAGCCCAATGTGCTAGTGTGAACTGATGTACCTGAATTTGTCCTGGCGCCAAGACGAATTCCTGCATCTGCACTCCAGAGGAGGAGGGGGATAAGTTGTCCATGTGCCTTATTTGCAGAGGTCCTGAGGTATTTGAGGGACCGTCCAGTCCAAGACACATTTAAGAATGAAGAACAAAGCTCAGGGTACCAAGATTCAAGGTGGATGCCAGGAAATACTTTCTGATGGTTAGGACCCCCAGGGCATGGAATGGGCTTCCACAGGAGGTGGTAGGAGCATCACTGGTGAGGGTGTTCATAGACAGGCTGGACATGCACATGGTAGGCATGTCACAGCAGAGCTGGCTGGAGCCGGGGGTCAGACTAGATGGCCCGGGAGACCCCTTCTGACTTGCTTAGTTTCTATGTTTCCAACCCTACAAAAGGGGAGGAAGGAACATAGAGTTGCCTGCCAGCAGGCAGCACCTGAGCATCTGGCTGAGGGCACCTGCCAGTTCTGGGTTTGAAGTCTTCCCAATGGTGGCAAGCAGCATTGATGTGTCTCTCTACATCCAGTTCACACATGCAAATCTGTGTCTTTGTTTGGGTTCTGTGGCCACCCTATGCTGGGGCGGAGGCCCAGTGCAGAGGAGCTGGAGGAAGCAGCCAAGGGGCAGAAGCAAGAAGCTGGGCACCAGAACTGAGGGCAAACGGCCAGAGGTGACGGAGGAAGCAGAGTGGAAGTTCCCCCCAGCAAAGCAGCAGCTGCAGCCCCGCTGCACACCAGGCCCTTGAGGCCAGCTGTGCAGGCGGATGAGCAGGTGTGATGGCAAGGGCCTTCGCCACACGGCACCCTCCAGATGTGCGGGTCCACCCCTCCCAGAATGCCCCAGCCAACGTATCAGCCTTTCGGGGGCAGTTGATGATTAAATGGCTGTCCCGAATTTCTGCCCACCAGGCAGCTTTGCTGGGGAGCAAGACAGTTGTGTCCTTCCCGCAACTGAGCGTGCTCCCTCCACGGGCCAGTTTTTCCGATTGCCTCTGGGTTCTGCTCTTACAAAAGCTGCTCGGGCTTCCGCTTGGCGTCCCATGACTCAAAACCAGATACGGCCTGTCAGAGCCTGTCTCTCCACCTCACCCAGCCGGGCAGAAGCTCGGCGACGTGCCGGGGAGTGACAGCGAGGTCGAGCCCTGCGAGGGGGACGCCTCCGGGGAGATTGCCGCTGGCAGGGCTGTCACAGCGGGTGCTGCCACCTGTGCCCTCACGGGGCCACCCACCCTGGACATCTTCCACGGAGACCCATATGGAAGGAGTCAGGCTTTTATAAGTGTTCGGTTGCCATCGCTTCTTCCGTGTGGCTCCCCCCCCCCCCATTATTCTTAGCCCATGTTGCCAAGAACGAGCTCAAAGCATTCAGTAAATACTGCTTTGCCTGTTTTTTTTAATGAGGCAGATCAAAAAATCCATTCCTGCACCCCATACGCACCAGCGTTTCCTCATAGAGATCATGGAGATAGTTTCCATCTGGAGAGAACAAACCCAAAGAAAAAGAGCCTATTTTTTCATTGCTGTTGTGTTTTGGCAGCTGCAAAGAAACAAATCCTGTTGAAGTGCCCAACTCCCCCAAACGTTAAATGCTGGGCACATGCAGAGTGGAGTGGATTGCCTCTTGGAAGAGGAAGGCCCCGTCTTAGAGTGTTCTTGTCTTCTGTTCGTTTCTCATTCAGCATTCCGAATATCAAGCCTCTGGAATGCCAGGAACTGACTAGCAGAGCCCAGGCCTCGTCCCGGCACAGTGTCCTTGACATGATGCACTGGACGATGACGGCCCGAATCCCCCAGCCAGTCTGGCAAACCAGCCTGCCACCCACGCCTTCTTCTAGGGTTCCAGGGTAGTTTCGACCACCCCAGATTCAGTTGCCCCAACCATCTACGCCCAGCGAGGGTAATGATGCTAATTAAGCAGCTCACCATCAGCATGTGAGACAGGGAGAAAGCCACTGGGGCTTGTTTTCTCTCTGTGATCGTGTGAACCCACAGGAAGCGGCTGTGTTCTTACTTTGGGGGTGATTGGAAAGGAGGGGACTTATTACTTAATTATCCTATGGTTCTTTTCCTTCCTATCCTTTTGCTCCTCCTGGAGCTATAGCATGGCTCAGGAAACTTCACATGTCTGGGCTCTCCTCCTCCCCCAAGACTACCCTCAAACAACCCTTAAGCAAGCCGTGGGTTATCTGAGGCTTGTCTAGCCCTCAAACAACCCCTGCTGCCACGGTCACAGCCCAATACAACTTACAGCAAGCAGAGCACCTGTGAAGATGGACCGGGATGCAAGAGCCCCCTGCTAGATTAAGCCATGGTAGACTATAGGAACATAGGTGGGGGGGGGGGGAGAAACAGAGTGAGTCAGTGGGGGTCTCCTGGGCCATCTAGTCTGACCCCTAGCTTCAGCTGCCTCCACTCAAGACCTGCCTACCATGTGCATGTCCAGCCTGTCCTTGAACACCCTCACCATTGGGCCTTCAACCACCTCCCGGGGAAGCCCATTCTGTACCCTCGGGGTCCTAACCACCAGGAAGTCCTTCCTGGCATCCACCCTGGTTCCCCAAGCTTTGCTCCATTGGAACACATCCTGCCCTCCACTGCAGGGGAAAAAGGGCCATGACCCACCTCTGCGTGACCCCCCCTCACATACCTGTATGTATATCATCAACAGATCTCCTCTGAGTCTCCTCTTCTCCAGGCTGAAAAGACCCAGCTCCCACAGTCTCTCCTCATATGGCTTATGCTGCAAACCAGCCTCCACCCTAGTGGCCCTACACCACACCGATTCCAACCTGGCTATATCCTTTCTGTAATGAGGGGCCCAAAACTGAGCACAATACTGCAGTTACGGGCGCACCAGACTCATGTAGAGTGGTAGTAATACCTCTCTTGATCTAGAAGCCACACTTCTGGCTATGCAACCAAGGGTGGCGTTCGCCCTCTTGACCACCTCATCACACTGCTGACTCATGTTCAGCCTGTGGTCGACCAGCACCCTGAGGTCCCTTTCACAAGCGCTGCTCTCCAGCCACTTGTCCCGTCACCTGTCCTTATGACACCTGTTCCCATGCCCCAAGTGCAAAGACCATTGTGACTCTCTTGAATTTCCCTGTCATAGGTAAGTGCTCCCCTCAGCCTTCCTTTGGTTCCAAAGCAATCAGCACTTGGGCTGCCCAGGTTTGCTATCAGAATTATACACCCCAAATATTTAGGTTTATGGCATTTACGTATGTAAATATGTTTTCTTGGTGACAGAAAATTTTATAGGTGATGAAAATTCTTCCCAGAACGATTCTGTGGAAAGCTTATGTCACTCTGTTAAATTATACATTGTTAAAGTTTCTTAAACGTTAGTTGGAAGGTGCAAGATATGCTTGTTTTCCTTGAAAATTCTTCAGCGGGGCACAGGGGGAGGCTGGGCCCCTTATGCTGCTGGGCTGCAAAGGAAATCAAAGAATCACAGACGAGCAGAGTTGGCAGGGGCCATGAAGGCCATCGGGCCCACCCCTGCTGGTGCAGGACACCACGTTACACCATCCCACTCAGAGGGCTGCCCCGTTTCTTTCTGAATGTCTCCAGTGAGGGAGAGCCCCCCCCCCAGGCAGGTGGTCCCACTGCCGTATTCAGTCTTCCTCTCTCAAGTGTTTGATGCTGAGGGCTTCCCCATAAACGATGCCAGAAGCTGTCAAGCAGCAATATATCCTTCTCTGGTAGCAGTTCTGTTAGCAAAGCCCCGGCAGAGCCACTTCTGTGCTGATCGGAAGCAGGGTTTTGAAATCTGACTCTCCGCACATATCATCCAGTGGCAGTCTGAGCATGTGCAGTTTGGGTATCTTACATGTAGATGATTGACTCTCCTCCGCGATTCCCAATCCCATCATTCTGGCACAAGGGCTGGGAGATTTTCCCTCTCCGTGTGCATCTGGGCATGCGTTAACCAGGCGCGAAAGCTCCTGTGTTACTGCAGGAGAAGCGAAGGGCCGCGTGTAAGCTTACACCGAGGACGTTGAACTTTAATTGGCATTCCTGCCCGAGATGAAAGATCTCAGCTGCCGGTCCCCGGCTTTTGCTAAGACTGGCGCATTGGTCATGGGCCATAACAGCACAGAGCGGTTTGGGTCTCTCTCCTCTCTGCAGTGGGGGCGGACAGCCACGCCTGCCCCACTGATCCGAGCCACACGTGCGAGGCCTCCTTCTCCTGAGACACTTGATGCCAAGTTGTGTTCTTTGAAAGGATCTTTTCCTCAGCTGCTCAGCCGGCCACCGCCGAGCCCCGGCTCCGCGGCCCGGCTCCTCGTGAGCCCCCTGCGCTTCTCTGCTCCCCCCAGCCATCTTTGATCACAGCCTCTGTAGCAGTTCAAAGTGACTTCAGTTCCACTCCGCCGTCTGGATAACAGAGACCTAATCAAACCCACCTTGCCTTAAGGGGAGCTTTGTTTGGAAAGATTTATATCAAACGATTCTTTAAAAGTGTGGGGGGCACGGGGGGGGGGAGAAGTGGGAAGTTTGCAGCACAATCGCCCCAGTTCCATCCTGCGCTTTGATGGCCTTGCCTCAGACTGTTGCTGGGTATTGATCTTGGCCGCTGATGTGCTCGGCTCGGTTTTGCTCCGGCTCCAAAGCAACTTGCAGTTGGAGGACACCTGGCAGAGACAAAGGGGAAACGGAGCCGTGGAAAGACCTGGGGACGAACTGATGGCTCCACCCGTCTTAGAAACAGTTACCGAAAGCAAACCTAAAGCAGAACAGGTACATGGCCTACTCTGCAAAGGACTACCTCTATTTGAAGGGTGGTTGGAAGAGAATTCTGTCTGACGTGATCCTCCGCTTGAAGGGCTTCCCATTTAAGTCTAGTTTATTCTTCTAAACTGAAGGGGGAACGTGGGCCCTTGAGGTTTCCCATCAACAGCTGATACCTGAACAGAGGAGCAAGCAGGCATTCAGCTCACAGGATCACAGTCTTCCCGATCACGGTTAAATACAATTTGAATTAGAGCAACGAAGTCGAAATTTGCTGCTCCACCTAGAAATTAGTGCACGTACCTTTTATACGAATCTGGGTCGTCTTTCACTCTCCCTCGCTTTGGTGCTTCCCTCCTTTTTGGCACTGTCTTAACAGCTGTCCTACCTGGACAAGGCCGGTGCAACTGTTAGGCGGAGTGAATGCCGGAGCCAGGGCACCGCTGCAAGCGGCGGAGGAGCATGCACCACGCGGCCCGACTCAGCCTTGCGTGCTTGCGTGTTGGCGGAGGAAGAGGCATCGTCGCCAGTGCTGAACGAGGTTCGGCTGCTCCTCCATTGGCTTCTTTGCTGCAATTTCATGGGAGGGCTTCTTAAGAGCAAAACTCCTTCAGCTCTCCACGCCCCAGAGAGTGCGTAAGGTCAGAGAAACACAGAAACAGTTCGACTTCCTGGCCACTGTGTTGGCAGCTGAAATCCATGCTGGGGTGGTCTCTAAAGCTTGGGCCACATTGCCTGAAGGGCTGTCTGGGCCTGTCGGAGCTTTCCCACGCACGCTTTAAGAGTGGGCGCTGGGGCCCTGTGGAGGTGAGATGGGGAACGCTTGGAAGTTCATGTGAAGAAAACAGAAAGAGAGAGATGCAGGGATGATGCCCTCCCGCTGCCCGCCCCCAACAAATGGAGAATGTCTTGCAGCTTTGCAGGACTGCCGTGGAGCATCCCAGAAAGACGGTGATCCTGCCTGATGCCCTCCAGTGAGGCCGCAGAATGCCACTCCGTTCCAGGAAAAGCAAAAGCTGAGACCCAAACGCAATGCTGAGCTGAACAAGTGCTCACTATGATCATCGAGAGTATTCAGATCCCCTTCCCTGGCCAAAAAGCCTCCCAGCGCAGCTAAAAAACATTCAGCAAAAGAAGAGAGCCTCTGCCTGTGTGTTTGTAATGTAAGAATCGCCTGCTGCACGAAATGTCCTTCAGAACTTCCACCGCACAACTGGAGAGAGTTTCACCGGCCCGTTTTTTTCACGCTCCTTGAGCGTGGACAGCACTGCCCTTCTGCCACGTGGCTGCTGCCAGCTGTCTCCCAGAACTCGACCGTGGGGACACGATGCTTTCTGGCAAGGAGGCATCGCTGCAAGGGACTTCTGAGAAATAGGACTGGCAGCTGGCAGCCATTTGGAGGAGCAGCATTACAGACAATAGTGCCAGAATGATGGCCCCCATTCCGCACGCCCTCATACTGCCAAAAGTCCGCCCTGCTGTCCAGTTGTACTGCCTGCTAATGGAAGGCGTTTCATCTGGCCCTAACAGCAAAGGCAGAGGCTCTTAGGATGTAATGCTGAGCATGATAAGGGGGGGAAAGCCCTACAATTACCAGCCTTCTCCAGCCAACCATGCTGGTTGGGACATGAGGGGGTTGTAGACTTCCCTCCTTCTAAACAGTACCCTTAATGACTCGGATCAAGAACAACCACACCAAAGCCTAACTGTGGGTTGTTTGGTTGCTCTCTCTGCAGTCCCCTCTCTCACCTGGGCCTGTGTGGCAGAATCCCTCCAGTTAAGAGTTCGATGCCCAGCGTGAGATTGGACCCTAACAGGTTCCCCTATTTGGACATATTGCAGAAGGACATATTACAAAGGGAACATGGCTGCCAGGGTCGCTGTGCATCCCGGCAAGATGCCTGCTGCATGATAATGCCCCGGGCCATCGCTCTTCTTCCACCTATGATTGCTGTTTTCTCTGTGCGGGTGGCCCTCTTGCTCTAGCGGCCTCTGGGCATCTCAGGCTTCGCTCTCCACACTGTCATATCCTGTCTGTGACAGGAACAAGCAGGGATCACACGCCGGCTGTCAACACGCACAGCCTCCGCAATGAACGAGGCTGAAATGTCTCGCTGAGTCACCGAGTTGAAAAATCCGGTCGTTCGTACCGAATCAAAACGCACACGCAGAAATGCTTCCACAGAGAGCTGCAGCTGCTATTCTGACTTTCTACCACTTCCTGCCATCTGGAACTGAGGACTGAAAACAGTGGTTGTGACGCCAGACAACACGCTCTCCACGGTGTGCTGCGTGGCAACAGACAATGGATGTGAAGAGAGCTTTGGGTCTCCACCCCAACCCTTTGAGATATAGAATCCGGGCCCTCTGTGGCTCCGTCCCACTGTCGCAACATTCCCGCACACTTTTCGTGTGGCCAAAAACACAGGACATGGGACAGGACTACCACATGGTCAGGGTGTGCTGTTTTACAGAGTATTATCCTCTCTTCAAAGCTCTGCCCTCTCTCTGAAAAACTGCCAGGTACAAATCCAATTCGAAGCCAAGCAAGAACAGCAGAGGCTTCAAAGCTGCCCGAGATGAATTAGAACAATTTTCAGCAGATGAGCAAAGCACACGGCTCAGCCACTCACCGGATTCAGGCATTGAGTGCTGCATATAAGCTGAGCATGGGTTGTGGGCATTGTTGAGATCCTGGTTTTCATGTTGTCTGTGCTAGCAATCCCTGCTGGTTAGCCACGGGCAGCCCACAAAGAGAGCCGCTGGTTTGCTATCATGAATGGTGCGTAGGATCGCGTCCTCACAAGCCCTTTGCATCTGGCCAGATTCACCCACGGCTCCGTCCCAAATAAGCACATATAAGCGAGCTCCCTGCCGCCCGCCATCCCCTGTCCGCTCCTCCAGACCGGGGCGCCCATGCTGAAGCCGTCATGGATGCAAGCGAAGGGATAAACCAGACTGTTCTAGCAGCAAGAAAATAGTAATTACGTTAGATGCAATGTCTAGTCTGTACAGGTTGGTAATTTCATTTCTAAGGTAAAAAATGTTTGTGTTTTCTCTCTGTGGGCAGGAAACGCAGATACCAGCACTGCAGCACATGGTCTGTGCTTACGACGGGGCCCAGAATGAATGGTCAGGTACCTCTGGGGCTGATGAAATCCTAAATTCCCAGTGCTCAGATAGATCGCACTTGCTCCGAAACCCTTGCAGCAAGCGAGCGGGAGACCCAGCTGGCTGCAGCTGACGGGGATCACGTAACTCATGCTTTGTCAGCAGAGCCCTTTCCACCGGATGCCGTAATCAATGGACACATTTGCTGCAGGCACAGGCCCAACGGCAAGTAGCAATGATGCACCAGTAGCCCCGACGGGGCCCCCAGCACCCATGGGGGGTTCTGCAGCTTGCACTCATTTGATTTCCCCCAAGGAAGCTCTGGCCACTTTTCAAGCCAGGGAGGAGTGGAGTTCAATTAAGTTAAATGAAGGGCACAATGGGGTAAGACTGCCGATCTCCCTCTGCCCTGGGACGATTAGGGGCATTCGAAGCAGAGGAAGGAGAGCCTGGAGGCACAGGTCACCCCCCTGCTCCTCAGACCCTTGCAAAGGACTTGCACTGGTTTCCAGTTGAAGCCTGGGCCCAATTCAAGGTGCTGGTTTTAACCTATCAAGCCCTGAACAGCTTGGGACCAAGGTACCTTAAGGAGCACCTCTTCCCTTACATGCCTCACGGGAGGTGGTGGAGGCCCCATCGGTGAGGGCGTTCAAAGATAGGCTGGACATTGCTGGGAAAATTTGGATAAATCCTGTCAGAAAAACATTACTTCTGTGTGCCTTGCATTGTGGGATCAAATCCTGTCTTCCTTCTCAAAACCAAGCTGTCACTGTTTAAAATGGCATCCCTCCCCCGCTCCTTTCTCTCACCTTCAGCTGTGGGCTACAGTAGACAGGCCATTCCGTCCAAATATACATTGGAAATAGTCATTGTTGGAATTCAGTTTACAAGGAAGTATCTTTTGATAGCTCAGAGGCTCCATGTGCCCTGGTCAATTCAGAATGTATAGAGTAGATAAGAGTCTTGAGTTCATGCATCGTTTCAGTAGCTTGAATTTACATGTCTAAGCAGACCTGGAGATGGGTTCAAGCTACTGAACTAAAGTGTCAATACAGGCAATTAGAAATATTGTAATCTCATTGTTACTGTGTGATTGACTGGCATTTCTTTATCTGTTCTGTATGTGATGACCTCAGAATCTTATTGTAATCTCTGCATTCTGTCATCAATTGCCCTGTACCTGTATGTGACTGGGAGTGTATAAAAACTCTCTAGTTGTGTTGAAGTTTTGCAGCAGAGTTCGCTCTGCCTGCCCGGTAATGGCATTATCGTGAGTATGGACCTGCAGGGAACCTGGGTAATACAATAAAGCCTCAGAGGGTCTGGACGCTTGATCTTTCCCACAAACTCAAGTTTTATTCCCCCTTCTCAAATCGAGATTCTGGGATTCTGACAACATGCACATGGTGGGCATGTTGTGAGCGGAGCTGGCTGGAGCAGGGGTCAGACTAGATGGCCCAGGAGGCCCCTTCTGATTTGCTCTGTTCCTATGTTTCTATGCCTTCACGCCCTCACACCCTATCTGTGGGAGAGGCTGTGCTCTGGGAGCCCTCTTTAAAGGAGATAAAAAGAACATCTTTTTAGAGTTGAACAGAGAAGGGCCTTCTCTGCAGTGGCACCCAGATTATGGAATGCGCTCCCTGGAGATGTGCACCTGGCGCTGAGTTTATATTCTTTTTGGCGCCTGGTTAAAACCTTTTTATTTTATTGTTAACAGTCATTTTTTGTTTTTGGTTTTATATAATTTTATGGAATTTGTTATTGTTTTATTGGATTTAATTGTATGTGCTGTGAGCCATCCCAAGATGCCGGGGCATGTGGTGACGGCATATAAAAGATTTAAATAAATAAATCAGACTTCAAAAGACAGGTCGGGCTCTCCGGGGGCAACATGGTAAGTGCAGCTCTTCCGTGCAAGAAGGAAAGAGGCTGAGATGCCAGCAAGATACTTCATGTGTCGTAAAACTTGGGAGCGACTTCACAACCAGTGAGTTGCTGAATCATGCTACACCCCCACTGGTTTTAAAACACTTCCACTTTCTACCATCACAAATGGACCGAAAAAGATTATTCCCAGACTTTAAATCACCTACTGTACCCTAAATTCTACAAGCTAGGCTCCAGCAGTATGTGGACCAAGAACTACCAGAAGTACAGGCAGGATTTCGAAGAGGGAGAGGAACTAGCGATCAAATTGCCAACATACGCTGGATCATGGAGAAAGCCAGGGAGTTCCAGAAAAAGATCTACTTCTGCTTCATTGACTATGCTAAAGCCTTTGATTGTGTGGATCACAACAAATTGTGGCAAGTTCTTAAAGAGATGGGAGCACCAGACCATCTTATTTGTCTCTTGAGAAACCTGTATGTGGGTCAAGAAGCAACAGTGAGAACTGGACACGGAATCACTGATTGGTTCAAAATTGAGAAAGGAGTTCGGCAAGGCTGTATACTGTCACCCTGCCTATTTAACTTATATGCAGAGCACATCATGAGAAAGGCAGGGCTAGATGAATCACCAGTTGGAATTAAGATTGCTGGGAGAAATATCAACAACCTCAGATATGCAGATGATACCACTCTCATGGCAGAAAGTGAAGAGGAACTAGAGAGCCTCTTGATGCAGGTGAAGGAGGAGAGTGCAAAAGTTGGCCTGAAACTCAACATCAAAAAAACTAAGATCATGGCATCCAGTCCTCTCACTTCCTGGCACATAGATGGGGACGAAATGAAGGTAGTGACAGATTTTATTTTCCTGGGCTCCAAGATCACTGCAGATGGAGACTGAAGCCAAGAAATTAAAAGACACCTGCTCCTGGGAAGGAAAGCTATGGCAAATCTAGACAGCGTAGTAAAAAGCAGAGACATCACCCTGCCAACAAAAGTGCATATAGTCAAGGCTATGGTTTTCCCAGTTGCAATGTATGGCTGTGAAAGCTGGACCATAAGGAAGGCTGAGCGCTGAAGAATTGAGGCCTTTGAATTGTGGTGCTGGAGGAGACTCCTGCGAGTCCCTTGGACTGCAAGGCGATCAAACTGGTCAGTCCTAAAGGAGATCAACCCTGACTGCTCTTTAGAAGGCCAGATGCTGAAGATGAAACTCAAGTACTTTGGCCACCTAATGAGAAGGAAGAACTTCGTGGAGAAGAGCCTAATGCTGGGAGCAATAGATGGCAAAAGAAGGAGGGGACGGCAGAGGATGAGGTGGCTGGAGTCACTGAGGCAGTTGGTGTGAGCTTGAGTGGACTCCGGGGGATGGTGGAGGACAGGAAGGCCTGGAGGAATGTTGTCCATGGGGTCGCGATGGGTCGGACCAACTTCGCAACTGACAACAACAACTGCGCCCTTACAACTTTCTCACTTGGCACAGTATCTGAGACGGTATGACATAATCCTTCAGAGGGTCCTCAAAGAGATAAGAGTTAGAGTCTCTTCCAGAGCCATGATCATGGTGCCACTTCATAATTCGGACAGCTGCGGAGGAGGCTGGCCTTGCCATGAAAGATAAACCGCCAGTGAACAGTCACTGGGAGCTGGCTGGTGCCCAGCCAACCAAGCAGGATGGACTTGTAAAACTAAGGAACAAACTAGATGAGCAGTTAATGCCAAAGAGAACTAGACGACACAAAGAAGACCTGGCCTTGGAGAGAGACAGCGACATCTCAGATCCTGACTTTTCCTTTATGAGCGCTCTGGATTTAAACTTGGATACCTCTGCTCACATCACAGACTGCGGCATGAAGCTAACTGATAATGCTGGACTGGATAATAGGCCACTCACTGGTTAAGGAAAACCCCATGACTGCCACAATGAATGGCACGGAAATGGAACCGGAGATGAAGGCAGCAGTGGGAACAAGGTAGTTGACTCCAATAAGGCCACTGTATGAGACCCAGACTTGGAGACCCTAGAAAGTCACTGAGGAACTCATAGATGGTCTACCAAAGCCAACAAGCACTCAGCCTAGCGCTGAGCTAGATGACGTCACGAAACAGACTGCCGTGCCCCTTGGACACCCCAACTGAGTTCCTTAAGTCCTCAAGTGATGCCTGGACACTACGTAAAATTAGGTCCAATGCATCTCCCCGTTGACCCCCACTGGAAGAGAATTGGTTGAACTCCCCTGCTCCCTCAGCTGGACTGCCCCTACAGCCCATAACTGAGCTGAGTGAGGAAAAAGGGAGTCCCCAGGAGCTGGAAGGTAACATCTCTGAGACCCAATGACAATCAGATGACCGGCATGTGAATAAAATTGACCTTATTACATGGAACACAAATGGCTGGGCCGGGATCCTGCGGGACCCTGAATCCAAGACTATCTTTCTTCTAAGGCCGTTGTCCTCCTACAAGAAACATGGATCCAGGGGCCGTGCTACATAATGGCTTCCAATCACACTCCGTCGCTGCAGGCCCCGGGGCGGGCCATGGGAGACGTAAGGGAGGCCTAGGAATTCTAACCGCCACATCTGAACGTAAGCACCAGGGTGCTGCCAACTTACAAACAAGGAGCAATGGCTGTCCCTCAATGGGACCTTCTCTTCCCACAAAAGAAGAAACCACAAACTGGCGCAATTTGGGCAGAATTTGAAACAGACGTAGCAGATCTGCTCCAATCTCACCCCAATACAGATGGGATCATGGGAGGGGACTTTAATGCCAGGATGGGCCCAAGAGCTCATGCCTTATACTCGCAGCAAAAAGCTCAGCCCCCTAAACCTAGCCTGAATGGGCCTCCTTTTATCAGGCAATCCAAAGACATAAACTTTAACCATGCTGGGCTCTTACTACACCAACTGACCACAAGGCTGAAGCGGCACACCCTTAATGGTGCGTTTGGGAAAGACCACCTGGCGAAATTCACTTGCCTGGCGGGAACCAAAATGAGCCAAATAGACTTGCTCCATTGGTTCAACAAACTCGATTCCTCTTTTAGAGGACATGAAGGTTGCCCCAAAACTTTTGCAGAGATCATCTTCCAACCTCATTGATTCGGAAAGCCCCACACCCCTACCCACGAAGCAGCACTCGACACACACCTGTGATGTGTGTGACTGACTGGATGGCCCAGGAGGCCCCTTCTGACTCGCTATGTTTCTATGTTTCTATGTGATACTCTCAGAGGGGGAAGCGTATTGCTGTATCAAATGGACTCCAAGAATGGACATGGAATTACGGACTTACTTGCATCAGAGAGCATGCAAAACATCAGGGCATTTCTAATATCCAACATCCAAACAACCAGCCCAGTGGAATGACATCAGGAGTTAGCCCGAGAACTGAAACAAGCTCTCACCCAGAAAGCGAGGGCGCCGCAGCAACAGCACCACCCAGCCTCGAAGCCCTGGTTTGACAGGGAATGTGTTCAGGCAAAGAAAGCCTTGCAGAACACTTATCCAAAGTACAAAGTCAGCTCTGATGTGAAGGCGGCTCAGGACCTCCTTGAACAGAAAAAATCCTACAAACAGCTATTGATACGAAAGAAAAAAGAGGCTTGGAAGAAGAACTCTGTGAAATTAATTCAGGCAGCCAAAGCTAAGGATTCGTCCATGTTCTGGCGGTTGATAAAGATCTCACCAACTTGTGGACCAACGATGCTGGTCTGTTCCATCCACCCAAAGGTTTGGGAGATGCATTTCCATGAACTATACGCAGATCCTGATGCCGCCTGTGTGACCTGGGATACCGTGTTTGAAGGAGTTCCGCCTTGGCCCCCGGTCCCGATTTCAGAAATGTATGAACTAGCTGCTCAGATGAAAGTGGGCAAAGCCCCGGGAGAAGACCTGATTCCTCCAGAGGCGGTCAAAGACAACTTAGAAAGGTGGGCTCCGGTTCTAGCATCACTGTTCTCTTATGCTGACATGACTGGGCAGGTTCCAGCAGATTGGGGCTCTGCCATCATTGTCCCCGTATTCAAGAAGGGAAAGAGTGATGACCCACCAATTATAGACCTATCAGTCTATTAAGCGTTGTTGGTAAACTATATGCCAGGCACCTATATGTGAAGTGCAAAGATTGGCTGGAACAGAACATGCTATTGGCGGAGGAGCAGGCCAGCTTCAGGGAGGGTCGCTCTACCATAGAGCAATGCTTGGTGCTACAGCAGCTCATTCAGAAAGGCATCTCAGGCAAAGTCACCTCGCTCTACGCAGCCTTTATAGACCTCAAGGCAGCTTTCGATTCCATCTCGAGGGTTAAACTACGGGAAAAATTAGAGGCCTCCAACATTGATAGGCGCCTGCTCCTCTCTACTCAGACCCTACACAGAGGCACCTCCCTCAAGGCCAGGAGCAGTGCGCATGGTCACCTCTCAAATGCTGCTCCAGCACAAAAAGGGGTCAAGCGAGGCAGCATTCTTGCTCCACTCCTGTTCGATTTCTATATCAACTCATCGGTCGGCCAGTTGAACCACATCGATCTGCACCCCGTCCCCCAAAATCGCAGGGAGGCATATAACTATCCTACTATGTGCAGGTGACGCAACTATTATTTCAAGGACTCCAACTGAGCTCACAAGAGCACTGTGGAAACTGACTGAACATTGCAGGGAAGAAGATCTGACAATCAATTATCAAAAAAGCAAAAATCTTGACCTTTGCAAAAAGACCAAAAACTCGATCATGGAAGATAAAGCAGCACGAGATCGAGCAGGTTTCCCAGCTCAAATATTAGGTGTAGTCCTACAAGCAAATGGCTCCAGGAAGGCCTATGGCAAATGTGTGGCATTAAACACCCCGAGAAGCTCGTCAGCCATAATACAATTCATGAGATCTAAAGGTGGCCATGACATCCCCCTACGAGCCCCCCAACTATACCAAGCAAAAATACCATCTCAACCACTGTATGGGTCTCAACCGGGGCCTTTCCCGAACACCCAAGTACTACAAAGTGTCAAATCAAAATTTCTGAGGGCAATACTGGGTGTTCCTAGGGACGTCTCCAATGCAAGGATAAGATTGGAGACCGGTCAGATCCAAATTGAAGCTAGGCTCTGGGGGGCCATTCTTGCGCACTGGCTCAAATTGGTATACTTCCCAGTTGGCCTTGCTCCACTAATCCTTCAAGACGACTTCAAATCCCAGTGGATTAAATCAATCGAGCAGAAAATAGCCCTCTTGGGCCTCCCACTGTGGACTGTACTAAATAAGGGTTTTGAACAGGCAACGGAAACCATCAAGCAGCACATCACAGATATTGAAAGACAAAACGGCCTCAATAGAGCCCCTGAATTCTATCTTAGGGAGGACTACAGACACATGGTAATAGCTGCACCCCACCTGAAACAGTTGGGACTCCATAAACACAGGAGGGCTTTTTCCTTGGCCTGCCTTAACGGACCCCCCTCAGCAGTTTTGCAGGGATGGTACAACAAGAGCCCCTGGCCAGAGCGCCTCTGCCCCCGTGGGATGGGGCAGATGGAAGCCACAGAGCACGTCCTGCTGAGGTGCTCATTCTACTCGTACTGGGATAGTCGCGCTGCGCTCATCTCCCCACTGATGAATCACTTCCCAGGCCATATGGAACTGCAATGTATTTATAGATTGCTGTCCAACGCTAACCCAACAACAACATACGGTGCCGCTACATTCTTCGCGGCCGCGATGGATGTCCGAAGACAGATCCTGGGGGATTTTATTTTATTTTATTTATTAACAGATTTATAGGCCGCCCCTTGCCACAAGCCTCGGGGCGGCTCACAACATTGTGGATTGTGGCTCTACCTAGTTGGACAATGACAAAGTCTGGGATTGTCACCGATGACTGATATTGTGTTGAAGTATTTATGAATCCAAGCGGGGTTTTAATATAGATAATGTTTTATGTATTTACTTTTTTAAATCTATGCATTTATTGAATGGGGCTGGTCTTTGACCGCAATAAAGGTTATCTATCTATCTATCTATCTATCTATCTATCTATCTATCTATCTATCTA
>JAIXND010000621.1:22924157-22976392 GCA_023646645.1 Varanus salvator macromaculatus | reverse complement strand
CTATCTATCTATCTATCTATCTATCTATCTATCTATCTATCTATCTAAGTCATGTGTCAGCAATGCCACTCTCTGGCCTGCAGCATGCAATGAAATGTCCCCAAAGCCCCCTCCGAGGACACTTTTATGACCTTGCAGAAACACCCTCCACACACACACGCACGCGCGCGAAGCAAAGTGCAGGAAAAATTGGCCAGGTACTCTGCATCAAAATTGGCCAGAGAGAAACACAGAGAGGCGCACCTTCGTCCTGCCCTCCCTTCCCACTTCCCATCAGTTCTGTCATGTCTGTGGCTGAGCCATGGACCAAAATAGTAAGAAAATAGGAAGGTCATGCAGAATATATTTGCTTTTCAAAAAATACATTATCAGTAATGCATTGTCAGCAAAAATATTTTTAGGTACCTGTGTAGCTGCTAGAAAGGATTGTCAGTGCACAGCACTTCCACAGGAGCCCAGATTGTGGAGTAGAAAAAATCCTCCCCAAGACTCTCAGCCTTCATTTACTGTTTTTTAAAGGAACATGCTTCTAGTTCTCATCACTATAGCAATTGATTACTTAAGGAACAATCCTATACATTCCCCAGGGAGTCTGACAGCTGTAAGCCATTTTTTCTGTCTAAACTTGCTTAAGATTGTGCACTTAATTCCTTAATTAAAAGCATCCCCTTCTTTGCCTTTTATTCACATGGTCTCAAAAGGGGCACATAAAAACAAACAAATAAATAAAAAAGAGACTCCCACAAATCTACCATTCAGTGGAGACTGTTAAGCAGGTTACAGCTAAGCGAGTAATGCGAGCAGGTGTGATGTGTGCAAAAAGCCATTGTTTAACCCAGTAACTATATGGAATATGATGCCTGGGAAATTGTTCTAAGCAGATCAATTGTTCCATGCCAGTGGTGCCACCACAGAAAAAGCTCTGTCAAAAATGCATTGGTCACGTAGCTCGCAGCCAGCCAGGAGGATAGTTGAATAAGATTACAAACCTTGTTGTTCTTAGGAGGGATCCAGTGTCCTTGCCACCCCATAACCCACACACACACACACACACACACACACAGAAGGGTACAAGGTGTACAGGAAATCGTATCACATAGCATTATATGAAGTTGCTTTTCCAGACTTTCTAGGTGCAGAGGTGCATTTTTAAGCCCAGAGCCCTTACAGTCCTCCTGAGTCGCACACCCAGGATGTTCTCAGGGCTTGCAGCCCCGCTTCCTATGACCTCAGGCCCATCCTGTCCATGAAGAAACTACCAGTTCGCCCAGGCCAGTAGCAGACGCAGGTCCTTCTGGGGGGCCTCTTCGCGCCTCCCCGGAGACTGATCCCGCAATTGCCGGCAGCTGTAGCTTCTTGCCCTGCTTGCAAGGCCTGCAGCTGCTGCTTTCTGTGACCCTCACCTTGCAAGCGGGCAGCCCTTTGTCGCCAAGAGCCCGTGGGATGTGGGGCTGGCAGTGGGTGGGTCCTTGGGGCTCCTGTGCCTGACTCTGCTCAGCCACAGAGCCAGCTGGGTGACTGTGGGCAGCCACCCGCTCTCAGCCCAACCGACCTCACAGGGATCAGCGCAAGAGGAGCAGGATAATTATATAAGCCGACCTGGGTTCCTTGCAGGAGAAAAGACTGGCTATAACTACAAGAAGAAAAACAAGTAACTGAAGAGCAGCCGAATCAGTAAATAAAGAGAAGAATGGCCCATACCCATTTCCTTGACGGTTAAGGCTTCAACTCATACTTGGTCTAAAGTACTGGGAAATCTGGCAGCATCACATGCTCCACGTCTGAGCTTCACTTCAGCCCATCCACAGTACTTTGGTGTGACTATGTGTCCTACTTTAAAGAGGACAATCCTCTCTTTGAAAACCCACCCAAGGCCAGACCAGTGTTTGGGGTGCTTCCCACTCCTCTCCTGGTCCACTTTGAAGATAAAGCGACCTTTAAGACCAAGATCACAGATGAGGCCACACAGACCCCTCACCCGGTCAGTCTGCCCTCCCGGTAGGATGACTTATGTTGGGAAAATTCAGATAACTCCTGGCAGAAAAGGGCTGCTTATACGAGCCTTTGTGTTATAAACTCAGACCTGCACCCCTTTCTCAGAAGGCTCCCAGTCCCAAGCCAGGCCACTGCTTAGTGCTGCCGTCGCCTTGAGAGGATGGCATTCTTAGCTGGGCTGAGGAGCTGCTGTAGGCGAACACTGTCAGCGAGGAAGTACCTGTGTTCTCAGCAGCTGCAGGAAAGCTGAGAGGACAGTGTCCCTGTGCTTCTGAAGGGACCCACCTGAGCGTCTGGCCCCACGGAGCCAAGCGCCTGCACAGCGCAGTTGCCACACCAGATTTCTGAATGGTTCCTCCAGCAGACACCTTTGCACGTTTAAGCAGGATCCAGCCTGCAAAGAGGTCTACTCAACTGGCAGGTCAATCTAGAAATCAGTGATGTTGTTAGCAGGATTTCTGCAGGAGGCCTGGGTGATCTTTCCACAAAACTGCCAAGGCTCCAGGCGAAGGGGGTCTTTCCTGACTGAACCTGGCAATCCATCGAGGCCTCCCAACACTTACAACGTGATCCTATTTCTAAGTGTACATACCAGCCTGCCCAGATTGGATGCAGCTCTCTTAACCTCTCCTTTGGTGACGCGTTTCCCCTCTTCTGAGCTCCCCAAGCGCCTGCGGTCTCCACGGCCTGGAGCAGCATGCGTAATCTCTCTCCTCCTCTCCCACACATGCACGCACACAGACCCCCCCCCCCACCAGCTCCAAGGTCTTCAGACCTTCACTTGCTTTGAATGAGACAATCCCGGGGGTGGGGGGTGGGGGGGGGCGCTTCGGTGGCTGCGGGAGGGGAAGACGCGCAGGAGAGAAGCATTGTCCTGCATTATGCCATCTTGCCAACGGCTTTGCATCCTTGTGCTGATTGAGAGCTTTATTAATGCTCCCTATTAGTTCAAAACCCTTTTTGCTTTGTGCAGGATTTGTTTTGTTTTGTTTTGTTTTGTTTTGTTTTGTTTTGGGGTGGGTGGGTGAGGTGTTTGTTGCCACCTCCGCTTTTAAATGCTTCCCTGAGAAAAATGGCTAGCAAGTGTACAAAACGCTTTGCTTTTAACTCTGTACTTCACAGAGAGGCTCGCTGGGACGCGTCTGCCCCCAGAGGGGTCCCAAATAGCCCAACGATGGATAGACAAACCATCATCCTTTTATTAGAACCATATCCAAGGCTTCCCTCAACCCAGTGTCTTCCAGATGTGCCAGGCATGGTTCTGTGGGGTGGGGATGCTGCAAGTTGTAGTCCACCCGCATCTGGAAGCCACCCAGTCAGGGAATGCTGTTAAGGAAAGATTTCAAGGTCATAGGATGGAGGCGTCCAGGGGAACCTGCAGGCAGAATGGAGGGGCAGGACAATGGTCCACCAAGGCGACAGTTAAGCTGAGAAGTCCTTCTCTGATAGTTGTGAGAGCACTTAAAGAACCAGACAAATTCATGCAGGGCAGATGACTGGGTGGCTGGCGACAGCTAAACATGCAGTGCCCGGGCTCATTGGCAGGAGATGGCCAAGAACCGAAGACGAGGGTCTTCATTACACCGAGGTCATCATACGGGGAGGGCTGGACGCCATGCTGGCTCCCATCTGCTCTGCATGGTGTTCTTGACCCTTAAATTGGACTTCAGTGGAGTGGAAATCATGTGCAGGTGAGGCAAATGAAAGCTTAAAAGCTGCCTGTTGGGAAGAAGCAAGAGAGCTCGGCTCTTGGGGTGGGTGGAGAAGGGATTGCACGGTGCCTGACTGCACACTGGCCTTAGTTTTAGGCTTGAGCCTATCTGGAACTCTGCCCTGGTGCTCCTGGAGTTAGCACAGTTGGTTCTTGACCGAAAAAGCAAGCAAAGATGCAGGGAGAGCAGGAAAGCACCTGTGCTTTGCCTCGCTTGCTCCAGTTGGGTCTAAGCTCTAGGCTAAGCTCCAGGGGGGTGGGAGCGAGAGGTCAGAAAAAGAGGGCTGGTGGGGAGTTGCCTAGTTCAGCATCTCTTTCTCCTCACTGCCAGCCATGTGCTTTTTGGGAAGCCCACATGCCGCAGGAGCTAATGTTCTTGGGCAGACTCCCTCTCATGCTGAAGGCAGCCTTTGCTGGTGCCCAGGAGACACGGACAGCAATTCTTCCACTTCTTGGACTCTCCTCTGAAGCCGTCCAAGTCAGGGGCCACGAGTGCCACTTGCGGGGGCAAATCCTGCCGCTTAATGAGGCCCTGCCGGGTGGGTCACCTGGATGTCCCGGGGGCTGGTCCAGGTGGGGCTGCTTGAGGAAGCGGGGGACTTGCGTGGTGGAGCTGGAGAAGCACAGGTGCTCCCGAAACATGGGTGGAGACTTCAGGCGTGCTCTGTGAACGCCTTTAAATGTAAGGCTGCAAGAGCTGGGCCGGTGGTCCATTCAGTCCAGAGTTTTGTTCAGCTTGTGTTCAACCAGCTGCCGGTGGGAAACCCAAAATAGGATGGTACTGCACCATCACCTCCTCACTTGTGGTCCAACTAGCCCTCCTGACCAGTAGCCACGACAGCCTTCTCCTTCATGAACATGTTAGGTCCCCATCCTGGGTAAGGATGCAAAAGATGTGGCATGAAATGCAGATTTGCCTGACCTGGTGCCTTCCGAGAGTGCGCGACTTTCCTAGAAGCTGCTGCAAATGATGAGAATTGTGTTTGCCGTTTGCACATGGTGAGAATTGCAGTGCAGCCGCAGAAGGGCGGGTTTATTTCATTTATTGATATTTTGCACCCTGCTTTTTTGCCTTCCTTGGACCACAAGCCGCTTGCTTGCATTCTCCTCCTCCTCTCACTCTCAACCTCACAACAACGGCCCTGTGAGGGAGGAAGGGCTGAGTCAGTGCCAGCCCAAAGTCACGCAGGGAGCTCCATGCCGGGCGGGGGAGGCTCAAACCCGGGTCGCCCGAGTCCCAGCCCTGTGCTCTTAACCCTCCACCATGCAGGCTGTCAGCTTGGGAGACGCAGGTGCAGCTCATGTACCGTGAGCCTCATTCGTATGTGGGAGCAGGAGGCGGGGTGGATCAAGCAGCACATGTGTGAACTGCACTCCAGAGTTGTCATCCTTGGAGAGGAGGGAGGATCCCTCCCGCAGGAGCAAGGGCTCCTCTCGGGGAGGGGGCCTGAGCAAGCGAGGTCTCTGGCCTGGGTGCATAGCCTCCAACCATCGATCGTTACTTTCCTGAGCCAGACAGGGGCATTCTCCTTCGAGGGCTGCGATCTTCGCCTCCCAGCTGACCCCATAATTAAATCCGCACGTGAGGCTCTCGTTGTGAGACTTCACACGCCGTTGCCATGGGGCTCCCGGTGTGTCTCCCTGAGCCAGGAGGGAGCCAGGAAGTGTGGCACGCTCTGAAGGGTGCTCAGCTGCCTAATTGTTTGTCATCACGAAGGGAAATGGCAAATAGATGAGAGCTGAATGGCTTCTCAGAAAGCCCCGTCCATCCGTGGCTGGGACGGCCCCTTCTAATAAGGCAGGAAATGAGATTTTGAAGGCTGCAAGAGGGTCAGAACGGGGGCCTGAAAGGTGCAGAAGGAATCGTCCACACACGAGAGGCGCAGTCTGTTCTGGACTGTGCCGTTTCCAACTGCAGGGCACAAGAGGGTTTTTTAATTCCCGTGCAATGAAAAGAAACTCCAAGGCCACCCACCCCTGGGGTGCTGGTTCTGTCCAGGTTTTGCTCTTCCAAAGCAGGGAGTGGGGGCAGGTGGGGCTGCCCTGGGACCCAGGACCAGGTTCTGTGTCACTGGGCCCCTGCAAAGGTCTCAAGTGAGGAGCTTCCCCCAAGTCCTCATGATCACATCCTACTTCCTCACGCGAGCAGTGGTGTGAAGGTGGCCCGGATGGAGTTGAGGGCGGGGGACAAGAGCCCCTGGAGACCATGGTGGCGAGAATGTCCTCCATCTCCTAGTATCTTGGCACCAGCGCAGCTGGGAGAGATCAGTAGGAACAGCTCCAGGTCCTTCCCTGTTGTCTTCATGCTTTTCTTCATGTCTGCAAAAGCGCCCCCTGCCCTGAATTAAGCTTGCTAATTGACAGAAAGCACCCAGCATGCTCTGAGCCCCATTGCACTTTAGACATGGTGGGCATTCCGACGATGGGCTGGGATCCAAATTCCTCCCTCTTGCCCCCATGGGATGCAGCCCCCCCCCCCAAGTCATCACAGCAAGTTTGGCATCATGTAGGCAAACTACAGGGGGGCCTTGGCAGGATCCGCTGTATTTTCCTGCTATCTGCCGGTTCATATGAAAACATCCCACCTGATTTTGCCCTTTGGGGAGGTCTGCAAAGAGGCAACCACACCAGAGCTCTCCCGCGAGCCTCCCCTGACCTCTTGGGTTTCAATAGCTACCTTCAAGGCCAGATGCATCTTGACTTCTGTCCCATGAACGGTGGTGGTTAGATGGTGCTGAGGAGCTTCCTCACAAGGCTACAGTTCTTGAAAGCACAGGTGCTCACCTTTGAAATACAGCCAGGTGCAAATAGCTTCTCAGTCCTCCACTGTAGTGGTGGACAAGTTGGGGGACCATGTCCTTGAATGTCCCCAGGATAAGAGACATTCTCAAAAGGTATCTTTGAGGTGGAGTTCATCATGTGGACATGCGCATGGCGGGCATGTCGTGAGCGGAGCCGGCTGGTGCCGGAGGTCAGACTAGATGGCCCGGGGGGTCCCTTCTGACTCACTCTGTTTCTATGTTTCTAACTCCAGCGGTAGGACCATGACTTCTTCCTTTTCTTCTAAGGGTTGTGGGGGGGGGGGGTTCGTTAATTGTTTTTGCTGATGTTGAAGTAAAGGTGGTGATGGCAGCCACTGCGTTGAGAGCAAGCCAGTGCCCCAAACCAGGCACCATGAGCATAAAAGAGCATAAAGCTGCAAAGAGGAAGGGAGGAGATAGGGGATATTTGGTGGAAATTTCACAAAGCTATATGCTTTTTCTGGGAGGATGAGAAAAAGACAAATCTTGGGGAAAAACCCAAGCAATCTTCTGAGCAATTTCAGCTCTCCTTGAGCAGGAATCAGCTGTGATCTTCTCCTAACAGCTTTAGCAGGAAGGAAAGTGATTCCGCACAATGTTCTTCAACATCATCCAAACCTCTTTCTCAGAGAACATTTCTGGCTCCAAAATGGCTGGATATTCTGGGCTGCGCTTCTGTGGCTTCTGCTTTTGCATTTAGCATAGGACATAAGACATTGAATGGGACCACAGGGGCAAGCGAGGTTCCACTTTAAACATGTCCATCTGGTCAGAGAGATCCATCCTTGTCCACAGTTGCTTCCTGCTGCTTCAGAAAGGGCTTCATTCCTGCAGCACATTGAAATGGTTGTCGTGGAAGGCCCTGTGGCTCTGCTGAGGGCAGCCAAAGCTTGCTGCGATACACACACCACCCACGCACATAGTCTCCGGATTTGCATTCAGCCAGTGCAAAGGCGACGCAATTGTCGGTTCAGCAAAGCAAATAGGTCAGACAGTGCTGGGAGCTTCTCAGATATAAGACAGGCGCAGCTAAATAAGATGTCAAGTGTTCAAAGGGCAGCTCTGCAGATCTGCTTCCCTTCCGGCACAATTCAGAAAGGGATAGCTTCCTCATTTACTTCGGTATCTCCCTACGGGAATAGAAACTCTGACATAGCAACTCCTGGTGCTACTTTATCATCTGCAAGCAGTTCTCTTTCACACCAGCACCGATCTTTAAACAGAGTGACCAGATGTCCTCTCGTACATAGGACAGTCCTCTACTTGAAGAGCTGTCAGATAATAGGGAAGTCCTCTATTTGAAGGGGAGTTCCATCCAAGCCCAATTTAAAGATGTGGAACCATCATCAGGAGGCAGCTCGGGACCTTTATGTTGTCCTGCTACAGCGTCCCCATCAGTTCGTCATCAACTGCCAGCTGCTGGGCCTGTGTGACTCAGACTCTATAAAGCACTCTGTGTATGTTCTAAAAGCTTGTAGTTGGCGGTGAAAACCACTGCCCGGGATCATGCTGCTCTAAGCAACTGCAGAAGTCCTGGATGATCTTTCCATAAAACTGCTGAGGTTCAAGGTGAAAGGGGACTTTCCTGACTGAAGCTGGTGATCCTTCTTGTGGCTGCCATCGAGGCTTCCCGATGCAATCAAGGACAAATGGCTTTAAAAGTTGGCTTATTTTGTTGCTGAGGATTTCATTGCAAGTTCTCTAAACCTACTGCATTTTGGGCAGCTACTCCAGTAAGGTGAACAAACCTAGAAATACAGGCCTAAGACCAATTGATCTTACAGTAAACAGTACTAGGAAATGTCCCATTTTTAGAAGTTCTCTGATTACAGCTAGCGGTAGGACAGCCATCTTGCTGGCAAGCCACAACTTGGTTCATGGACTGCTGGAAAGAATTTTCACTGGTTTGATGTCTCTTATTTCCACAAAATAGCATTTTTCTTTTTTATTATTATTATTATTATGAAAGAAAGGAAATCCACGCTTTGGGCATGTTCTCCTTGCATTTGGAAAACACTCCAATGATAGCCCATTTGGGCTTGGAAACTTGCCCAGTTTGGTTTGAAAGAAGGCCTATATTCTCTGCAGCAGTGGAAAATAGGCCCAGACCTAAATCTCTGCTTGTGTGTGAGCCCAACACATCTTTCCATAAAAGGATTCAATGTTCAGAGTTTAATACTTAAACTCCCCGAAAGCTTAATACTCCCTGAAATGAGAACAGTTTGCCTTTCCAGGGAATATCCCACACCCTCCAAGTGACTGATCAAACTTTTAAAAATCGGAAGTGTTTCAAATGAAAATAAGGGACAGTGGAGAGAGCAGGAGTTAATAGAGATGAATCTGTCTGAATCCAAGGACTGCAAGCCCACAGGATTTTTTCCACCTTTGGAATGGATCGACGGCAGACTTCTCTGCTGCCTCTTTCCCCTTTCCCCTTGGCTGCCCAGTGACACTGGGAGCAATTAGACCGCGTCATCTGTGGCTTGGGCTTCCCTGCAGGGGAACAAGCGGGTCCCCCTAACAAAGGGGAGGACGACCTGGTGTGTAGGTGTGCTTTTAGCAGTAGCATCCCTGATGCAGTGCGATCCTCACTGTGCTGAGCCTCGATCCTGTTCCTACTGATTTCCATCCACCTTCTCTCCCACATGATGCTCTCCTCCCCCTTTTATCCTCACAACAGCCCTTCGAGGTAGGTTAGGCTGAGACGGAGCGGCAGGACCAAAGTCACTCTGGTTGTTTCAGGGCTGAGTGGGGACAGCAGCCCGGATCTGCCGATTCCTGGCTCACCACACTAACAGAAGCTCACCATGAAAGCCCCTTGCAGCACTGGACAGACATTCCTTTGGTAAAGTTTGGGGTGCCACTGGCATCATTTATTATAATTATTACATTTTTATTTCTTATTTCTATAGCCACTCCATTCCTATGGGCTGTACATGGTTAAAACCAGCAATTGTTAAAATCTCAACCAAAAACAAGCATATGAAATAAAACTAGGCTAGGAACTAAGCTGGGAAGGCCTATAGGAAGAGATGTGTCTTTAGCTCCACCTTAAAAGGAGCACTCTGGGAGATCAGATGCATCTTTCCCAGCATCATGCTTTGCATTCATATTTCTCTTGCAAGGAACCCAAAGAAGCTTACATCAACCTCCTCCTTTCCCGTTTATCCTCCCATGAGCCCTGTGAGGAAGTTTAGGTAGAGCATGACTTACCAAAGTCACCCAGTGGGCTTCATGGGTGAGTGGCGTCTAGAACCTGGATTTCTTGCATTCCAGAGATGCTCTGACCATTATACCACACTGCCTCTCTTCCATATGCATCACAGAATGGCAGGAAGCCAATATTTCAGTGCAGCCCAATATCGATCACTCTGCCTTGCAGGAGCTCTCTGGAGTTTGATCTTTCAGGCTGGAAGGGACAGACGCTGAGCTCAGAGCGTGCTTGTGCAAAACGTGTGTGGGCACTTGGGAGGGAAAGACGCACAAGATCCCAGCTTGCACACGACACTCAAAGCATCCTCAAGCCTTCTGTGATTGTTGTCTGTGCGGGATAACGTCCAGACAAGATGAGCAAAAGCTAAAGCTCTGCCATGATATGGCTGCCAAAGGCCTGACCGTAAAGAGCATCTTTAGATTTAAGCTGGGAGTCCTGATCTGTTGCAAGACTTGCTTCCTACCTGCACCTTAGAGATGCCAATGCTTACCTGTCCTTTGCAGGTACGCTCTTAGATATGCTCATGGTTCACCTGTCCTGAAGGTTCTTTTTGCATTGTGTTGCCTTAATCCCTTTTGCTTTGTTCCAATTTGCCTCCAGCATGCGGTGCACCTGATCCCCCACCCCTCCCCCAAACATGTATGTCACTGAGAGGTTATAAAAGTGTCTTGTACAGACTCCATCTTGGTAGCCCGTCCAGCGATTGCCTGCGCACCCCATCTATTGCCCACACGTCTGAGTACACGGTAAATGTCCTTTTGATTGAACACCTCCAGCGGACTCCCTCTGACTTTCCTTGACAATAACAAGTGGGAGAGAGGGCCCTTCAGCCCTTCCCAGACCACGTCCGTGTCTCCTGCACATGACAGATGTGGGACTACAAGATGCCAGTTGTGCCCCACGGCTGCGTGGTGCAAGGAGAGCGCACAAGGCGTGCCCCGCCTGCTCACACGCACTCTGCAAGCGCACCGGCCTCCTGTGCGTAACAGCGGAGGAGACATTCTCCACGGACGGTTTGCCGCCTCCGGAAATACAAGGAAGGCACCATGAACTGCTGGAAGGGGAGCGGGAGCCATTCCGCATCCGGACAGAGCTCCGGGCTGGCTTCAGTGCTGCTACTGCCACCCGGGCAGGAAGGGGAAGGGAGATAAAGCTGAATGAGGGATTGATCTGTGGAGAAAAATCAGGCCAAGCCATGTTGGGCGAGAGATCGGGCCAGCGGATGTCTTTCTTTTTACCTGCACGCAGACACAGGGCAGGTGGGGGCCGGACGGGGTCTCGGGAGGGGGGCTGTTCACAGATCCCTAAAAAAGAGGACTCCGCATCCCGGAAGGTTTGTACGTGCTGATTGGCGAATGCATGTTGTCAAGTCCCCTTACCAATGGTGGGCATGAACACTCGACCCGTAGGGAAGATCGAATCTCCTCGAACCCCCGTGTTTTTATTGGTGGGACCACCCAGGACCCATGCAGTTTCCTTACGACAGCATGCCACCGCGTAGCGGTCCTCACAGCCAACTACAAGCTTTCAGAACATACACAGAGTGTTTTACAGCTTCTGAGTCACATGGCATAGCAGCAGGGTGGGATGACAACATAAGGGGAACACAAGAAGGTGCGAGGTCTGCAGTCACGCTGATTACAGGGGAGAGATTCAGGAAGGAAAGGATTTGTTGTGGGTTTTAGCTTGAGTTTAATCATGCAAATTAGGGTGGTTGCAAGGCCACTAAAACACTGAGCCTTATCAGCTGTTCGTGATCAGCAAGAGAATAGAGACGGATTAACTTCCCTTGCTAACTGCGAGTCCAATCTTTTAAAGTAACAGCAATGCTAAGCAGTAATCTGGCTTGGAATTCTGCTACTTTCTGAGAAAGGGGTGCAGGTCTGATTTTTATTTGGGTATTTTTATCCCGTCCAATTACATTGCAGGTCTCTGGACAGCTAACAAATCAACATCCAATAAATACATATAAACCCAAATAATCCATAATAATCCATGACTGAGCATAAAACATAGTTAAAATATTTAAACATAATTATGGATGTTTATAACACAAGGGCACATACAAGCTACCTTCTTCTACCAGGATTTATCTGAATTTCCCAGTAATATCAGAGCATTATTTTAATCCTTTCTAGTTTTGCAAATACAAATGCTGTGAATCTCATGATACCAAGGGAGGCTGCACCCAGGGAGCCGGTGGGCTTGGCTAAGGTCCAATGGACAAGCAACTTCATGGCTGGCTCTCCCTTCTCATGGCCCTTCAGTTTAAACTGGGCATGGACCACACAATTTTTCCTGCTTGCAAGAACACGTGGAGGGAAACAGGAGTCGGTTTTCCCAACCGGCCGCTCCAAAGGGCCTTGAAGGGGCTCTGCTCATCCTGCCACTGTTGTTGCTCCTTTCGGACAACCTAGAAAATGTCATATGTCATCCACACATTGTTGCTGGACTTGGAAGCCTAGACTTGCGCCGCTGTGAATCTGAGCACAGCCGTCTCTCGAACGTCCACTGCATTCAGTGGGATGCGTCTGCAGAAGGACAACCCCATATGGGTGCGACAAGCCTTGATTTTTTTTTTTAAATACTGCCAGGGACTAAAACAGAACCAGACACACAATGTTTATGAAAGAATTCATCAACTGACCGTGGTCTATATGACACGCGGGCCGTTCTAGAGCATGTTTAGTCTGGGGAAGAGATGACGCAGAGGCCATTTGTCAGTCCTTGCAAATATTCGCAGGGGTGCCATACAGAGGATGGAACAAATTAGCTTTCTGCTGCTCCAGAGGGCACTGGGAACCGAACCAGTGGTCACCCATGTATTCCCCAGCAAGAAGCCCTGGATTCGGTGGCCCGTGCCAAATGTGCAGGCTGTCCCTGCTTTTGCTCAGTTAAACACCACCGCCCTCAAATGTTCTTCCCGCATGTAGCTCACGAGAAAAGGCAAGGCGTTGAAGGTCTGCCCACTGCAAATCTGGTCAGCAGTTCCTCTGACTTCTGAAATATCACAGGCACTGCTTATGTACTTCAGGGCATTTTTTTTTGGGCAACCATGAGGGCTGGAAAC
Organism: Varanus salvator macromaculatus; assembly: GCA_023646645.1. Lineage (NCBI taxonomy): Eukaryota > Metazoa > Chordata > Lepidosauria > Squamata > Varanidae > Varanus > Varanus salvator. The sequence goes on along the minus strand of JAIXND010000621.1, from coordinate 22,963,601 downwards.
CTGATCATTTAAACAAAAGCAAGCAATTCTAAGGCAACTCAATTCACGGCCACTCCTGCTTTCTGTGGCTTCTCTGCAGCTCTCTGCAATGTTGGCATACATACAGCCCACATTGCCCAGGCTGAAATTACACATCCGAATCAAAATGCAGAGCTGCATTGCCCTCCTCAACTCATGGCTCAGCCCGCATTGCTTCAGTGTGTCTTTCTTCCCCGTCCCATTCGGAGGGCTGGTGACGATCACGGCCCGATGCCAACGCCCCTTCTGGGAAAGAGGCAGCTGCCAGGAAGGGGCGTCATCTGCCACTTGCCTCCTTTGCAGGTGGATTTCAGACACCTTTGTCAAGCCCTCACCCTATTGAAGATTTTCCAATCCTATTTGCATTTTTGGGGCCCCAAAGGCTCCTCCCTGGCGATTTGGTTCGTACCTGGTGGAGATGGTGGAGGGACAGGATGCTGCGGAGATGCTGGGAAAAGACTCCATTTTGTAGCTTTTCAGAAAGAGTGCTGCGGCCCACGTTTTGGGTGGCTGGTTTGCTCACCCAGCTGGATGATGGATTCTGTGGGAATTCTGACCTTCGAGTGGGTGAAATCTGCCAGTTTTGCTTTCTTCCACATGCAAATATAGGAAGTTCTTTCTCTCTCACAGCTGAAGGAAAAATAGGTGGTCTATCAGAAAAAAAGAGGAGACCATCCTAATTAAGCTCCTCTGTCTGGATGGCTACTACTGTCAGTTTTCTCACATCTGACTTTTTTAATATCTTGAGTTATTTTTGCCCCACATATAGGGAACCTTGTGAATTTTTGGCAGATTCTTAATGAAAAGGAACTAAGTTGGCATGCATCCTGTCTCCGTTCTTCGTATGCTCACTCCTTCTCTCCAGGACGGTTGTTCTGTATGCACTTACTCAGGAGTAGTAGATAAACCTGGTCAAAAACAGCAGGACTTGCATTGGGGAAGGTTATAGGATATGGGTCCCTTCATGGATCGCTGCCTTGTCGTGGCGAAGGGGCTTGCGTAGCGCAATGAAGCGATGAGCTCTGCCATGCAGGGTCACCTAAGACGGACAGGTCATAGCAGAGAGCTCTGGCAAAACGTGATCCACTGGAGAAGGAAATGGCAACCCACTCCAGTATCTTTGCCATGAAAACCCCATGGACAGTACCAAAAGGCTAAGAGATACGATGCCGGAAGATGAGCCCCTCAGGTTGGAAGGTGTCCAATATGCTACTGGGGAACAGCACTAGGCCACTCAGGTATGACCTAAACCATATCCCTGATGAATATACAGTAGAGGTGACAAATAGATTAAAGGAATTAGATCTGATAGACAGAGTGCCTGAAGAACTATGGACGGAGGTTTGCAGCATTGTACAAGAGGGAGCAACTAAAACCATCCCAAAGAAAAAGAAATGCAAGAAAGCAAAATGGCTGTCTGAGGAAGCTTTACAAATAGCTGAGGAAAGAAGGGAAGCGAAAGGAAAGGGAGAAAGAGAAAGATACACCCAAGTGAATGCAGAATTCCAGAGAATAGCTAGAAGAGATAAGAATGCCTTCTTAAATGAACAGTGCAAAGAAATAGAAGAAAACAATAGAATAGGGAGGACCAGAGATCTCTTCCAGAAAATTGGAGATACGAAGGGAAACATTCATGCAGAGATGGGCATGATAAAGGACCAAAATGGCAGGGACCTAACAGAGGTAGAATAGATTAAGAAGAAGTGGCAAGATTACACAGAGGAGCTATACAAGAAAGAGCTTAACGTCCCTGATAACCACGATGGGGTGGTCACGGACCTCAAGCCAGACATCCTGGAATGTGAAGTCAAATGGGCCTTAGGAAGTCTGAGCAACAACAAAGCTAGTGGAGGTGACAGTATTCCAGTATTTGAGGTATTCAAAATCTTAAAAGATTATGCAGTAAAAGTGCTACACTCAATATGCCAGCAAACTTGGAAAACTCAGCAGTGGCCACAGGGTTGGAAAAGGTCAGTTTACTTTCTGATCCCCAAGAAGGGCAATGCCAAAGAATGTTCAAACTACCGCACCATTGCACTCATTTCACATGCTAGCAAAGTGATGCTCAAACTCCTACAAGCTAGGCTCCAGCAGTATGTGGACCGAGAACTACCAGAAGTACAGGCAGGATTTCGAAGAGGGAGAGGAACTAGAGATCAAATTGCCAACATACGCTGGATCATGGAGAAAGCCAGGGAGTTCCAGAAAAAGATCTACTTCTGCTTCATTGACTACGCTAAAGCCTTTGATTGTGTGGATCACAACAAATTGTGGCAAGACCATCCTTTTTGTCTCTTGAGAAACCTATATGCGGGTCAAGAAGAAACAGTGAGAACTGGACACGGAACCACTGATTGGTTCAAAATTGAGAAAGGAGTTCGGCAAGGCTGTATACTGTCGCCCTGCCTATTTAACTTATATGCAGAGCACATCATGAGAAAGGCGGGGCTAGATGAATCTCCAGTTGGAATTAAGATTGCTGGGAGAAATATCAACAACCTCAGATATGCAGATGATACCACTCTCATGGCAGAAAGTGAAGAGGAACTAAAGAGCCTCTTGATGCGGGTGAAGGAGGAGAGTGCAAAAGTTGGCTTGAAAGTTAACATTAAGAAAACTAAGATCATGGCATCCAGTCCTCTCACTTCCTGGCAAAGAGCTGGGGAAGAAATGGAGGTAGTGACAGATTTTATTTTCCTGGGCTCCAAGATCACCGCAGATGGGGACTGCAGCCAAGAAATTAAAAGACGCTTGCTCCTTGGGAGGAAAGCTATGGCAAATCTAGACAGCGTACTAAAAAGCAGGGACATCACCCTGCCGACAAAAGTGGATATAGTCAGGGCTATGGTTTTCCTTGTTGCAATGTATGGCTGTGAAAGCTGGACCATAAGGAAGGCTGAGCATAAAAGGACTGAGGCCTTTGAGTTGTGGTGCTGGAGGAGACTCCTGCGAGTCCCTTGGACTGCAAGGCGATCAAACCAGTCAGTCCTAGAGGAGATCAACCCTGACTGCTCTTTAGAAGGCCAGATACTGAGGATGAAACTCAAATACTTTGGCCACCTAATGAGAAGGAAGGACTCCCTGGAGAAGAGCCTAATGCTGGGAACAATAGATGGCAAAAGAAGGAGGGGACAGCAGAGGATGAGGTGGCTGGATGGAGTCACTGAGATGGTTGGTGTGAACTTGGGTGGACTCCGGGAGATGGTGGAGGACAGGAAGGCCTGGAGGAATGTTGTCCATGGGGTCGCGATGGGTCGGACTCGACTTCGCGACTAACAACAACAAATAGGGTATCGGGGGAAAGATGTCAACACACCTCAAGAAGGGAGGAGTAAACCTGCCCCGCCAATTTCTTTCCAAAACTCCATGCAGGGATTGAAACACAACGCAAAAGAGCCTGCACTGTCTCCAGCTGAATTCAGTGGAAACCCAGAGGGGGTTTTCTTCCCCATCGACATGCAATTTTAAAAATTCATGTGCAGGTAAATCAGGGAGTGGGATTTTGGGAAGCAAATGGAGGGGAAGCCGCATGTCGGTCCTGATCCAAATCGAGACTGTGCGCACTTAGCCTTGAGCTTTTAAAACAAAGATTCCACTGCACCCAGTACAGCTTAGGACGCATTTCTATGCAAGGTGGAAGGCCTATCGTTCTTCTGTCGAAATATGAATACAGTGGCGCCTTTAATGTGTAGCTTGACAGTTTGCCCTTAAGCACCTTGCAGGAGGTGACGGACCGAGGTACACTTAATAATCTGACAGCCTGCTCTTATCCTGTATGCTTAGGGCTAAAAGTCACACCAAGCAGTCTTTCTTGGCATCCTTAATCTTTTTTTTTTTTTTTTTGCAATCTTCTGTTGTCTGGCAATACTGGGCTGATTGATGCAGGCCAATGCTAGCCAAATTTTCTCCCCCATCCCACCCCCTCCCCGATGGTTTCCCAATTTAATCCTCACAGCAAGTTAGGCCGAGCGCCGCAGCTTCCCAGCTGTTTCTGCTTAGCAGAGAACCTGCGATGGCTGCCCTCCGTCCATTTCAAGCAGCGTTGTCTCGTCCATGGCGCATTTGGCTCAGTGTTGTCAACACGGACTGGCAGCAGCTGTCCAGAATCTCAGGCAGGAATTTTTCCAGGAACTGAACGCAGGACCTTCTGCAGCAAAGCGTCTGCTCTGCCTCTGAGCCACAGCCCCGCTCTTTCCACGGCCGCTGAACAGGTTTCGAAGGCGCTGGGTGACAGCTCCTGTGCGGGATCTGCTCTGAATATCTGGGCAAACGTGGAGCAGAAGCGTGCCGGCCAGTGCGAACCACAATCAGTCCATCACGAATGTGAGCGCCTCACTCTCGTGCGGCACGAGGAACTCTGGAGCACGTGCACTGAGGCTTCTGGAATGGAACCGGCACAAGCTGGAAATCCGTGGGCCCAAAGTCCGTGCTGCAGAGCAGTGCAGCTCCTTTGAAACTGAGGATGTGTGCAGAGCACAAGATGAATTACAGGAGGATGCCTGGGAATTTAATTTCCGTTCATTGCAGGCCAGAAGCTGAGCCCTTCGCAACGCTGACTGTGGGCTGCACGTCCCCGAGCTTGAGCTCAGGCCCATGAAATACGCTTTTTAAGAGAATGGACAACGTTAAACTATGTGTTTTGGGGACAAGTCACATGACCATCTTTTAATCAATGGGTGGTGCCTTTTTAAAAGACACCTAGAAGCACTTTTTTCTCATTCAAGCAAGAGCATAAGCTCACCACTCGGAATGGACCGACGGACTGCAACCCCCACCCCACTCTGCCCTTCTGGCCAATTCCTAGGGCCGCTGGCAAAATGCAAGCAGAACCTGAATGCTATTAAAACAATAGAATATCTGCCACAGTAAACGCACAGAAGAGTAAACAATTGAAAAGATGCAAAACCGCGGATCGTGTTGGCATCAAGGGGAGGCACAATGGAGCACCTGGCTTGGACCCGCACCATGACATGGGCCCCTGAGAAGCATTCACTGCAGCCGTGTCTCCTTTTCCCCATGGCAAACTGCTTCTTGCTCTGGCCCAGCCACAGTTGGTGGTGAGCAGGAGTGGAAGAAGCCTGCCCAGGGGGGACTTTGGGGGTGTCTTGCTAAAAATCCCAAAACCAGCGCAGTCAAGATAAAGCAGCTCCACCATTTGAAAGCCTTGGAAAATTAAGAGCTGATGCTGAGGTGACACCAGAGTATGCCACAAGCCAGCCTCCCTGTGGAGAACGTTCCGTGTTTGGGGGCCACCACCAAGGAGAGCCTTTTCCCGGCAGCCACGCGCCCTATGGTGGTCGTCCCCAAAGAAGGGCCTCTGATGGATGCTTCTAGTGGACAGACTAGGGGCAGTCCTTCAGGGTTCTACCTCCCCGAACATGAAAGCTTTGTTTAGGTCATAGCTGTGATTACAAACGGTTCTACTTTTTGCCAGTTTTGAAACACTCACCACGATAATATCCGAGAACATGTGAGGGTGCGCTCTTTGCTCACTGAACTATGTCAGTTCTGTATAGGCAACAGTGAAGGTCGCTTTCCAGCCGGGACAAGTGAGAGGAAATTGAGTTGTTACGCTGGGGGTTTCTCCCCCTCCCCCTCCCCCTCCCCTGCTTAAGGCCCCTGGAAAGGAAACTGGCTTCAGTGAGAGGGCCAGGCTCACTGTGAGGACTCCCAGCTGTTGCTCGGGGGCTTGGCCATTTGCAGACATGTAAGACGTCCTCCGTGCGGTACACTTAAGCCCTGCGGTTAGGAAAGAGCAGGAAAACCGCTGGATCCAGATGACAATAGATCCTTTGAGAAATTTTGGCAGCCTCACAACGCAAGTGCATTCACGCCGACCCGGTTGCGTCGTTACCTAAGTGGCCCAGCCGTTCTCTGCTTTTGTTGTTTGGCTCTCGCACCAGCCTTCCCCAAGCGGGTGCCCTCCAGGTGTTTTGGATTGCAATGCCCATTAGCCCCAAGCACAGGGATCAATGGACAGGGATGCTGGAGTTGTTGTGCCTCGCCTCAAATGTGGAAGTCAGCTTGCAGCAGCACAAGTCGACATGGAATTACTAACAGACGTGGCACCAACATTCGAAAAGAAAGAAGCCGAACCAGGAACCTGGTTGGAAGAGCAGGCCTGGGGCTTTGCCTGGAGTTAAAATCCTGGGGGAAAAGGGGGTTCTCCTCCTGATGCCAAAGCACAACGGCAGGTAAAAAGTGTATGCGAACTAACCTGCAGTTCTAAAGCAGTGACGGTTTTGTAGAATGGTGGAAAAGGATCCGTCTCATCCCCGTTTGTGGGTTTCTCGATGGGTGCCTGCTGAGATGTGCTGATGGCCACCGGCTCAGATGGGAGGTATAGTCGAACGCATCCAGAGTTGCCAGGTTGGAGAGGCTGGGATAAACCATCCAACTGGAAGGCTGCCTGCTTAATCAGACAGCTGGAATAAGAAATCGCAAAAACGGGTGTCAGGCACCATCCCAGGAGAAAATTCTCCCCTTCTCTCACACATGGTCGCAGTGTCGTGCCTCTAGCATCACTTTAAAATTAGTATAAAGGTAAAGGTTTCCCCTTGACGTTACGTCCAGTCATGCCTGACTCTAGGGGGTGGTGCTCATCTCCGTTTCCTAGCCGAGGGAGCCAGCGTTTGTGCACAGACAGTCTCCGTGGTCACGTGGCCGGCATGACTAAACACCGAAGTGCACGGAACGCTGTTACCTGCCCACCGAAGTGGTACCTTTTCATCTACTCGCATTTGCATGCTTTCGAACTGCAAGGTTGGCAGGAGCTGGGATGTCGCACAGGAGCTCACTCCATGTGCAGATTCGAACTGGCAACCTTTCGATGTACCAGCCCAGCAGCACAGTGGTTTAAACCACTGCGCCACCTGCAGTCCCTAAAATTAGTATACAAATGCCTAAAATTTACCCGAACAAGCAAAGCATTTTTTTAAGGTTCCAGCACTTTCAATCAAGAAAGAAGGGAAACTGTGAGCTCACAAGCCTTCGCACCACATCCTCCTAAGTGGGATTTCCCTAAAGAGATAAAACACGTGGACAGAAGGGAAAAGGTGGAGAGGATGCAGAGATGGCTGTGAGGTTGAGGAAAGAGATGCTGGGCAATTTGGGGCCATCTGCTTTTGTTTGTACAGGCTCCTTCACAACCGGGTGCTCATCAGATATGTTGGACTACAGCTCCCATCATCCCCCAGTCAGCACGTTGGCATCCAGCTCTTTCAACAGACTTCTCTTAAACCAAATGAAGCACAGCAGTTCTGGGAGATGTACATGCAAATACTTTGCAAAAGACCATGAAGGCAACGGGCCACAAGCTCTTCAGTCTCACTTTGCAGCCCCTGAAGCAAATTCCGTGCTCGGATGTTCCCTCTCCTCTTTCCCAAGCACCAGGTGCTGTGAGAACCTCATTTTTCCAGAAGGATGCGCTTCCATCTGCTCAAATATGATGGAACATTAACAAGCCAACGAAAGCAAACTCCTGTGTCCCAGGACTGCTGTTCGCGGCAGAGCAGACTCATTTCTTGTCACGAGCATCCATCCTGCGGGGTGTTGGGTGTTAAAGAGATCGCCTTGGAGGGGCCCTGCCAGCGCTGTTCGCCAGGGCCTTATCCTGGCCACTGTTCGGTCGACTCAGCAGAAGCCGAGGTGATCGTGTGGAAGGGACTGAACGTGCCAGCCAATGTGGGCAGGAGGAAAATGGCTGGGGAAGTCCTGGGCGTGGATTTCCACTCGCCAGCCTCCCTCGCTCCCCTCTCGCTACACCAGCCAAACAAAGAGGCCAAGAACAGGAGAGCAAGCTGCTCAATTGCTGCAGGGATCGAACTTGTCAGACACACAGATGCGGAGCCCTCCAGTTGGCTGGCACATGGACAGCCACATCCTCCGAATATTAACACGAGGCTCGCCAGGCAGAAATACAGGATGACACATTCATTCATCTGACGAAGGAGCACAACAATTTGTTTCTCGCAGAAGTCATGTCGTTTCCAAAACTGCTCCTGGGGAGACAGCAGAAAAGCCCCCCATGCCTTCCAAACCCCTGCTGCTGGACTGGATGTTTTCTACTGAATGTTTTCTGTAGGGTGAAGTGGGGAGGGAGCAGTGTGTGTGTGTGTTTGTGTGTGCAAGGGACTTGCACAGCTGTTGTTTACATCCCGGCAAAGTCAGCCTTTGGAGAAACATTGCAATGTTGCTGGTTATAGCTAGGGCCAGTTTGCAGGTGTGTCTCTGAGAAGCTTCTCAGGTCTCTCTCCTGTCCCCATCCCTCTGGGCTGATGAGCAAAGCCTTCCCAGCTAGTGGTGTTTCTCAGATTCCATACCCAGGGCCAGGCCAAGAGATTCGCAAGGGGTGCTGGGAGGTGTGGCAAAAGGGCAGTTTGCTCATGGGGGTGCTGGGAGGTGTGGCGAGAGCAGGAGGATCATGTAGGGTGGGCAGGAAACACCAGAGCCGGCCATTGTTTGCAATCATCAGTTGGGGAACACATGGCATGTGATCACCCATCATGGCAACCCCCACCACCATCTTTGCGTGTTGTAAGGTGATGTGCAAAGTCAGCCAGCGCATATTAAAGGGCATAATCCACCCAACTGCACAACCTGCGAGAGGAATTCCCACCTGTGCCTAGAATAGCAATTTGCATCTTATTTGTGTTATTTTTTTCTATAGTGTTGTATTATTTTCCCAAAAATTTCAAGATGGTGAGATCTTGCGAAATGAGAGTGGGGAGGACCATCACCAAAAAAGAGGACAGCAGGGATGTAGCTAAAAGCACCATGTCCTAATTTACACATTTTGAGAAAGAATTACTATAATTTACATAAAAATGCAACACATTTCACACAGTGAAGAAGAGGCACTAGATAACCTGTAGGATCAGTTTCTGTCCTGGTGCTACTGGCTGGGAACCAAATACGGAGTCCCTGTTGCACCTCTTACAGTATTTTATATTTATTTTTGTGAATAAGTTTTATTCTTAATATACCTAACAAAAAGAAACTAAGAAGCAACAATTATCAAAAACATCAGACCTACTAGGTCAGCCCCCCACATTTTTTCTTTTTATGTTAAACTATAAACATATTTTAGTCTATGCATAGTCCTGTTTCTCTAGCCAATAATAAAAAGAATCCCAGGTTTGATAGAAGTCTGTATCTTCTTTCTCCCTCAGTGACAAAGTCAGTCTAGCCACAGTATTTTCTATTTAAACCACCCTTGGACTAGTCTGCCCTCAAACAGAGAATACTCAAATATTTATTTATTAATGTATTAAACATTTTTGCCCTGTCCAATATGGAAGAATGTCTCAGGGTGGCCTACAATAATTAATAACTAACAGCAGTAATAATTACAATAAAACAATAATAATTACAATGATTAAGACAAGAAATAACAAACAATAAATAACATTCATAACCAAAAACAAAAATGAAAACAAAATGCAACTGTTGATGTTAAAAACCATTTAAAATCCCTTAATGCTTAAAATGATGGGTGAATAAAAAGGTTTTTACCTGGTGCTGAAAGGAGTATAAAGTCGGCGCCAGGCAAACCTCTCTGGGGAGTGCATTCCACAATCTGGGCGCCACCGCAAAGAAGGCCCTTCTCCGGGTAGCCACCCTCTTTGCCTCCTTCAGGGAGGGCTCCCGGAGAAGGGCCTCTGCCCCAGATCTTAAGGAGTGTGAGGCCATATAAGGAAGGAGACGTTCCTTCAAGTATCCTGGCCCCAAGCCGTTTAGGGCTTTATAGGAGAGCACCAGCACCTTAAATTGGGCCTGGACTTCAGTCGAAGCCAGTGTAGCTGGTAGAGGACCGGCCTTATATGAGAATAGAGGACTGTAATGTAAGATACTGGGCACCCTACTCGTTTCTTCTTAAGGATGCTCTCAGCTTGCTGCCAGAAGCAACTGCTCCCTCTGATCTGCCACAGCAGCTCTGGCAACACTCAGATATGAAGGGGAAACTCATCTGTCCAGAGGGTGAAAGGGAAGCTGGACGGAGGCCGGGAAGGCTTCCTTTTCTGGATGAAGGCGTGATGCAGCTCCGAGCTGCCCAGGCCTGCTCTGGGCTTCTTTCGAAGCCCAGCTTTCCAAGATCCTTTGAGGAAGAGATGCTGTTGACCAGGACCGGCACCGGCACCGGGACCAGGACTTGGCATGGCTACCAGGACCGACGCCACTTCCTGGCCTGATGTAGCCACCAGCCACCCTTTCCCACAGTGCCTTGCAGCCTCCAATACAGAGGCAGTGTGGGTCCCCTTGCATGCTCTGAGGCATTATGGGAAATGGAACATGTACCTGCCGCCGCCAGAAGATTGACCCAGAGCAGGATGTGGGACACGGAAGGCTGCATCCCAGGAGCTGGCCTTGTGGAACAAACCCGGGGCATCGCCTTCTGTCCCTCCCCATAACAAAGACCCCTCCTCTTGGGGGGGGGCGAGTGCCTCCCTTATTTTCCCCCATGCAGAGGAAAGGGCGCATTCCTCTAGATCTGTTTTCTCCCTGCGCACTTCAGAGCCCTTGCAGCTTGCCAAACCTGCCCAGCAACGCTGGACAAAAGAAATGAAATGCGTGTTTATGGGCGCGGAGGAGGGGAGAGTGATGCCTCTCTCACATCACCTTCCAGTCTCTGGAGAACAATCGCTTGCTCCTAGCGAGAGGTAATCTCTGGCATCCCCAAGCGCGGATTGTGACTCCTCCCGGGCAGCTACCCTCCTCCCTGCTTCATAGCCCCCCACCCCCCGCCATCACTTGGATTTTATAAACAACAAAGCTCCCAGGTAATGGGAGCCTCCCATATTTTGCTCCAACACCATGGCTTGGTTCACCCCCACCAGCAAACATGTCACTTTTCAAACGGAAAATCTCCTGGCTTTAAAAGAATCATTCATTCTCCTTTTGTGTGGCTCACAAGATTTATGGTTTTCAGATTGAATTTCTGGGCTCAGCTGGGGAAAGCGATGGGAGGGGCTCTCCAGTTCCTGCCATTCTGGGCTGATTTTCAGGCTTTGGCTGTCCTCCTTTCACCAGGAAGCAGTGTGGGTGATTCTGAGCGATGGATCCCCGATTCACGCCCTGCACTACTAATGCTCAAGTCAGAGGGGGTGCAGACAGCCTGCCGTGCTGCCCCACGGTTGTTTCCACCATATCTCTCCTCCCTCCGGGTCTGCATGGCTTTATTGGCAGTCTGTCTATCTTGAGCAGAGCAAGGAATTTTTTTTTCCTGAATTTGGTTTTGGAGACACTATTGGGAGAAAGGGACGCAGTCCAGTGCTGGCCAGGGCAGCAGTGACCCATGCTCTGGTAACTTCCCATTTGGACTATTGCAATGTGCTCTATGTGGGGCTGCCCTTGAAGATGGTCCAGATACTTCAGTTGGTCCAGAGTAGAGTTGCCAGGTTATTAATGGGGCCGGCAGATACTCCCATGTCATGCTGGTCCTCTATCGTCTCCACTGGCTGCCAATTGAAGTCTGTGCCCAATTTAAGGTGCTGGCAAAGGTGCCTATAAGGCCCTAAACGGCTTAAGTCCGGGATACCTGAAGGGGTGCCTCCTTCCCTATGTGCCTGCCCACTCCTTGAGACCGGAGGCAGAGGCCCTTGTCCAGGAGCCCTCTGAAGAAAATTAGGAGGGAGGCTACCCAGGGAAGGGCCTTTTCTGCAGTGGCGCCCTGACTCTGGAACATGCTCCCCAGGAAGGTTTGCCTGGTGCCATCGCTTTATTCTTTTTGGCACCAGGCAAAGACCTTTTTATTTTCCCAATATTTTAACATTTAATTGGTTTCATCTTTGTTTTTATCATTAATGGCTGGATGCGGAGTGGCGTTTGTTGTTATTCTGTTTTGTTTTTCGGAAGCTGCCCAGAGACTCTGGTATTGGACGGCATATAAAAACTAAACTAAACTAAAACGGCAACAGCGAGTGGGGCTGAAAAATCCGGTCTCCCCTCCCCTTCAAATTCTGTTCTTAGCCATTTATAGTCGGGACGTGCCTACTCACAGGAAAGCATGAGCACCGTGTCAACTCGCAAGTAAGCAGGATAAGCGGCTGCATGTCTGCTGGGAAGGGCCGAGTCACTCAGCAGCAGCATCTCCCACAGCACCCGCACAGCCCGCCAGCCAGCCAGCCAGCCAGCCAGGCAGCCTCTACTGAGAAGTAGGCGGGCCTGGCTCACACAGAAGCTTTCTTCTCGACCTGATTTCAGCTGCGACAGAAGGGCAAGCTCTTTTCTCCGATCAGTGCTTTCCTCACAAGTGATGGGGAAGAGGGTATTTTGCTGCACTGACCTCCAGTCCAGTGCTGATGGGAGAGAAGAACGTCACCCTCCATTGTGGAAGGGAAGAAGCTGCTGGGAAAGGGTTGGGGTTTGGGGGTGCCTCCCCTTCGGTCACGATCTGCCCAACCTTGCCTTTTGCCAGCCAGGGTCTTTCCATGCCTGTGGAGTTGGTTGGGTCGGTGCTGTCAGTCCGATTGTCCCAATTCACGCCAGGGTCCCAACTGGCTTGGGTGCTGGGGACACTGGTTGAGGGTGCTTCCCAATTCAGTTGAAAAGTATCCAGCGATTACAGGTTACCTGATATCTGGGCAATGCCCAGATTAAAAAAAAAAAAGCGGGGTAACAGTTCCAAGGTAAATATAAGTTTGATCTCCAGTGGGGCCAAATTCCTTGCTGGATCTTCAGCTCTAAAGGCCATCGGGGACCACAAAAAGACTGCGATTCTGTCCCTTCAGCCTGGAAGCGTTGCTGCACCGCTCAAATTACAGGGGAGGAGAAGCACTTTAATCTTTTGCTGCAGCCCCTTTGGCTGCTGTTTCTAGAAAGCTACCAGAAAGGCAGAGGGAGGGCTTGCAGGATTCAGAATGGGGTCCCCAACCTCCCCCCCCGCCACACCCATCCTTGAGCACTTCATGCTGCTGCTTTGTCACTTCAGAATTTATGCCACAGAAATGAATTTCTGTAAATCAAATCTCATGCAAGACAAAGGCATGGAAATTTGGAAGAAAGGCTTGTGGGAAGTGTTTCCAAATGGCGGGCTGAAGATGCGCCCTCCCTGCTGGCTGAACGTACAACACTGTAAAATAAAAACAATGGAAATGCCAGCACATCGGCACAAAGAGCCAGCGCATCGCTTCCCTTTCATTCCTCGTCACCCATCACTGCTTCTCTGGATAGTAAACACTGCTTGAAGGCTGGGGAGCTGCAGCGATTCTATAAAAAGTACAATGAAACCCATTGTGAGATTTAACAGTCTATTAAATATCTTTATATTTAAAGAAACACAGAGAGAAAATGGTTGCAATCCATTTACCAACACAGAGCTGCAGACTTGCCATATAGCGAAGGATATGTTATTTTGGGGAGACTGGCACTATTGTCCTTTTGCGATTGTCCATTTACTGTCTTAAATTCTGTTCATTGCCAAGGTGAATAATTTTTTCAGTCTTAATTTGGTTCATCCCAAGCTTTGTGAAACAGGTTTGCACAGAAATTCAAACACAGTCTTATGCACGTTTTTGCTCTGGAATTCTTTGTACAGGATTTTGCCTAATATACTATCATTAAAGCAAGTTTCCTAATATACAAAAGTTTGAATGGATTTTTTTTACTGGAGTACACCATGCAAAGTGGAGGCCTGTGAACTTCCAAAGGACTGAGGTTTGATAGCCCTGTCAGTTCAGGAACATGAAATCCAGTAAGTTTGCATCAAAATGCAAACTAAGCAAATGGCACATTATTTGCCTGCATTGCCTCTAACTAGTGTGTCGAGTCACCTTTGCTAAGCTGGAAAGGCACTGGCCTGAAGCCGGATGGGTGACCACATGTGAAAATGGAGCAAGCGGGTGGAATCAGTGGTCTTCTAGCCCCCTTTCAGCTCTGCTACTGTTCCGCTCTTCTCTCCCATCCCTAAATGCAACACGGAATTGACTAGGAAGAGCCTTCTGCAATGAGTCCTTGGGAGCCACTGCTGGCATTGACCCAAGCCCCTCACACCAGGTGGCTGGACGTACAAGCTGCCTGCCACTTTAATGATCCAGAATGCCCAGCACAACATAGTGCTGATGGCATTGTGAGTAACTAAAATGACAGGTAGCTCTCAGGCTGCTGCCAATTGTACCACCCTCAATGCAGCTTCCACAGGCAAGTCCATTGGACGGGGGGGGGGGGCACCAATCTATGTGGGTTTGGGGACACTAGTCCAGGATGGGCTATCGATTGCCCCATCTGTGCTCTCTCTAGGCCTCTAGGACTGGGTTTGTTCCAGTCCTGCTGAGACTCAGCTTTCCACCTCCTGCTTTGCTATGACCCCAGTATTATGAACAGCAAGGTATCTCAGCCCCGCTCCCCTTGTGGTATCTTCTTCCTGTAATTATTTCTGCATTTGAAACATTCTGTATCCCCTTTTTCCAATCTGTTCCTCCAGAAGCATCTCTAAGCATCGCACAGTGAGATGGGCGGCCACTAAGAAAGGGGCCCTTCAGTGGTGGCGCCCCAGGGCCTTCTCCAGAGAAGTTTGCTTGGTGCCAACGCTTTGTTATTTTTAGCACCGGAAGGACTGTTTTGTTTTTGCAGCCTTAATAGCCCTTCAGTTTTAGAAAACTGTGTTGGTGTGTCTCTAGATCTTCGCCCTGTTGCTGCCTTTTATTTCGGTTTGTACTTTGGTTTTATTCTGTTTTCAACATATGGCTTTGACATTCTGTCTTACTATGCTGCTGTAGTTTATGGTTTAAAGTTTGTTTTCCGATCTGCCCTGAGAGCTTTTGCTGATGTGGTGCAGAAATGCAGCAATAAACAGAAAGCAAACTGGGACACGATACATGCTGGAAGAACAATGGGATCATCATCATCATCATCCTCATCCTCATCATCATCAAAAACACGCCGGCCTGCTGAAACTAGATGACCCATGTGCCCGTTCAGCTCCCTGGCACATTGTTGCCCATTGTTTGTGGCCAACTTCAGGACCTCTCTGTGCGAGATTGCGAGCTTTCCTTGTTTCATTTCCCATGAAAATCTGGGCATATTTTCATACATATTTTTCAAATGTAGGCACTACTTGTGTGTTTCTTTGAATTCCTCTCTTGTGTCAAGCATATCATGTACATTTTTTGAGAGTACAAATATTTGATATATGTTTTTCAGAAGTGGGATGCTTTCATTTTTTGGTCCGCTAATCATGTGGCAAACTCAGAAATATACAGATTTCAACCATCGATGCATCTCAGTCCATGTTTGGTACAGAAGGAGCTAACTGGGTAAATCCAAGCCAAAAATGGACTTCAACAAATTTCTTATTCACCTCTAGTAAACAAAGGCCCTCCAGGTCTGCAGTACTGCCACGAAGTGGGATTCCTCCAGCTCCTCAGTCCAGTGAAGACTGAGAGATGTTCTCTCCAGAAGCAGCTCCATGTTTTGGTGGACACCATGCAGACGTCCCTTGCTGAACTTCTCTGCAGGGGTACTTAGTGGGCCTCAATCGTGGTGGCTACCGTGCTGATGAAAAGCAAGCTGCATCCCACAAAATTCACATGATTATTCAATTTATTTAACAATAAATAAGTGGCTTTCTGTGGGAGTTTTTAATATGCATCTTTTCCTGATGAGCACTGTCATGCAACTTGCTTAGATGACTCTTTGGAGGATGGAGAAGCTGGGTATAAATTCTAATATAAATTAATTTCATGAATGCGTGATCCTATTCCCCTGGTTGGCTGGGCACTGCTGGAGTTGTAGGGTACTTTCTGTCCAAACATGCATAGGACTGCAGCTTTAATTGATAAAACCAGCCACATAGAAACATAGAAACAGAGCGATTCAGAAGGGGCCTCCCAGGCCATCTAGCTCCAGCCGGCTTCTCTCATGACACCATGTGCATGTCCAGAGTATCCTTGAACACCTTCACTGATGGGGCCTCAACAACCTCCCGTGGAAGCCCATTCCACGCCCTCGGGGTCCTAACTGTCAGGAAGTGCTTCCTGGCATCCAAATGGAACCTGGGTTCCCTGAGCTTTGCTCCGTTGGAGCGCGTCCTGCCTTCCTCTGCAGGGGAGAACAGGCCTCTCCCCATCTCCATGTGACAGCCCCTCACATACCTGTATGTCGCCAACAGATCCCCTCTGAGTCTTCTCTTCTCCAGGCTGAAGAGATCCAGTTCCCTCAGTCTTGCCTCATACCCCACCCCCTGCAAACCGGCCACCAGCCTTGTGGCCCTACGCTGCACTGACTCCAACCTGGCTATATCCTTTCTGTAATGAGGGGCCCAAAACTGAACACAATACTCCAGTTGCGGGCGCACCAGAGTCATGTAGAGTGGTAGTAATACCTCTCTCGATCTAGGAACTGACTCATGTTTAGCCTGCAGTCAACCGGTACCCCGAGGTCCCTTTCACAAGTGCTGCTCTCCAGCCACTTGTCCCCTAACCTGTTCTTATGACACCCATTCCTATGCCCCAAGTGCAAGACCTTGCACTTATCCACATTGAATGCCATCCTGTTGTCTCCTGCCCACTTCCATAGTCTGTCCAGATCCTTTTGGATCTGGTGTATCTGCTCCTCAGTTGTGGCCACTGCTCCAGTTTTAGTGTCGTCTGCGAATTTGATCAGCAGACTGTTCACCCCTTCTTCCATGCTGTTGATGAAAAGATTAAACAGGATCTGCCCCAGGACAGAGCCCTGGGGGACCCCAATTGTCCCTGGCCACCACCCCAATGATTCCCCACTAATGGTTACCCTCTGCTTTCAGTCAGTCAACCATGCCCTAATCCACCAGACAGTGCTTTGGTCTGTCCCAAAACCCCTCAGTTTCTCCACCAGGATATCATGAGGCACTTTGTCAAAGGCCTTGCTGAAATCCAGGTATACCACATCCACTGCATCCCCTCCATCTAGCCATCTCGAAACCCTCGTCATAGAATTCCACAAGGTTTGTCTGGCAGGACCTGTTTTTGAGGAAGCTGTGTTCCGTGGCCACCAACCTCCCTTCTCTATCTAGAGTCACTAGATCTCTTGCTATTATGAGCCTTTTTATTGTCTTTCCTACAATGGACATAAGGCTAACCCATGTCTGCAATTCCCCATGTCCCCTCTACTACCCTTTTGGAAAATTGGGACCACTGAGGCCACCCTCCAGTCCTCTGGAACTGTACCTGTTCTCCACAAGGCCTCAAAAATGGAGGCCAGCGGACGTGAGAGAACCCCGCCAATTCTTGAAGTACTCCCCTCTGTAACCCGTCAGGGCCCACTTTGTAACATCCAGTACCCTGAGCAGCCCCTTGACTTCTAGGGGGGTGACTCTAATCTGTGCCCCTAAGTCCCCGGCCTCATCTGATTTCCCATGCAGATCTCCCATCCTGCTTTGGGGAGAACACAGAGGCAAAACGGAAACGTCTATCCTTGCTTTCCAGCAGACCCCTTCCAAAGGGATGTAAAGATGGCAGTGAGAGAGAGACGTCACTGCTTGTGGGCATGAACGTGCCCTTGGGACTTGCGTGGGTGCATTGCCTTCCCCATATTGGCCAGTGTTCCACCCAAGGGACTCTCCCCCGATCCCCAGCCTCCAAAGCCATTTCACAAAGGATCAGGGGGGGTTTCTTGCTGCCCGGAGAACACACCGATGTGACAGGTTGGGATGCAATTTACAGCCCTTTCTCCCACAGCATCACGCAGCGCCCCTCTGTTAAGGAAGACGTGCTGCTTTTTAATGGGCTGGATTTATCGTCCTGCAACTCTACCTACGAGAAATGTTGCTTTGATGACCCACCAGATCAAAGTTAAAGACGGGTGTTTATTGTATCTGCTTTCGTAGTGGAAATGGAACTGTATATCTCCGAGGCCATAAAACTGAAATACGGCTCTTGGAGAGTTTTTTCCTTGCACTTGGTTTCTGCCTTGGGATTTTAGCCACTGACCTTGTGAAGCACAAGAGGAGCAGCTCAGAACGGTTCTGCGTGTCATTCAAGAAAATGAATGGAGCCGCAAATCAAGCTCTGGAATAGCCTGCAGGCAGCACTGCCTGTAACCCACCGGATCCTGGGTCCCACTTTGTCTGTGGGGAGGATTTTGCTGCCTGAGGCGAAGAACAAGATTCCCCTCCCATTCCACGCACAACCTCCAACTGGACTGGTAGTCGGCTCTTGCTCCCACGCTCGTGATGGCGCAGCATCACCTCCTGCATCGGCGGGCATCCGACTAGCGCAGGGAGTGCAGAGCAGGACTTGTGGCATCCAACTGGTGCCTCCAATGCCTTGCTGCCACCTCCCGGCACCTGCTGCCCGAGGCGGGACGGCCTCACTCTGTGTCACAGGAGAGGCTTAGTTACAATTAAATGGCTAAGAGGTCTCTGCTGCTTCTCTCCAAAGCCAGGCTGGGAGGGGGGAATTCCCCCCCCCCTAATTTTTCTGGAAAAATTCTAGGAAAATTTTCCCTGGGCAGAAAAAGAGCACTGAACCTTCTCCTGCCTCTGCCCTTGGCCAGCTCTTCTCCAGCACCCCAAATCCTGTGGATGGAGAGTGGAGTTGGGGGAAAGGGAGAGCAGTGGCTGAAGAAAGACGTCTAGCCCAGCACTGTAATGGCTACTTTTGCAAAAGTGCAGGACTCTCCCCCTCCCCCGGCAGCTAACTGGGTTAAAG
Organism: Varanus salvator macromaculatus; assembly: GCA_023646645.1. Lineage (NCBI taxonomy): Eukaryota > Metazoa > Chordata > Lepidosauria > Squamata > Varanidae > Varanus > Varanus salvator. The sequence continues at coordinate 22,944,960 of JAIXND010000621.1, read as the reverse complement.
GTGGGGGGGGGAAGCTCCAGGTGCTTTGGGCTTCAGCACCTGCCTGCCCTGCCAACACAGGCAAAGGTCAGGGGAGTTGCCCTCCTCTGCTCCTTTCTACTCTTTCTGCACCGTTCTGAAATGTTGGTGCCCAGGACTGGACACTGCATTCCAGGTGAGGTCTGACAAGTGAGGAGTACAGAGGAGCTACGACTTCTTGTGATTTGGAAGAAATACTTCTGTTAACGCATCCCAAAATAACATTTGCCCTTTTGGCAGCTGCATCGCATTGTTGGCTCCTATTTAGCCTATTGTCCACAGTTACGCCAAGATCTTTTCCTTTTGCAGTTCTCCTGAGCCACGTATTCGCCATCTTGTATCGACACATTTGGTTCCTTTTTCCTAGGAGGAGGACTTGGCACTTGTCCCTGTTGAATCTCTCTCTTGTTTCTTTCATCTTTTATCCCCACCTGGCACAGGATGCTTCACTCTCTGCATGGTCACCCCCGCTGCACTTGGCATCCTTCACTCATGGACCATGGGTTCCCTGGGCCCGTATTTAGGTCCCAAAATATTACAACATCCATCCATCCGTCCGTCCGTCCGTCCGTCCTTCCGTCCATCCAGCATCTCAGTCTCTCTCTCTCTGTCTTTCCTTGGTCCCACCAGAAACTAAAGCTGGTTCCTCAACATCAGGGGCAGAAGGGAGGCCATTTTCGCCTTGTGAATAATGCATCGGTTTGCACTCACAGGAGTCTGACTACACGGCCAGCTCCTTCGTATTACTTACAAGTTCACTGAACTTGCTGTTGTTTGATTAGTGACAGTTCCCAGGAGTCCAAACCACGACGCCTCTCTTCTCCCGGAATCGTCTCTCCTTGGCGAAGTGGCGAGGGGATCCATTTCATCCTCTCCGCCCCCGCCTGGGGAGACTTTAATACATGACTAACCACCGGGGACTCTTCTTGGCTTAATGTTGAACGTGCTGAGGAGTTCAAGCAGCCGTTGTGTACCAAGCGAAAAGATGGAGGGCTTCACCTGAGCGACCCGCAATGGCCTTGCGAAGGGACGATCGGCCCCAAGCAGCCACTTTAGAACTTTGCCTGCAGTGAAACATGAGGCCGCTTTCTCGTGTTTTTTCGTGTTCAGGCAAGATGTCTGTGGACCTTCAAAGGAAGGGGAGAAGGGTTTTGACAAAACTTGCGGAGTTTTGGGAGGTGAGGTGGGCTTTGGGCATCCCTGGAGGAGACTCTGCCCCACCGTGACGTTCTCACCAGCCTTTGGCAGAAGCAAGAGGAGGAAGGAAGCGCTATGTGGACGCCCCTTCAATCCAGCTAATGATTATTTTTAATTGTGCACGGGGAACAGTCCAACCGGAGGCTCACCATGAAAGAGGAAGAGAAGAATAGACCTGTCACAAACCTGCCAGCGTTTTGGAACAGCTCCAGCTATTTGCCACATACCCGATTCCACCCCAAACACGGCCATTCCCTAACTGCAGGAAGTTGCTGCCAGCCGCTGCACCATGCCCCCTTCCCCTCCTGCCCAGGGCCTTTGCTCTGGGGGGCAGCCAAATGCATGACTTTCCCGTAGCATATTTGCCATGTGGTGGTCACGCAAGGGCCCACACGGCCCAGCCGAAGATGGCAGGCGGGTAAGGCATCGTTGTGGTGCTATGATTCCCACAACCTCACAATGGAAGCCTGTGCATGTGCAAAGTATTTCCTTTTTAATCTGGATCAGATGTTCGAACATAGCAAGGGCCAGTGTGGTGTATCAGTTCGAATACTGAATCAGGACCCAGAAGATCCAGGTTCTAGTCTGCCCTCTGCGTGGAGCTCACTGGGTGACTTTGGGCTGGTCACAGACTCACCTACCTCACAGGGATGTTGTGAAGTTAAAATGGAGAGGAGGCAGAGAACACGAGATACAGCCACCTTGGGTTTCTTGCAAGAGGAAAGAGGGTGGGATAGCAATGCCTCAATTTTTATTATTATTATTATACTCTAATATAGTATAATATAATAATAATGTAGAAGTAATGGTAATGGACCATATGTTGGACTATAAAGAAGGCTGAGCGCTGAAGAATTGAGACCTTTGAATCGTGGTGCTGGAGGAGACTCCTGCGAGTCCCTTGGACCACAAGGCGATCAAACCGGTCAGTCCTGGAGGAGATCAACCCTGACTGCTCTTTGGAAGGCCAGGTACTGAAGATGAAACTCAAATACTTTGGCCACCTAATGAGAAGGAAGGACTACACATAATGAGAAGGAAGGAGAAGTGCCTAATGCTGGGAACAATAGATGGCAAAAGAAGAAGGGGACGGCAGAGGATGAGGTGGCTGGATGGAGTCACTGGGGCAGTTGGTATGAGCTTAAGTGGACTCTGGGGATGGTGGAGGACAGGAGGGCCTGGAGGAATGTTGTCCATGGGGTCGCAATGGGTCGGACTCGACTTTGCGACTGAACAACGCAAATGGTAATGGATGGAATAGCTTTTGAAAGGCAAGGTGGGAAAGAGGCATTTTCGTTTTACTGTATAACTGCAGCCCTGCCCACGGCTTTCTAAAAGATGAGGGGCACAAGGACATTAAGGGCAAGGTCTAAAATTTCCTAGCTTCAGCAGTACCCATAGTCCTGGGTGTGCCACCAGGCCAGCTGAGAAACCTTGGCTCCTTTTCACACCCCTGTCTTCCATATCAACAGTCCCCGGCAAACACTCAGGAAGTTAAAGTTTGGGTTGTTTTCACAAGTCACCCACAGCGGTTGCTTCTCTGGCTCATGTCAAGAGCCGTTGCGGTGCTAAAAATTGACAGGAGTCTGAGGAATAATTAGCACCCGGAGGAAATAACCACATTTTCCCCACTGTCTGACTGCTTTCCTACCTCTTAAACCAGTGGAAAACTGCTTTGCGTCTCTCTGTTTGTGAGGCCGCTGGTACAGTTTGCCAAACAGCCCAAGCTGGATGGATCTGATAGAGGGACATCAGGATGGATCCGAAATGACTTCTTCCACCCACCATCTCCTATTTTCCCAACTTTCCAGCTTGAACAATCAGAGATCATGGACTTTCCTAGTCTGAAAGGCCTGGACTGAATCGCAGGCAAAATCTTCTCCTCAGTTCCAGGCCTTCATTCCATTATTTTCTGATTTCCCCCCCAATCACTTCTGTTTTTAATTGGGGCTGAAAATATAGCAAAGCCTTATTTTCAGAAGTGCCTCACTAAATTCAACCAGCTCCCCAGAGAGGTTCGCCTGCCCCCCTTTCTGAACTCTTTCCAGCGCTCGGCACAGACATTTTTATTTTCCCAATATTTTAATTGTTAGAATGATCTTAATGCTTCTAATATCCTATATCTGTTTTATAATCAGCTGTTGTGCCTTATATGCTGTCCTTGGATAAATTATGGGTCTGTGAAGTGTTATAATGGGATGGTTTTGGTTGTTGGATTGGGTTGTTAGATTTTATTGTTATATTAATAGTTATTTTAATAGTATTTTTATTGTATATTTTTAACTTTGTAACCCACCCAGGGAGACTTATTGGCTAATGAGGCAGGATAAAAATCTAATGAATGAATGAATGAATGAACGAACCAGGCTGTAGGGAAGTTTGCCACACAAGTAAGAGTAGACCTGACTGTGATTTTAAGATTATATATGCAGTATAATTCTCTGGCTATCATGCTGTGTTGCTGGGTACACACCTGATGCACAAGAGATGTGGCTAGCAGCTTCATGGTGTTTTCAGGTCAAGTTAAATCAGGCCAGACCACCAATTAAATATGTCTGGTGAGGTCATCGCTAGTTATAGTGCAAAAGGGCTGATATAATTAGATGCCTTACTCTGGAGTCGTGTCCTCTGGGAAAAGTACACACATTCTGTTCTCCTCCAGCGTATTTTCTTTCTCATCCAGTCCCGCAAATTACACGTTCCACGTTACCTGCAAAAGTTACCCCATGACAAAATAAGGGACTGGCTCTGTTAGTGGGCGTCTGCTTGGGGACAGTATTTGCTTTTTTATTATTATTACCTATGCTGCATTGTGCTTGCCGTCCCGGAGACTTTCTGGCCCTGATCGCTTGTGCTGGAGGGACGGCCTGGAATGTTTGCAGACATTCCAGATGTGCAGGAAATGTGTCTCTCGGCACCTTCACAATCTCCACAATGGAAGGGATTTGCTTTTCCCCGTCCTCCTTTGTTTTATTTTATGCATTTATTTATGGGATGTATATCCTGCCCTTTTTTAAAAAAGAACTCTGAGTGCTTTGCTTCATTCCCCTCCTCCTGCTCACACTCCTATCCCCACAACAACAGTCCCGCGAGGTGGGTTGGGCAGAGAGCGTGACTGGCCCAAAGTCACCCCGTTGGCTCCATGGCCGAGCGGGGACGCGAACCTGTGTCTCCTGAGTCCCAGCCTCATGGGCTTAACCACTGCACCACACTGCCTTTTTTCTGTGCTTTGCATTTAGGGTGGAGGGTTTGGTGCACGCAGAGAGCATGCAAGCAAGGGAGGAGGAGGGCTCCGAGTACGTCCCGGCCTTTGCATTCGGGGGAAGGAGGTCATCAGGATGCAAAAGAGTTTGGAGGTACTAGAGTGGCCCATCCCGCTTCTCAGCACAGACGACGAGGACTGCTCACACCCCGGGGCTGACCAGCTGCCGTCTCTCGTCCTGCCACTCTCAGATGGGGTGCTGTGGAGCAGTGGGACTGGCAGAGAGCCCGGCAGATTGAACCGACTCCCAGCGGAAGGGAAAGCAAAGAATGGAGAAACAGGACTGCAGCTGAACGTCCGGAAAACTAATTGCTAAACAATGTGAAGGTCAGCCGTGGAGAAGCTGAGATTGTGAAAGACTGCACATTCCTTGGATCAGTGATCAAGTCAACAGGAGTTAGAAGACTGGGATCTGGAAGGTCAATGATACAGGAACTAGAAGAAAACACCCAGGGTAAGGACATCTCCCTGGAGACCCAGGCCAGGGCCATCCTCGTATTGCATCCTGGCTGCTAGGTCTGGGTGTGAAAGCTGGACAGGGGCGAGAAGGCCATCGCCCCATTCTGCACATGGAGCTTTGGCGGCAGCCGGGACCAACGGTGGTCGCTCGAATCAAGCCAGAACGTACTCTGGAGGCAAAAGCAGTGAAACGGTTGTCTGGGGGCACATCGTGAGAAGGCAAAACCATCATGCTAGGGAAAGCTGCAGGCCGAAGCAGAGGAGGGCCAATTATGAGATGCGTTGATTCCATGAAGGAAGCCAGAGCCTTGGAAGAGCTGAACAGGAGCTATCATGGCAGGACGTCTTGGAGGGCTTTGACTCGTAGGGCTGCCAAAAGGCCAGGGCGTCGTGACAGGGTGTAACGGCGGCAAATGCAGGGAGCGTTCTATAAATGCTTGCAAAAATGTGTCCATTAGTGAAAAATGCATATATTAGAAGATGCGTGCAAGCACGTTTTATGCAGACTCTCTGTTTTCTTAGTTGTAGATTTGAAATGAGTTGAGACAAACTGAAGACCGGAAACATAAGAAATGGAGAGAAACTATAACTGACAGAATTGCTCACCCTTATCTGCCTCAGTAGCACAGAACTTAAGACATGGATGTCTTTCAGCTAGGAATGCAAGACTTGCTAAATCCGTTCTATTTGCATTTCTTGGCTTGTCAGGGCCTTTCCTCCCATAGTCCCCTCACTGACAGCTAGATTTTGTGCAAATTCACACTTCTGAAAATGTGCAAATCCCTCTGAAATGTACACTTTGGACTCTTTCCGGGGGAAGTGCACATTTTAACTTGGTAGGGTTTCAACATTTTCTTTGGATTTTACCATGAGAAAATGCATAAAATTGCAGAAAGTTTTTAAAAGTCTGCAAATTGGTGGAAAATCAATTCAGTGCAGAATCTAGAGGACGGATCCATAGAAGTCCAACTTCCTTTGAATCTGCCGCAGCATTCTCTGACTTCTCTACTCACAGCAGCAATGCTTAGAAGGTCGTCAGATATTCTGGGCAGCAGCTTTCCACATTCCTGCCCATTGGCCATGGGCTTGAAAAGGCTTCTGGGAGCTGAAGTACAAAACATCTGGAGGTCTCCCCTCTGCCCATCCCTGCCTTACTCTGTGTTCCCTGTATAGGGAGGGGAGAATAATGAATATTCTGGAAGTCCAGCCGAGCCAGAAGTTCCAGGGTATGACCAAGTAAGCATCTCAGTAGATCCTATTTTCAGTTCAGTTGCTGCGGCCTGACGATGTGGACAAGGTGCTTGGACGAGTTCGCCCTACCACTTGCCTACTAGACCCATGCCCTCCTGGCTACTTAAGGCAGCCAAGGACGGGATTGGGCCCTGGATCCTGGAGGTGGTCAACGCCTCTTTAAGAGACGGCCAGGTACCTGCACTCCTAAAGGAGATGGTAGTCTGGCCAGTCCTAAAGAAGGCATCCATGGATCCAGGGGTGGCTGCCAATTATAGACCGGTGGCCAACATCCCGTTCCTGGGCAAGGTACTAGAGTGGGTGGTGGCGGGACAACTCCAAGCACTCTTGGATGAGACGGATTATCTGGACCCATTTCAGTCCGGTTTCAGACCCGGTATGGCACTGAATCTGCCTTGGTCGCCCTGTACGATGACCTGTGCAGGGAGAGGGACAGGGGGAGTGCGTCCCTGTTGGTTCTGCTGGACCTCTCAGCGGCTTTCGATACCATCGACCATGGTATCCTTCTGGATAGGCTGGCGGGATTGGGGGTCTGAGGCACTGCTTTGCAGTGGTTCCGCTCCTATCTCAATGGCCAATTCCAGAAGGTGGTGCTGGGGGACTATGGCTCTGTGCCATGGCAGCGATGGCATGCCGTTCCGCAGGGGTACGTCTTGTCCCCCTTGCTGTTTAACATCTACATGAAACCGCTGGGAGAGGTCATCCGGAGGTGTGGGCTGTGGAGTCATCAATACACTGATGATACCCAGCTCTACCTCTCGTTCTCAACTAATCAGGTGAGGCTGTACTGAACCGGTGCCTGGCCGAGGTAATGGGCTGGATGAGGGCCAATAAACTGAAGCTCAATCCAGACAAGACAGAGGTCCTGTTGGTGGGTGGTTCAAACTCTGGGGTGGGGGACCTGGACCTTGTCCTGAATGGGGTTGCACTCCCTCTAAAGGACAAGATCCGCAGCTTGGGAGTACTCCTCGACCCGGAACTGTCGTTACAGGCCCAGGTGACGGCAGCGGCAAGGAGTGCTTTCCTACAGCTTTGGCTGATACATTAGCTGTGTCCCTTCCTGGACTATGACTGCCTGGCGACAGTGACACACGCGCTGGTGACTTCCCGACTAGACTTCTGCAACGCACTCTACGTGGGGCTGCCCTTGAAGACAGTCCAGATACTTCAATTGGTGCAAAATAGAGCTGCCAGGTTGCTGATGGGGACTGGGCGTTATTCTCACATAACCCCAGTTCTCCGTCAGCTCCACTGGCTCCCGATTGAAGTCCGGGCCCAATTCAAGGTGTTGGTTTTGACCTATAAAGCCCTAAACGGCTTGGGACCTGGATACCTAATGGAACGCTTACGCCCATATCTGCCATCCTGCCCTCTGAGATCTGCAACAGAGGCTCTCCTCCGGGAACCCTCCGTGAAGGATATTAGGAGACAAAGTACCCGGAGGAGGGCTTTCTCAGTGGTGGCGCCCCAATTATGGAATGTGCTCCCCAGAGAGGTTCGCCTGGCACCGTCGTTATTTGTTTTTTGGCGCCAGGCGAAGACCTTTTTATTTAAATCGTATTTTAATTGTTAAATTGTTTATTTGTTTTTAGTTGATTGATATGTATTTATTTCTTGTTTAGTTAATGGTTATGATTTGTTTATCGTCTATTTGTGTTGATTTATTTAATTGTGTGGTTTATGGTTTATAATTTGTGTATATTTAATTTGGATCGTTTTTTGGGTTTGCTGAGATGCACCGGAGCGGGGGGGAGGGGGGAGGATAGGTTTTATATAGATTGTTTGAATTTTTGATTGTTTGTGTTGTAAGTCGCCCCAAGGCTTTGTTGCAGTGGGGCGGCATAGAAATGTTTTAATAAATAATAAATAAATAAATAAATAAATAAATGTTTTAGCATTTCAGCGAGGATGACAAAAGCCAGAAACCATTGCTGAAAGTGGTCACTCTGCGGGATTCCCATTGCACAGCAGCTGCGTCTTTGAAACGGAACGCCAAGAACCGGGAGTCTGCTGCGGTGCAGCTTGCTTCCCTGGGCTGGCCTTCATCTTTCCAAGTAGGGGCGTCCACTTGGGGCCAAAGCTCCTCAGAGACAGCCAAGGGAGTGTCGGTGGCTTTGACGTGGCCTTCCATAAACTCCCTCATCACCCTCCCCTTGTGAAATCCATTCCCAGCTCTCTTCAAATGCAGAGAGCGCCAGTGGGAGAGGCGAAGGAAAGACGAACCGGTGCAGCCCGGCACTGTTTGTTTTGCAGCTTCTGCCACAATTCGACACAGACCACGAAGCACAATGATGGTGGCGTGCTTCCCTGATGAAATTCTATCGCCTGCTACCTCCTGGTCACTGGAGGTGTGGTTCAGCATCTTGCTCCTAAAATACTGACATCTACAGCTTTCAAAATTCAGCACAGTTGTGCTTTCCAGGCCCCAAATGAAACAACTGGAGGTGAGCTTCTTTCCATGTTTCATTGTGTCTGAGCCTCCTTACTAATGGTGAGAATGAATGGCCAGGACCCGCAGGGAAGGCTGAATCGCCTTGAACCCCGGCCTTTTTACTGGTGAGATCACCAGGGCCCCCGCAGTTGCTTACCACAGCATGCTACCGGGTAGTGGTCTTCACCGCCCACTGCAAGCCCTTAGAACATACGCAGAGTGTTTATAGATTCTGAGTCGCATGGGCCCAGCAGCTGGCCGTTGATGATGAAATAAGGGGATCAGTCAGAAGGTGAGGGGTCCACACAGGGGGCTCAATGCAACGGCAGCTGATTGCAGGACATTAACCCACCGATCACCGAGGCACAGGGATTGTGGTGGGTCTTGGCACGCAAACGAGGGCGATTGCAATGCTGTCAACCGGGCAGCCTGACCAGCTCTTACTGATCGGCAAAACAAGAGTCCCGGCAGCTTGTAGGCAAGCTCTCAGATCCCACTTCTTAAACCAACAGCAAATGCTAAACTGTAACCTGGCTTGAAATTGGGGTGCATTCTGAGAAAGGGGTGCAGGCATTTTATAACACAAAGGCACTGTCAGAGCAATGCAATAGTGGAACCAGCTGCCCAGAGAGGTGGGGGGCTCTCCTACACTAGAGACATTCAGAAAGAAACTGGAGAGCCACCTGAGTGGGAAGGTGTGACTTGGTGTCCTGCAACAGCAGAGGGTTGGACCTGATGGTCTTCATGGCCCCTCCCAACTGAACTCTTCTAGGATTCTATGATAAGCAACCATTTTCTGCCAGGATTTATCTGAATTTTCCCAACAATTACATGAAGAAATGTGCCATAGTTACTCATGCATTTTGTTTTGCAGGTGCTCAAAAGCATCTTTCCTCTCACTTGGATTGCTGATTACTTCCATTGTGAGGAAATTGCATTTTCCCAGCACTCAAAAATATGGTTTGCTGTTGTTGGGGAAATGCAATTCAACTTTTAGTGTTCCACCCAGCCCACCACACACTGAGGCTTTTATTGCTGTCCGTTACAGGCAGCTGTTGGTTAGCAGTGGTGGTGTCACAGATGTCCGAAAATGCTACTCCGTGCCCCTTGCAGAAAAGCATCTCCTTTTAGTTTCGCATTTATGCAAACCCTTTTAAAAGAGGTACACTTGCATCACTGTTAGCCATTAATGCTTTACATTGGTTTATTTTCATCCTTTTTAGATTAGTATTTTTTAAATGTCTTGATGAGTGTAGAGGAGGAGAGAAATATGAGAGGTTCTTTATCAACACATACAAGGGAAAATCCTTTAATAAGATCATAACAACAAAAAGATACTTGTGTTGATTAGCCACAGGAATTTTCTTTGATTAAAGGGATGGTGTGCACAAAGGGATTGTTACTTTATGCTTAGAAGATCCAGATAGAGAGAAAATTGTAAGCACTGTTGGCGAGTAACTCCCCTTATTGCTGATGGCAGTGGGGCCTTGCATATGATCCCTGAGAAATGTTATGTCACAGGGAAATTCGGCTCATGGCTAGCTGGGGAGTGCTAGGCTGTGAGGTTCTGCCCTGGCTAAACTTATACGAGAACGTGCCCTGACCCAGTCTGCTGCGTGGGGAGGCATGGCTCGGATGAGGTTCATGCACCAATTAGCAAACGGTGGAAGATGGAGGGCAGGTACGCACATGACGCGCGATGGGCAAACACAGAACGAGTGGCTATGAGTGACATACATGTGGGCGCATCTCATGCTGGTAAGACCTGCATCTAGGCATTTTGCAAGCTGCTCGCTCCAGCTGCAGGTCTGTTCCAGCGGCGGATGGGCAGCATCAAGGCCCCGTCCTCCCCCGTCCCGGAGGCCTTATTTTCAAACTGGACTTGGGCTCGACAGCCCTTTGGAGGTCCGCACCCCATAAAGCGGGATGCACACGGCAAACCCTAGCAGGAGGGAGACAGCAGGTGACCTCTCTTAAACTATGATTTTTAAATCAATCTCGTGCAAGCAGGGATTGATTAAGAGGTTGCTGACGGAGGGAAGGGAGGGACTCTTGGAGCCGTGGTGGCCACACTCACCACATGTAGATGGGCACTGCTGGCTAGAGGGTAGCTGACACGCTGCCAAAAAAGGGCACTGATTTGCACGATATTTGCATGTGCTAATTTATAGGTAGAAATGCAAGATTAGGGACTGCAGGTGGCGCAGTGGTTTAAACTGCTGTGCTGCTAGTTGACTCATCAAAAGGTCGAATCTGCACACGGGGTGAGTTCCCGTTGCTGCGGCCAACCTTGCAGTTCGAAAGCATGCAAATGCGAGTAGATCAAAAGGTGCCACTTCGGTGGGCAGGTAACAGCGTTCCGTGCACTTTGGTGTTTAGCCATGCTGGCCACGTGACCACGGAGACCGTCTGCGGACAAACTCTGGCTCCCTCGGCTAGGAAACGGATATGAGCACCACCCCCTGGAGTCAGGTGTGACTGGACTTAATGTCAAGGGGAAACCTTTGCCTTTATGCAAGATTAATCCATAACTGTAAGCAGAAATACATCTCCGCAGGGTGGGGAAGGCTGACTGCTTGAGTGAGTGATGGGCAACTTCAGGACATTCTGGTCCTGATTCTTCATCTTTATTCTAGACTCAGATTGGACAGCCCTTCAAACAAAGGATGTACAATGTAAAGCAGGTTACTCTACTAGAGGCCTTGAACTTTTATCATCTAAAGAGGCTTTAAAGAGCAAACTCAAGGGCCTGGACAATAGGAAGGAGCTTCCATGTTGACTGGGATGATGGGAATGTAGTCCAGTTCACCAGAGGGCACCATGCTGGGGAAGACTGGGTCCAAATACACAGGATTGTTTTAGTAACCCTCTGTGTGTATATATAACACGGCAACTTAGCTACCTAATTTGGGCTCAAGAATTGTAGCTGCCGGGCTGTTTTTGGACCCTTGGCCTCCACCAGTATCTTTATCCCTGTTAAAATGCTCTCTGCATTTCCCTGTGGCTTGGGTGCAGGTTGTAATTTAGGTGTGCGTGTGTATTTATGGCCCACGGACAAAGCTATTTGGAGCCCCGCCGGCTGCCAACCAGTCTTTACCAAACACAAACATCAGCTGTCAAGGTGCAGGCCAGGGCCCTGGGCCAGCCTCCCCGCTGGCTCTGCGTGAGGGCGAGGGAGCCCGGGGAGGGTGAAAGCAGGCACCAAGCAGGATGTCACTCCGAGGCCAAACGAGCCGCGGCGGCCGCTTTGGGAAGCTGGTGCGGAAAGGCACCTGCGGAGGGACCGCCCGCAGCCCTGCTTTAACCTTTCCAGATGTGCCCTCTGAGACATGCTGTTCCCCAGTACGACTGCACTACCAAAGCCACTGACTTCCCACCCTGCGGACTGTCTTCCTAGCCAGTTTCCAGTGGCTGCATTCTTTAAAAGAAGAACCTTTTTTGGATTAACGTCCTTTTCTGACAGATGAATCAATAATTATGCTTCTGAACTGTTACACACGGATCCTGCAGCCTTGGGCCTTTATCAGCCTGGTTGACCTTTGTATCTCGCCTTTGAGATTTATATCTCACCTTTGTTCTTTTTAAGAACTCTAAGCAGCTTACATCATTCTCCTCTTGCTGTGCTCATGCTTATCCACACAACAACAAGCCTGTGAAGTAGGCTGAGCTGAGGGTCTGGACTGGCCCAGAGTTCACCCCATTGGTTCCACAACTGAGCAGGGACTAGAACCCGGATCGCCTGAGCCCCAGTCCTGCTCCCTCCACGGCTGCACCACACGGCATCTCTATTTAGAGAAAGGTTCTTACTCATGGCCAATTTTGTCAAATTGTCTCACCGTGCAATTTGCATAGTGTGCTACAACATGCCTTTGTGTGGTTTCATTAATGCTGCTCCCTGTCCTTTCAAGCTTTGTCATGCGCATGATGTGCTCTTTTAATAGGCGGGTGCTTGCACACCATAGATCCCTCTGAAGTAACAGTTCTTACCTTTTGGCTATTTTCTGGAGTGAACTTTTATGCACGTTTGTTTTTTGCACATTCCCATGGTCTATTTTTTCCTTTTTTTGTTCATGCCTTTACTTGGGGGATCTTTTGCTTTGTACAACCCCACAAGTGGGACATGGGCGCAATAGAATCCGCCTGGTCATGTTCCCCAGTAACCAGGGTAAGGCACATGGCCTGTGATACTGGGAGGAGCTTCTGGTCATCACCACTGGGAGGCAGGGGTAGGCTTCTCCGCCATAAATTTATCCGGTCCCCATTGACAGCTATCCAAGATGGCGGCAATCACTACCTCTTGTGCTCTACCTCTTGCAAACTGAAGAAGGATCAGAGCTGGCAAGCTGCCAGCACTCCCCAGAGCTGGTGGGGGACTCAAGATCTCCAGGGTGATAGATGATACAACAACACAAGTGGAGCAGGGCCCTTGCAAGATGCTTGGCGACCTGATTGCTGAGCTAAGTGATCTGTACAATCCACCATGTTATTCTTTGCAGTCTTGCAGTCTTGCAAAGAAGGCTAGGATAGAACCCTCCGGACTAGGGTCTGCGCACGCCTCTAAAAGATGTTGCTCCCCAAGTAAACACATGGCGAGCTCTGTGTGGAAACGTGTGGTCATGAGATGGGCCTGCCCATTGTGGCAGTGGTGCATTTGCCCTGCAGGTGGCGTGCAGGGGCCAGCGGCTGCCCACTCAGGCTCTTTATCTGGCTGTATGAAAATTTCATTTCTGTTTGCAAGTCACGTGAGCTGGTCCCATTTGAAATCCCAAATGCAAACGTGAGCAACAAGATTCTTTTTTTTTCAACCGATGTTTGCAAATATTTGAACTGGTGGTGCTGTTTGAAAAATGTGTGGGAGTTAATGCACAATTTAAAATGCACATTACATAAATAGTCAGAGTTTAGCCAGTGCGCATCGTTTTGCACAGAAGCAGCCGATTTTCCCATTGGAAGGGCACGCTTTTCCCATTCAAACTGCCAAATCAGGCCCAAAGCAAACACAGGAGCACTGAAGTCATTTTCCATGAACTGAGGCAAGCTGATTCTCTCAGCCCTGTGTGAGCCATGCTCCATCCTCCATTTCTGCAAGGAGGAGGGGAAGCATTGCAAGAAGAAACACGAGACTGCCCAGGACTGATAGCAGGAGGTCAATGGTAGGCCGAAGAGAGTGCACAGGGAGTGCGAGCGCGTGCTGTGGGTAGGTGCAGGGGTCACCAACGTCGTGGAGTGACTACAGTGCCGGACTAGCGTGCCGGACGAGCACAAGCGAGACCACGGTCAAGCCCCCTCTGAGGCATGAAGCTTTCCAGCTGTCTTTGGATCACCCTTCTCAACGCAGCCCATCTTGTGGGCTTGCCTTGAGGCTCAAATGGGAAAGAGAAGCTCCTTGTGAAGTGTCCGGAACTCCTGCCCATCAGAAGGATGAGCCCACCTTGAGGTTGCCCATCGGACAGCCAGCCCACAGCCTTCCCACTACAGTGAGATGTTCTACCTTTATATTTCAAGTATTTTTAATAGGTACATGCACCACAAATACAGAATTTATGCAGACAGCTGTCCTCTTTCATCTTCCTTTTCGGTGATTCAGAAATCGCCACCTTACTGGAAAGTTGACCAGCCATCTGATGGTGATCACTCATCTCTTGTCTTCGGACCTGCCTGTCTTCCACCCACATTGGACCCACTCACCTCAGCAGTCTCAGAATGTGACCAAGAGCTGTTTGGGGGCAACCATCTACGGACAATGGGAACACTCCAGTAGGTTGCTGAAGAGAGGACCCAGCATGGTGGCAGTAGCGGTGGTGTAGTGGCCCCTGGGCTCACCAAGATCCAGTGCCAGGACTTCTTGTTTAGCAGGGTTGATGCTGTAATCTGCTGCAACCTCGGATTCTTCCCTCTGAGCTAACCTGCAATCCTCGGCGTAGCTGCGGGGAAACGGATGTCCCAACGCCAGTATGCTGTTCCCTGTTGTGATGCAAAGTATTCTGGGGTCTTCAAAGGGCCTTAAAGAGCCATTGGCTATGCCAAAGACCCTCTCCGGGTGGAGATGGAAACAACCCAAATGGGTTTGTCAAGATGGGTCAGTGCAGGCCCCTGCGATGGAGGACTCTCCTTGGGGACATGGCGAAGGGGACAGCCATGAGGGACAGCAGCCCTTCAGAAGGTACTGTCACGTTACTGCGGCATCGAGAGCAACAGAACCAGCATCAGTAGCCACAGCCCACTCATTGGGTGTGTGTACAATTGGAGGCCCTTGAAATTAGGGTTCCCCCTGGGGGTTTTTGTGCATGAACCCCTAAACCTGCCAGGGTGGGGGAATCACCGTCAGAACCTGGCAAAAGCTGGACAATCATGGAGAACGCTCCTAACATGTGAGGTTCTTCAGCCCCTCCGGTTACGGAACAGAGCACAGTATTATCTGTCAGATCAATAACATGCTGAGGGCTCGGCCGGCATCTGTAGCAATGCAAGACTGGGGCCTGACAGGATGTCCCAGGGCCAGCCAGACTCCCAGCTGGTGTTGCTGTGCGCTTGCTAATCTTGTCTAACAGCAGAGACATGATGCTTGGCTGAGCACAGGCTGCTGGAATCAGGCCAGGGCAATTAGACTCGGTCAGAAGGAGGGACTCCGCCTGGATCCCAGCGGACCACTTGGGAGAGCGTCTTCACATTCTAAGACTGCGCGGGGTCAGGAAGGCGCGAACGCAGCTCTCCCGGGCACCGGGTGTGTCATACGCTCCGCAGGCCCGGATGGCATGCCCCTGCCACTGAAGAAGCCGCCTTCGGTGCAAGAAGTGAAGGATGCCTGAGGGGAACTGAGCATTGGATGCCCGGGAAGCAGTCCTACAGAGCTGCCAACCTCCTCTTTTGCTGGCATAGCACAGGAAACCCAACCGGCCCCTGCACTGAGTTGGAATCCTGACTTCCAGAGCATTCCGGCCTCCAAACAGCAGGCTTCCTCTGCACGGTGCGGGAACGTGAGGTGGAAGACGGGCTGGACTGCTTGTGCTGCTGATGGGCACAAGTCCAAGGACCCACGTTTGGAGGATCCCTGGCTTGCTTCCACCACGGGCTAGAGCAGCAGATGGAGCTCTGCATTTGCACCCCACTCCGAGATCCCTGGCCAGCCAGGGCACCGCAAACCAGCAGAGGAGGGAGCGGGCGTGTGTTGCAACTTGAGCGCCGGAGGGACACGTGCAGCAGAGCGAGCGAGCTGCTGTCCTGCGCCAGCGGCTGGTGTGCGGGCCCTCATGGAAAAGGCCCTCCTCCATCGGGAGGCTCCAGAAAGAGCTGGGGCAGGCCCTCAAGGGTCCTCAAGAAACGGGGGAAAGCACCCAGTCGCATGGGCTCATTTCCAAATGCTCTAAAGTCGGAAAAGAGCCCTGCCTCCTAAGGACACCCCAGTCTGCAAGAGAGGGACGCATGGACAGGGGAGAGGAGGGTGGCTGGTTTCAGAGGGAAACCGTGAGCAGTGAGCTGTCCTGGGGGGCTATGGTTGGGGGTGGAGCACATCTGGGGAAAAGCCCTCCAACCCAGGGGGAGGTCATCAGGGCCCCTTGACCCCTATTTCAGGAGGGAGCAGAGGGCCTCCCAGAGAGTCAGAGCTCCAAACGAAGGACACAGAGCCCCAGCCCTAGCAAGCTGCCCCTAACACCCCTTCTGACCCCCACCCCAAAAGAAGACACACAATTCCGGCTTTTGCATCCTCTGGGGAGAGGCTGAGTTGGGTGGGCAAGGGGCAGCCCTTGTTCGGATGCCGCGCTCCAAATGAATGGCTAATTGCCCTGCGTCGCCCAAAGGGGCAGGACGTGCTGCAGCTGCGGAAGAGGAAAGCACGGCTCCCATCACTCAGCCAGCTCTTCTTGCGGAGAGGAGCTGCACAGTCGTTCGGGGGCGCCAGCGATGCCTTCGGGAAGCACCGCTGTCTCTCGGCATTGTGCACTTCCAGGGGCGGGCAGGAAGGTGTGCAGCAGAGGAAGGGAACGGCTGCTCTGGCCCCTCACCTGTGCTCCCCCCCCCCCCCAGTTACCACGACCGGTTGGATGGGGCCTGTGTGAGCAGAGGGAATGCAGACGGCCCCTTCTGCCTGCGCCCTCCCTGACTGGATTCACAGCACCCAGTAAGCCGGGATGCATTGCGTGGGCCACATTCGCTCCAGAGCAGCTTGGCTGGTTAGCTGCATGCGAGCCACTCTCTTGGGTGAAGTGCAGACCTGCAGATGGGTCTGTGGTGCCACGTTCGTTTCCCACAAAGCTTCAGAGCAATAGCATATCAGGGGCCCTGTGGGAAATTGGAAATGGGGATTGAATCCGCCCCCACTGCTGCTCGATCAGCTTATGGCCTCGCCACTACATGGGACGGGGACGGGGGCCAACCCCACGACACTTTTGGCAGTCTTCCTAATTCCACCCCACCCTCAGATCCAGAACTGCAGCTCGGTGATGGCACGCTCCCCTCGCGTGCAAAAGATCCTGGGATCAGTCCCCTGCGTCACCAAATACGGCAGGGAGAGACCCCCTGTGGAGGTGTCACCAGACACTGTGGTTTTATTTATTTGCTTGTTTCATTTAAAACTTTTATACACTGCCCCATCACTGACGTCTCGGGATGGTTTACAACAACACCAATAAAATAAGAGAGAGAGATAAAAGTTTGCCTGGCCGAGGGGGCCCTTTCGCATTTGAAGGGCTGTCAGAGGTCACTTTTCTGTTGGCATAACTGGCTTGTCCAATACCAGTTTAAAGACCAAGCACCCTAAGCCCTTGTTTCCCATAGACACTACTTTGCCACACGAGTCGCATCTAGGGAGATCTATCTCTATTTCAACCATGATAATTATTTTATGCAAATCACGGCCCTCTTTTGGAGGGGGCTTCCTCTTCCTGGTGGGCCATAAGAGGCTAGCCTGGAACTAAGCTAGAACTCGCTGCGGGTTCCTGAGCAAGGCACGTCCCACCCTGGCGAGCCACCCTGGGGCTCCCTTTGCCAGGCCCCAGGTGTCGCCTCCCCCAGGGCCAGCCCCATTTTGATGAAGGACTCCTTTATTCGGTGCTCCCCGAATTAGTCTGGGTACCCCTCCTCCCTGCCCCATAAGGGAGGGGTCGCTGGAGAAGCCCCTGCCTCACTCACTCCCTTTGTATAATTTACAACCTTTTTACTGTGGTCGTAAAGCTGCCCATAAATCATAACAGGTCATCTCAGGGCAGGGGCAGTGTCTGGGCTCCACCACTGGCACGGCTCCCTGAATCCCTCCTCCGATAAGCCAGTTCACCCACTGCCGCCCTCACCTCACAAATTAAACCAGCCCAGCCGGTTTTGGAACCGTCAGTGAGTTTTGGATTATATGCCCTACCTGGAGACTCAGCAGACCTGCAAAGTTGCTGAAGTTCTCCGAAGCCCATCTCAGCACTGGTTCCGACTTGAGTTCGTGTCAGACTGCAAGCGTTTTTTCCCTTCGTGCATCAAAATCCATACATCTCTCCCTGTAAAATGTACAGATGGGTTCTGTGCATCTTCTCCCGTGGATTAAAGCACACTTAACATGCATTTTTCAAAAGGACACTTTAGCACATTTATTTTTCGAATGTGTGCATCCCATCAAAAGCATTTGGTGGCTTCATGAATCACAATCGGAAATTCTCAGGCCGGAAGATGCAGACTGGGTACGTTCTGATCAAGCCCAAGCTGGAACAAAGATTTCATGCAGTTCCGCCTACCTGATTCTTGTAACTGAAAATGGTAGTAATTAAATCTGTGAACTTCTGCCTTCCAGACAGATGTGCTGCACCACTGAGCTGTGGTCCCTTCTCTGGAGAAACAACAACACCCATGATTCATGCAGAAGCCCCGGCTATCAACACTACCCTCATCATCCTCAAATTGCATTAGTCAACCAGCCATAACACAAAAAATAGAACATGAAAGTCCATTCCCTGTGCAGCCCCAAGGAAAACAAATGTATCCACGTAAGTGGAGAACTAGAAAAACAGCTTTAGGGCTTGTGCTATCTTGCTCTTACAGGCGGGAGCACAAAAAAGTCGCTGTAGGGATGCCATGTCTTAGATCCTGGACCTAAAGGTCTTTGGGGGAAGGGGAGCTTTTAAAACGGGGTCTGGTATAATTGTATTTGGAAGGAAGCTTTCCAGAGTGTTCCACGGAACCGCTTCTGAAGCCACTACATACAATTCCAGCTAAGAAGCCAGCCAGGCCTTCATGGCAATGAAGCAAAAAGATATGCGAGATGAGGCAGAAGGATAGAAACAGGACTATGATTGCGGACACGCCCCATAACTTCCTTCTCCGTGCTTTACTGGGAGAAATTACTGGAATTATCCAGCATCAAAGGTGGCCAGTTCCTGCCCCTCTGATGGATTCATGATCCAAACGTGTCAACTTCTACTCGGGAGGCATGGCCCTTCGTGACTGATGGGAGGCCTCTTGCATTTGCTCCCAACCAGAATCACCTGCGCACTGAAGAGGTCCTAGCTGTGTTTCCTGCCCAGAGCTTTTATTTCAGCCAAGAGAGCTTTGGAGACTGGGCAATAGAAACATGAAACAAGCAAGCAAGCAAGCAAGCACTTTCCCTTGTTTGCTGTCTGTTTGCTGCCTTCTTTCCCAATGTTGACTTGCTCTATCCCCAGATGGAACACCCACCCTTTTAGCAAGAGGCCATTGTATACATGAATGTGCATTAATGAATCTTTGGACCCCAAAAACAGGAAATGGAGGCATAGGATTTGCTTTGGCAGGATAAATAGACAAGGCGCAGGACCATGGACTCTGCTCTTATGCTAAGATATCGTGTACAGTAAACAGAGGTAGGACACACATGGGTTATTTAATCCTCTCGTTAATGAGGTAGCAGCTACTGTCATGTCGCTATTTATGCTCTGGGGTGCCCATAGACACGCCTTTTATAATGCAATCATAGAGTTTTATAGGAAGTTCAGATGACAATCTCTTCTGTTGGTTGCCATTCCTTCTGTCTTTTCTAAGCCTGTAAAAGGCACTCATGAGCTTCCCCAGTTAGCCGAGAGGCTTGGAGGACTCCTAGATTCCCATCTAAGACCAACTGTAAACCTCCATTCCATTTTCCTAACAGTGGCTCCATCATGTGTGGAATAAACTTCAGCTCAAGTTTCCCAACAGTACTTCCATTCAGTTCTCATCCAGAGTTGTTTCCCAACAGTACCTCCATCTTGTCTGGATGAAGACTCAGAGTAAACTCAGTCCTGTCTTGGGTGCACAGCGCCATATATGAGAACTCAAGCCTGGCTGACCAGAGAGACAGATACTTCCCAGCTGAGCTTGAAGTTAACCTCTCCCCGTTCATCCAGCAAGGTTTTGGTGACACCAACCAAGTCAACATGGCCTTCAGTCATCAGTTCTGAGATGACCCAACATTTCCCGCCAGCTGAGATCTTGTTCTTCAAAAGCACATTCACCACAAAATATCTCCTTCCCGCCTTGTATAAAAGAGTAGCTTCATGTGTGTGCAGGAAACTGTAGCTCAGACAAAGGTTAAAGCCCTTAGCCCTCCCTGTTCTTTTAACTACTACAGACCAGAAGCAAACCCAAGGGGCCAAAAGCCACACGCTTTACTGGCTGTGGGAAGAGCAACAGGCCTGCTCTGGCTCTCAGGTGAACCTCAGTTCTCAGTCATTCTGCCTTTGTGCTGCTTAGCAACAACCTCAGGCGGCTTGTGGCAAAGCACAGCAGCCACGTCTCCGGGAGCGGGAGGTGGGAGGCTGTGATGCCACCATCCACCGGGGTCCTCATCCATTGCGGCCTTTATTTTCAACGGTAGAGGAGCTCTCCAGGGTGCTGAACCATCTCCAAATAGCTCTGCTGCTTTGGGACCGCAGGGATTGTTCCTGTAATGTTCCTGTAGTGTTCAGAGTCAAAGCTGCAGTGGGCAAGGAGCCCCTGGCACAGGTGGTGTCAGTCTCCCCTGGGTGCGAGGGTGTTGGCCACCGGGCCAGATCCTGTATCTTTCCTCTCTGGGATCTGCTTAGCTGCCTTGTTGCTCGTGGGTGCTTCAGCTCCTGCCGGGCTTGCATCAATCTTTATCCCTTTGGTTTCCCAATGCCCCCGCCCCCAAAATCCATACTTCCCTCTTTACAGATAGGGTTGTCTTGAGGAGATGGGATCCTTTAAACACACACACACACACACACACACACACA
>JAIXND010000621.1:22885569-22924147 GCA_023646645.1 Varanus salvator macromaculatus | reverse complement strand
GAGTTTTGAGCAGAGGTGAATTAGCATCGCAGGTTCGTGCATTTTCTTTTGCCCGGTGGGTCTGGACCCCAGACCTTTCCAGACGGACAGCGCCCCTGGCAGCCGTGCAAGTCCCAGCAAGCCCCATGGAAGAGCAGGCTGAAAACCGGGGTCTCCCCGTCTGGCTGCAGTGATGCAAGTGCGTATCCTGGATGCTGAAGTGAAACCGGAGCTGTACAAACTTAAAAAAGAAACCAAGCCCCCAAACGATCCAGCTGTTCAAAGGCAGCGTCCGAGCTCTTGTTTCTGCTGCCTTTATTAGACCTCTGACAAGCGCTCGCCGGGGACCCATCGCCTTGCGGCCGAGGCGGCGTGCGGCAGCCGTGGGGGCGGAAGGAAGGGGGGGCGGGGAGGAAGTGATTTATCTCCGGGCAGGAAGGGTGGCGAGGGGCTTTGGTCCTGCGGCTATAAATATTTCCAGCGGGGAGCAAATGTCTTGGCACCGGACCAGAGGTGCATTTGCGCGCAAATGGATGCGACGATGCAGCTTCTTCCTGCCTCTCTGAGCTGATGGTCTGCGGCACAGAGTCCATCAGAGCATCATTCCGGGCCATAAACTCCGGTGGCGCTTCCATGAAATACGAAGTCGAGCGGGGGCGGCGTGAACAAACAGAGACTGCAGGATGGGCAGGCTTGCGAGAGGACGGAACATCGTCCTTCTGGGAAAGCACGCGGAAGGGAATGAAGGAAAACGGCGCGGTGCTCGCACACGCTTTTACAAGGGTGCGGGGTGGAAGGGTCCAGCTAGCCTACAGCTGCTCCCTGCGGATCGACGCAGCGTGACCCAGAGGGCAGAGCAGTGGGCAAAGAGTGAAGCAGAGTTTCCAGTCCTCACCCACGCGTGCTCGGTCACTGCTTTTCTGGATCGCCAAGCCCCTCCAGGGGCCCCTGGCAGGCTGTCTTCAGGACCGCTGGGGGACCTTCTCTCCCAGGTCTGCTGCCAGCCCTGGGCGTCCTTGCACAGCTCTCAGCGGCCCAGAGGTCCGGGCTCTCTCGGTGTTGTGCCGTTGCTTCTCCTCAAGGCCTTCCGTGCCGGATTTGGGAGCAGCCCGATATTTACGTTTCCCACAATGTAAAGTTGTTCTGGACCGATGCGAAAAATCTGGATTGCCCTTCTAGGCCTTGTGCTCTCACGGCTGGACGTAGTTTGCCAAGAGTAAGAGAAGCTGCATCATACTGAGTTGGACCATTAGTCCATCTAGCCCACTGTTGTCCACGCTGACTGGCAGTGGCAGCCCAGGATTCCCGGCAGGATTTTTTCCCTACTGGAGAGGCCACGGATCAAATCTGTGGGCCAAAGTGCTCTCCGACCACTTAGCTGCAGCCCTGCCCTCTTCCAGCCACTGAAAGGACATGCTTGTTTGTTTAATGCATTGAGCACTTCTAGATACTGTCTCATAGCCACACGGCTCTCTAGATCAGTGGTTTTCAACCCTTCCACAGCTGGGGACTGGCAAAAACAGGAAAACTGCCTCGGGGACCACTGAGGCAGAAACAAGAAGCACCCTGCACACAACACCGTGCTCTGCGCATTAGTTTCCAAACACAATACTAAACATAAAAATAAAATCTCCAAAACAAACAGAAACTTAGCAACAAAAAAATGCCAACAAAAGAACCAAATACTGAAATCAGTGCATCGTGGCTCCCAGCTGGGTCCCACTGAGCTGTCTCTCCCCTCCCCTCCCCTGCCCCCCCCCCCCCCACCCCAGCCCGCCCCCCTGCAAACCAATGCCAGCCGAGGAAGAGGGTGGGGGTGGAGCACAGCCAGCCCCGCACCAGCCCTTGGAAAGCAGGATGTGGCCTCCCACGCACTGGCAGGACATCTCCCTCGGACGGGTGCCGGTCCATGGACCAGTGGTTGAAAGCCACTGCTCTAGACGGTTTACATAATACACCTGGGCAGGTTCTGTCTGCAGGGCTGCAACTGCCTACAAACTAAAGTCCCTCTTCTACCCATCTTCCTCTCCCCAAAATATTCTTCCCCATCGTTCATGGGAGGAGCAGCCCTGGCTCAGTGGTGAGAGACACGCTTTGCACGCAGTTCACTTCCAGGCACCTTCCGCAACAGGAGGGTCCCCATCCGTGAGGCAGGGAAAGGGCGCCTGAGATCGGCCTCGGCGTACAGTTCTAGGTGGATGCACCCAGGTGCCGTGCGGGGACAGCGAGGTCCTGAGGGTTTCCGCGCCTCTTGACTTGGCTAGGTGGAACTTGCTGGACATGGGAACACATATGCCAGTTGATGGACATGTTTTTCTGCATTGGATTGTTGTTTATGGAAAGAAGGGCAGGGGAGGGAAGCCTCCGTGCCCTTCCCAATTCGTGTTGCGACTTGAGCTTGCGCTGCTCCGGGCCGGGGGGGAGGGTGAAGAACATCCCAGCTTGGATGCCCGCCCTGCAATTTGGCTGGTCCACCCAGTGCTATTCAGTCTTTGCTGGGGGTGGAGCAGGGGACATATGCCCCAGAGCCAAACCCAGGGAAATTTTTTCCTGACAACATATCCTTTTTTGAAATGATAGCTGTGCCCAGAAAGACCAGAGGTTTATAATTTGCAATAATGATGAGTCTTCCACCTGCAGGACTAGTCAGTGCACATAAATCAGATCAGTAAGATCACAAGGTTTGCCTTCAGGGTTACAGTCTAAGGACTGAACTAAGAACAATGGGATCAGCCTTTTGTGTGTGTTTGTGTTCCTATATCTGCTAAACAAAGCAGATGGTCTGGACCCGCAATCCCAAGGAGTCGTCCCTGCATTGATGGAGTGATATATGAGGATGGGGGTCCGATTCTGCTCCCTTTGTCCATATTCTTTGGAGAGGAGGAATCGAACCCTCGAAACAGGATTGGTTCCAGGTTTGACAGTGGATTGGGCAAAGTGCCTTCTTCTGAGGGCCCCCTTTTCCCATAAGTGACCCCAGGAGGACATGCTTGATAGTGGTATTTGGCTGCCACCCTGAACAGCTGGGTCTAGGCACCATTTCCCTTTCCCAGAATTCCACAGAATGACAAAGCAGGGGCATTGTGGGAACTTTTCCCAGAGCCAGCCTGGAAAAACAATTTTAAAAGGGTGGGCAGAGTGGGCGCCTTGTCAGGGTTGCTGGACTCTAGAGGCTGCTCGAGGCTGCTGAGCAATGCCTGGATACGTGAACGAGGCAGGCCTAAGAGCAGCCATCTTGTTTAGCTCATCTTGCCTAATTAAGCCCTCGGCAACCAGATATTTGAGGGGAAGTCAAACTGATGCAGAAGAAGGACGGTTCTCACGGGACGGGAGTACAACCTGATGAGAAGAGTCACTGAGATTCCATCTGCTCCTGGGTTCTGTCCTCGTTCTGAAGGCACAGGGCAACAATTTGTGTGGAACGGCAGGGGTTGTGCACCCAGGGGGTCTGTTGGGATGTCAGTGAAGGCTGTTGGTGCAGAACGAAACTTCCACCTGTGTTTTGACTCAACGGCAGGCCTTTGTTGGAAGGGACACTTACAGGCATGAAGCTATGCCATGAGTTCATAAAATGGGTTTACTCTGGGCAGGTAACTATCAGAAGGTAGGTACCCAGGGAACAGGGACTCTGATTTTATTGTGGCTTTGGATGTATTGTGTGCATATTTTATTGCTGTAAGCGGCATCCGGTGACGGGAGCCGAGAAAATATCATGAATAGTAAGCAGGCGACATGCTCACGTCCAAGGCGGACACTTCTGCCGCCAAAGAACAGAGTGAATGCAGTATCGGCTCTTGTGATTGGCTGGCAGTTTAGGACCCCTGGCTTGGCCAGATCTGATCTCCAGGCTTAGTCCACAGAGCAGAGGCATCCATCTGTGTCCCCCAAATGCCAAGCACTGGCTGCAAGACCCTGGACTGCAGGACATGTACTGAAGTTCCATGCCCCGGTGTGGTTCCCTGGAGCCTTTGACCAGGTTCACACATTCATGGTGTGGTCGACAAGCTGCCATTTTTGCTGACCTCACCATGTGCGCCAGTCACATGCCAGGTGGATTTCCCCAGAGGTGTGGCTTGCTGCGCCACCTGAACCTGGATGGCATGGTAGCAAGCGTCAAAGAACCCATGGCTTGTTGTTGGGTTCTTCGCAGCTTACGGTCCAGCCTCCCACAACATGGCAAGTCACACCACCGGAGGTACTGCCAGAAATGCCACCCACGTGCACAGTGGATGGAATAAACCGTTGTGGCTTCTTTCCTTAGCTGCGGTCTTGCACACTGAGTGTGAGACACCTCCGGGCATCCTCACCTGTGCAAGGCCCTCTGCTGTGGGGTGAGATCAGTGAATTCACAGCTTGCTCTCAGCAGCTGTTTATTAGAGGCTTATTGTTTGCTGGCATGCGCTGAGCTGGACAGCAGAATCGATTTCCATGAAGTTTTACAGACTGCCAGAAACACGCTCCTACCTCTAGCGGCCTGCAGCCTGAAACGGGAAACCACGGAAGAAGGTGCTGCAGAGGAGAATGTGATTATTTCGGGAACATCCACTTGGTTAGTTAGAATAGGGCTTTGCTTCACTTGCACCTCACCCCAAAGAAACAAATATTTTAATGCTATTATTATTGCATTTGAAGGCATGTTCCTATTTCTATCCCCGTCACCTTTTCAAAGAGGAAGACTAAATGCACACAAACCACGCACACGTCCTGCGCATGCAGACACACAAGGAAGGGGCCAAATCCATTTAAGATGTATCAGACGGCAACCCCGGAAGTAGTCCTGCTGATGTGTATCCACAGATGCTCGGCGTTTCCTGCTGATATGGGATGTGGCTGGCCGGGCGGCTGAAAGGGAGCGATGAATGCACGTGAGGGCATGCAGGGAAGTGTTCCAGGCAAGGACTTCAAAGGGCATGCGGGCCATTTGGAAAGCAGACTGGATTCCCAGCTCCCCCGCCCCGAATCCTGCAAAGCAGTTCTGAGACCTCATCCGGAGCACTGCGGCGACGGCTCGTTCAGCTGAACCAGCTCCCACAGACAGTGCGTCCTGCCAAGCGCGTCCTTCCCAGACAACCAAGACGCTTCCACACCGACGTTTTAGAAAACGAGTTATTAAAGTGTGGATTTCTTGCCATAGGCATGCTACTGCAATTCTTCCTGCAGTCCACCAGCTCCCCATAAGGCCAGTCCACATGCCGTGTTTTCAGGAGTTCCCTCTGGGAGTGCAGACACATGCATCGAGCGCAGCCCGTGGCAGAGTTGGAACTGGGCTCCCGATGGCACACGGTTGGTCTTTGTGCAGTGGCAAATTTAGAAGAAGGAGGCCCTTGCCGATAGTCGGAAGTCTGGCTTCTCTCCATACAGACAGGTAGCCCTTCAGTCATTGGCTTAGCATCGATCAGGTGACTCAGGGAGTCAATAGGGTGTCACCTACTCATATAAAACTACTGAGTCTGGTCTGACTCCACATTCTAAGCAATAGGTCACTCAGGACAAAGCTGCAGGTTCAATTCAGAGAAACGAAGAAACATGGGGGTGGGGAAGCAATCCAGGAGGGGCTGCTGGGCCATCCAGCCTGAGCCCAGGCTCCAGCCGGTTCTGCTCAGGTAATCCCCATCCAAGTAATTCATTGCGTTGTGTGCTGCCAACCTCTTTCTTGCTTTCTTAGTAAGCATGTGAGTCCCTGATTTGAAATGGGGCCAGCATGTTCAAGAAGAATCGCATTTAACCCACCCAGGGAACCTTATGGCTAATGGAGAAGGATAAAAAATAACTAAATTAAATTAAAATAGCCCCTCCCTACAGCAATTTGCTTCCCAAAACCCCCTCCATGTGCACATGGATTTAAACGGGTGAGATTCCTCCAGCGAAGCTACAACTGCAGACTACACTTGGTCGCACTCCATACAAGACGGCTTCCAGAGATGTGCACACTTATTCCATTTCCCCAAAACTGACATTTTAATTTGCTCTCTGAATCTAGTAATCTATTCAGCATTTTGAACTGCCAATCAGGCCTTCCACAAACACTCTTCCAAACCTCTGGAATTGCCACCGTGCCCCGTTTCAAGAACTCCATGCCCTCAAACAACCAAAACTGGAATAGCCTATTTGCCTGGTTTGTGCGATTGTTTCCAGGCACACAACCCATGGCTTGTTACATGGTTGTGGGTGGCTTGCGAGCCAGGCCAACAACCCACCCTCACCAGGTTTGGACACTGTGACAACTAAAGAGCAGGGATTGGGTTACAAAACAGGCAGCTGTTCTGTACCACAAACCACAGTAGCTCATTTAGGGCGCTGTGGCTGAAAATGATTGCGCAAACCCGCCCACAGCGAACAAAAATATGTTTGGGTCCTTTAATGTGTCACTTTCTGGCTTTCCTTGGGGTTTTCAAGAACTCTGAAAGAAGCATTCCAGAGAGGCTGTTTTCTTGGCAGACCGCAGGTTAAAATATGTCCGTCCCCACATTTGAATACGAACAGCTGCTCAGCACCAGGTTCTTGCTCCTGGGATGCACAGAGGTGAGCTTCCAAGCAAATGGTGCTCCCCAGCCCTCGGTTTCAAAGAGATGCAGGGCTCAGCACTTCTTTTCTAGTGCCAAGTAAGTGCTGCTGCAGCCGTGAAGCTGTTGGTTCTGTCAACATGCGGCACGTTATATCCTTGTGGGCCTGCAGAGGAAACGGAGTCATTTTAGGATTGCCACATAGCTAGACTTTCACTGGCCTGAGCAGAATTTCCAACTCCCAGCCAGTTGTGAACAACAGTGTACAGCACTAGGATGGACCACAACAGAAACGCACAAAAGCGCAGTGGTGTGTGTGCTCAGCAATTTTATTTGTTCTCTTCTTTGCAGGAGCATTAAAGGGGAGAAAAGATGGAATGACATGCTCCTTGGCCTTACAAGACACCCACCCTCTGGAGAACACGCCCCCACACAGTCTGGGAGGCAGAAAATGTGGGATATGTCGAAATGCGCTTGTTCACCAAGGCCTTTTCTGGCTTGTAAATGTGGTTACTCATATGCTCTTCCACCACGCTGCTTCTAGTACTGTTCTGTATTGTTAGTTCGGCATTGTTTGAATGTCTTTCTATTGTTATTTTAATCAAACTTTAATCATGGTTTAATAGCGTTTTAAATTGTATTTTTGATATTTCTATCTTATCTGCTTAGAGAGGCTTTTACAGAAATTAGAAGACTGAGACTTGGAAGGGCAATGATGAAGGAACTGGAGAAAAACATCCAGCGTAAGGACATTTCCCTGGCGACCAAGGCCAGATCACCCACATGATTGCGTTCCTGACTACCATGGATGGGCATGAAAACTGGACAGCGAAGAAAGCTGGCGGGAAGAGTATTGATGCCGCCAAGACATGGTCCTGGAGGAGGGCTTTGGGAATGCCTTGGGCTGCAGGAAAACCGAACAAGTGGATCCTAGAGCAAGTCAGGCCAGAACTCAGTTAGAATCAACCAGGCTGTCCTACTTCGGGCACCTCGTGGGAAGTCCAGGCTCCCGGAGAGGGCACCCCCCCTAGGGAGAGTCCGAGGCAGAAGAAGAGGAAGACCAGCCATGAAATGGATGGGCTCCATCAAGGGGCTGACAAGAACTGAGCAGGGCGTTCAAGAACAGGGCAGCTTGGAAGTCCCTCATGCACACAGTTGCCATAAGTTAGAGGGGACTCGGAGGCACGCTACAACAAGAAGTAAAATTAACAAATGGATAAAGACCATTCTGTTGTTCAGTGCAACAGCACTTTGCACTCAATGCGCTCAGCTCAGATAACCAGGATTTCACAATTGTTATTCATTGTTATTGTTTTATGAATTTTATTTTATTTTATTATTTTGTTGTTGCTTATGAATGGTTGTACACTGCCCAGGAGGTTTCGGCCACTGGCTCGTGCAGAAGCAGAATGAATACTTGCAATATAATCAATGGGAATGATGACTGGATTTTACTGAACGGAGGAACTGGAGGGGCAGGTAAGTGGAGTTCTATGGGAGAGACAACCACTTGGCACTCCATGCTGGCCCAGGACCAGTTGCTGCCTGAAGCAGAGTAGCACGTGGTCCCTGAGTTCACCGTTCACTGTGCCCCTGGACCCTTTTTCTAGATCATGGAGAGTCAACATAACCCATGGTGCTGTGGCGCTTGCCTCCTCTTTCCGGTGGCCTGTCTCCTGGCCTCCTACAGGCAGGACCAGAAAGAAGTATTTTTCAATAAAGGCTTTGCATATCCAGTGGCGTTAGGCACCTGGAGGAACCTCTTTTGCACCAAGTCCGAAGCTCTCTCGTCAGAGCTGATTGAGGCTTCAGAAGGCAGATGGAGACCCAGGCAATGCATCTGGTTTAATCTGCTGCATTTATCCGGGGAGTGTTCCTTCTGCAGCCTGATCCTAGCCGTGTCGGAGGGCTGACGAACTCTGTGCCCTGTGGCTAGTGGCCTTGCTGGCACCCCCAAGGGCCCTGACAGGGATGCCTTACCTTACCCAGCGGAATGGCTCGCCCTGTAGCCACAGCCTCAGGGGAGGACGAGTGAGGAGGTCAAGATTTAGGACTCTTAAAAATCAGGCCCAACCTTGCAGCATGTAACAGGCTGTCGAAGACACGTTCTGTGGCCTCCAGGAAGGCCAGTTGTTTTTGACCTTGCGTGTGCTGCCTGAGCTTCCCCCCTTTGTCAGAAATCTGGGGCAGCGGCCTTCTCTGGGAGCCCTGCTTGAAGGGGCTTGGGAGGGTGATTGCCCGGAGAAGGGCCTTCCCTGTGATGGCACCCCGATTGTGGAACATGTTCCCCAGGGAGGTTCACCTAGCACCGTCACTTTATTCTCTTTGGTGCCAGGCTAAAACATTTTTATTTTCCCACTGTTTTAAGGCTTGACTGTTTTTAATATGGGTTTTATTGTTGATTGGTTAAGAATTGGGCTAGGATTCTGTGTTTTATTCTATTTTGTCTTATTGTCAAACTGCCCCGAGACCATGGTAAGGGATGGTCTAAAACAGTTTTAAATAAATAAAATAAAA
The DNA here is from genome assembly GCA_023646645.1 of Varanus salvator macromaculatus. Taxonomy (NCBI): domain Eukaryota; kingdom Metazoa; phylum Chordata; class Lepidosauria; order Squamata; family Varanidae; genus Varanus; species Varanus salvator. The sequence continues at coordinate 22,915,148 of JAIXND010000621.1, read as the reverse complement.
TAAAATCTTGTGTTGCAAAAAGCTATTGAAAGAGCACCAAGGTTTGTCCGCTGGAAAATTTTGGATGATGCTAGAGAGCTGCTGAAGGTGTGGGCTTGGGTGGACTCTGAGGGATGGTGGAGGACAGGAGAGCCTGGAGGAATGTTGTCCAAGGGGTCGTGAAGGGTTGGACATGACTTAGCAACTAAACATCAAACAGCAGAGAGAGCGCTAGAGAGAGAGAGCTCAACCAGCCAGTGTGCACATTTGAGAAAACACATCAAGAGGAAGAACACAACAAAAGGGTGAAGATAGCTTCACAAAAGACTGCACAACTTTGCCGCAAGTGTTGCCGATGATGCCAGACGCAGGGCAGGCTCTTGCATCTCCACCTTGGAGAGACTTTGTCCTGACAGCAACTGTCAAAATGCTGACGCCGGGGCATGTTTGGCAGCCCCCCCCCCCCCATGAAGCGCAAGTCACTCCGAAGCCAGCAGGAACTGCATGCAAAGCGGTCGCCCGCCATCCACATGTGCAGCTGGCATCCGAGCCTCCCTGTTCCTTCCCGAGAAGGCAGCAGTAAGTCTGGATCTTTGCAGGAGACGTGGAGGAGCACATCTGAAGATCGTTTTCAAAGTGAACTCCAGTAAAAAGGGCACCATCCCTATAAATCTGTCAACGGGGGCTTCCTGAGAATCCTACGCTGGCTGCCTTTCCTCCCAATTCTCTTTGTAAACACCCTCTGCTACCCCAAAAGAAGCCAAGGGAGAACGTTAATCCAAGCCCCAGCAGTTCCTCCACTTACGCCCCAAGATCCTTCTCGGTAAGTCACGCTGCAGAAAAGCAGGAAAAACAACTTTGTCCTCTAAATATGCCGAGAGAGAGAGAGAGAGCTTTAAGTTAAACTTCAGGAATTTCCACCAGATGTGGATATCAGGCATCTGCTAACCAAAAAATATCCCATCCCTAATTAAAATGAGAGGAGAGCTTCACCTTTTATATCCTTTCAGAAGCCTGAATCAGTGAGCATTGCACACGACTGATTCTGCATGACTCACATTTCTAGTCCAAAGGAGATGCTCACAAAGGAGATGCTCATGCAGAGATGCCCTTGGCAGCCTCCTTTGGGGATGCATAACACTCTTGCATCTCTGCACTCGAATCTATCAAATAATCAAGTCATACCCAGTATTCAGGTATCTAGAAGCTCACAAGAGGGACTAGAGTTCAGGAATACAGAGCAGGCTTGTCCTCAGGTGCAGTTTCTCCAGTTAGGAAGCTCCCTTCACTGCTGATGTAGTCTCTGCCAGTGTCAAAGGTAAAATGTAGGCTCCTTGGGGCAGAGTGCCATGAATATTCACAACAGTGCACACTCCTTTGCACACGGGAGTCCATGCTTCTGCATGTGGATAGGGAGCCCTTTTTTGCAGGCGTCCCGGCTGTTCCTATTAGCTAAATGGTCCCAGATTGTGCCTTTGCCACGGGAGGCTCTTGGTTAAGGCTGGGTTCCCATTAGCACTGCGAATCTTCAGAGCACTGCACCTTTGCTAGAAAAAACTCCTCCTGCCTGTGAAGGCATCACTGCAGCGCCCGGCCTGCCCTCCTGCCTGCTGAGGTATCTCTTGAACACTTGACTATAGATTAGAGGACAGTTATACTATCTTCCCAGCAGATTTTTCATCGCTGCCTTTGAATCGATAGGAGGCAGAGCGAATGATCTCATGCAGCCGATGGCGGGCAGCAAGTGGCCGCGGCAACCTGGAGCCCATGGAAACCGCGAATGGATCTTCGTAAGCTAGTAAGATGTCTGTGCTTCCTATGGAAAATGTCTCCCCTGGGTAACACACAGGGAAGGAAGCAAACCTGGGAGTCATACAATACAATTTATTTATTTCTTTATTTAAAGTTTGTATATGCCATCCTACACAAAAGTCTCTGGATGGTTTACAAAAAGCAGAAAACAAAACAACCACACACAACACACAATATATGGTGTCGCTCTTGTGTGAGCCAGTGTGGGGTAGTGGTTAAGGGCATAGGACCAGGACTCAGATGATCCGGGTTCTAGTCCCCGCTCAGCCGTGGAGCCCAAGAGTCACAGACTCTTGGCCCAACCTACCTCACAGGGTTGTTGTGTTGTTGTGGAGAGTGGGAGGAGGAGAATGATGTGAGCCACTTTGAGTTCTTTAACTGAAGAAAAGAAAAAAGGTGGGCTGTCAATCTAATGACTAATTAAATGCGCAGCTTTGAACTCGCTTGCACTAAGGCACTCCGTGGGCCAACTCTCCCAACCAGACGGGCCTTGGATGCTTGAAGATCTGCCGCCAAGCCCTGCCCTGGAGGGATCCTCCTTGCAGGCCAAGGTGGAGCTCCCTGAGCAACCTGTTCCTAGAAGAGCAAACTTTTCCTGGAAAGCTCTGGAACGACTGGGGAGCCTGCGCCTTCGGGAGTGGCATTGGTAGGCTTGGCTCCTCCGGATGGCGAGCGTTCCCCCTCTGGTTTAGCGATGCGAGCTGAGTTTTTAGCGAGCCCTACGGAGCACAGATCTCCGCATAGGCTCAAGCAAAAGGTGCCCATCTACGAATCATAGAATGATAGAAGAGTAGAGTTGGAAGGGGCCATGAAGGCCCTCGGGCCCAACCCCTGCTGGTGAGGACACAAAGCTATTTATTTATTTATTAAAACATTTATAGGCCGCCCCATCGCAACAAAGCCTCGGGGCGGCTTACAACGTAAGTTAAAATACAAAAATAATACAAATATTAAAATAATTTATCCCTCCCCCCTCTCGGTGCATCTCGGCCACTAAGTATAAATACAACAACCCATATAAACGAACAAAAACCACCTAAGATATACCCTTAACCAACAAAACCACAACATACATAACTACTAAACAAACAACAGAAAACCTCAACCGAAACCAACATTAACAGTTAAAATAGGACTTAAATAAAAAGGTCTTCACCTGGTGCCGAAAAGCAGATAACGACGGCGCCAGGCGGACCTCTCTGGGGAGCGTGTTCCATAGTTGGGGCGCCACCGCCGAGAAAGCCCTCCTCCGGGTGCTCACCCACTTAACCTCCCTCACGGAGGGCTCCCGGAGGAGGCCCGCAGTTGCAGATCTTAGGGGGCGGGAGGGCATGTAGGGGCGTAGGCGGTCCGTAAGGTATCCAGGTCCCAAGCCGTTTAGGGCTTTACCTGAAGCTACCAACCAGAAGAGAAGAGAACCCACCACAGAGAAGCAGGGCTCTCTGTGAGTAAAGGGGCACCTGTGTGTTCCTTCCAAGTTCCCCCTGGTGACCCTCAGTGGGGCCTGCAGAGCTCAGGCTTCAAGGCCCTCCGTTCTGGGAGAGGGTGGCTGGACGGAGCCTGCCCTCCCGCTCCACACTTCTCTTCAGCGCTGCTAGTCCTCCTTGAGATCTCGTGTGCTCAGGCCTTGGAGCTCCTTCAGGCCTTGCTCTGAGACATCCCCAAGCCAGACTGGACTGCCTTTGCGGGATCCCAGCTCCACAACCTCAGTGCACGCTTGCACCACATGGCTTGGAGTGGACTGCCTGCCCCAAAGACTGGGTTGTGGTGCCACCTGACCCAGGACAGTCTCCATGTATGTCTGTATTTATTTATTAAATTTCTAACCTGCCCCATTCACTATAAGGCTCCCTGGGCAGGTTACAGCAAAAAAGGGTACTAAATAGAATAAAATAGAGAGTAAAATACAACATAAAACCGCCCTGGTTGTGAGCCGCCCCGAGGCTTGTGGCAAGGGGCGGCCTATAAATCTGTTAATAAATAAATAAATTAATAAATAAAACAACAATTGCAGATAAAAAACATTAAAAGCAATATCAAATGCACCACAATAATGACATCCTCCCCATTAAAATGCTACTTAAAACAAGTTAACAAATACTGTTGAAATAAAAGGGTTTTGCCCACTGCCTAAAAGACTGCAAGGAAGGTGCCAGGTGGACCTCTCTGGGGAGAGTCATGAATGGACTCCATGGATGGACTCCATTAAGGAAACCACAGCCTGGAGCTTGGAAGAGCTGAGCGGGGCTGTCATGGCCAGGACATTTGGGAGGCTTTCATTTGCAGGGTCCCCATGAGTTGGAGATGCCTTGATGGCGCATCACCACAACAGTCCTGCTTTCTCTTGGAGCACAGAAAGTCCTCCTCGGTTGAACCTGGCCATTGACCCAACCAGCTCAGTATTGCTGACCCAGACTGGCAGCACCTCTTCTGGATTTCAGGCAGGATTTTTTCGGCCCTACTTGGAGATGCCGAGCACTGAACTCAGGAACTTTTGCATGGAAGCAGGTGCTCTGCCCCAGATCCTCAGCTCTCCCGCCATGGTGTCCCCACCATGGCCCTCCAGTTGCTTGTGGAAGCCCATAAGCACAAGAAGCAAGGAAACACTTCCTGTGTTCCTATGGGGGAGCCAGAGCCGTTGCTCCTGCATCTACCTTTGCTTCTGCAAAGAATCCCTTCGAAGATGGATCAGCACAGAAAATGGACCCCACAAGACCTTTCCTCCCCAGCGTCTTCCGTATGATTGTTCTGAGCACAAAAATGTGCAGCTGTTGGCTCAGTTGTGGGAAAGACCCGGCCATCTGCCTCCGAGGCTGCACGGCTGTCGGCTCAGTTGCTGCCGAGAATCCAAATGCCTCCCCCCAAGGTGCTGCTGCAAGGAAACAGCCCTTGCACAGCACACAGATTGCAAGCCGTTGGGGTGGGGAATATGCGATTTCCTGCCCGAGCACGAGCCCTGCCAGACTTTTGCAGACTCCCCCTTGCCAGAGGGACTTGTTGCATTCCAGGGCAGGCCGAACTGTCTCCAGGCCCTGGAGTTGCCAGAGCGGAGGAAAAGAAATGTGCCAGTTGGTGCGCAGTGCAGCTTTCTGTGCACTGATCACGGACAAACATTTCAACCCCTTTCGCTCAAGGGTGTCGGGACGACGTCTACTGAGGTCTTCGCAGCTGGAAAAGTAGCTGAGTTAGACTTCCAGGAGGTGGTGCGTCAGCATCTTTGACCCTCCAGAGACTAGCAAAATCAGAATAAAGCATGAATAATATTAGACAACGGTGGACTCAGTTATGAAAAGCAGGCGGTAATGACCATGGAATGAGTTTCTGTAATTTATGCAGGTTGCAGAATCCAGATTTGTAAAAGTTTGCACCCACAACTGAGTAGGTGTAAAATATATAGGCTGCGATAACCCCAGGGATATTGCCTGGAAATCATCGCTATCAAAGTAAATTCCGCATGTGTTGCTTATCTCCTTGGGAATGTGGAGCCAGTGTGTGGGGGGGTGGGGGGTGAAAAGTGTTAGTTGGGAGATCTGAAAGGCCCAGCTTCAAGTCCCCGCTCAGCCACAAAGCTCACTGGGTGACTTTGGGCCAGTCACTCACTCTCAGCCTAACCTACCTTTCAAGGTTGTTGTTTTGAGGATAAAATGGAGTGGAGCAGGGCTAGGTAAGGCAGCTTGCAAGAGGAAGAAAGCTGGAATATAAATGCAATGTCACAATCGCCATTGTAATCTGTGAAAACCCCTGTCATTTAGAGTTCAAAGCCTATCTTCTGATATACCATCTCAAATTCCTTTTCAGCAGAAGTGAAAAATGTGCAGGAAAAGAGGAACTTTTTCTGCTTGCAGCCACAAAACCCACAAAAATCAGAAAGTTCTTTTAGGTAGGTTGCAAGCGGACGCACTGTTGACAGCGCCCTCATGGGCCAAAGCCATCGTTCCCCAAATATCTCATTGCTGCAGCTCTCTTTCCCTGCCTTCATAATGCTGATCAATAATCACAAGCAATCACTTGAGCTAGCTATTGAACCGTAACCATGTATATTCCAAGACAGATAAAAAATGCCGCAATTTGTAGTCCTTCTTTGGAAGTCGGTATTCCAGGAGCCCTTCATTTCTTGTGACGTACTCACATCAAACTAGAGTTCTCAGCATGTAGTCTGACAATGACCATTATATCTCTCTTGCACTGACAGCCATGTTTTTAATATAGTTCCATCCATTTAACTGGAGGTGCCAGGACTGGAACCTGAAATTGTCGCTCTTTCCATGCATCTGTTGCTTTGCTTCTGTATTTGTAATGCATTTCTTAGTCTCCATTCAAGACTACAGTTTTATATCACAAAAACTTGATACAGAAAGGCAAATACAAAGACAAAGAATACAAAGACATTTTTAGGGAGAGTCTGTTGAAGCAAAAACAAAGAGGCTGGTGGCATTTTAAAGACTAACCTATTTCCGCCCTGATCTCTATGCCACGCTGGTTTTGCACAGGACGGTCCTCTATTTGAAGATCTGCTTGGTTCAGTTTAAGTCTCAGGAACACTAAAAGGGGAGAGCCAGAACCTTGGATTTGGTGACTTCCCGATTAGATTTCTGTAACGCGCTCTACATGGGGCTGCCCTTGAAGACGGTCGGGATACTTCAGTTGGTGCAGAATAGAACTGCCAGGCTGCTGACGGGGACTGGGCGTTGTTCTCATATAACCCCAGTTCTCCATCAGCTCCACTGGCTCCCGATTGAAGTCCAGGCCCAATTCAAGGTGTTGGTTATGACCTATAAAGCCCTAAACGGCTTGGGACCTGGATACCTGATGGAACGCTTACGTCCATATATGCCCTCCCGCCCCTTGAGATCAGCAACAGAGGCCCTCCTCCGGGAACCCTCCGTGAAAGATATTAGGAGGGTGAGTACCCGGAGGAGGACTTTCTCTGCGGTGGCGCCCCATCTATGGAATGCGCTCCCCAGAGAGGTCCGCCTGGCGCCATCGTTATTTGTTTTTCGGCGCCAGGCTAAGACCTTTTTATTTAAAACTTATTTTAATTGTTAAATTATTTATTGAATTTTAAAGTTTTTAGCCGAGATGCACTGGGGGGGGGGGGCGGGTTTTAATTGAAATTTTTGTATTATTTAGTATGTTTGTTTGTTTATTTATTTATTTGCACATTTCTATGCCGCCCCATCGCCGAAGCCTCGAGGCAGCTCACATACATAGAAAAAATAATAATTCAAAATTAAGAATAAATAATTAAATATCAATACATATAAAAATAATCTGAGTCGCCCTGGCCAAAAATTAAAACTAATAAAAAATCTTAACAATTAAAATAGCGGTTGAATAAAAAGGTCTTTGCCTGGCGCCGAAAAACAAATAACGACGGCACCAGGCGGACCTCTCTGGGGAGCGTGTTCCACAGGTTGGGCGCCACCGCAGAGAAAGCCCTCCTCCGAGTAGTCACCCTCCTAACTTCCTTCACGGAGGGTTCTCGGAGAAGGGCCTCTCCCGCCGATCTCAAGGGGCGGGCGGGCAAGTACGGACGTAAGCGCTCCTTCAGGTAAACAGGGCCCAAGCCGTTTAGGGCTTTATAGGTCATAAGCAACACCTTGAATTGGGCCCGGACTTCAATGGGGAGCCAGTGTAGCTGACGGAGAACTGGGGTCATATGAGCATGTTGTAAGCCATCCTGAGGTTTTGATGCGATGGGGCGGAATAAAAATGTTTTAAATAAATAAATAAATAAATAAATAAATAAATAAAATATACAACTTGCTGAACAGGCAGCAGGTTTGCTGCTCAAAGCCTTGTTCAGAATGATGGGATGCGTGCACTTCTACTTGCGTTACAGTCGCGATGTCTAAACGTACACCTGTGCGCATCCACCTGCATGCTGCCTCTTGTCTGAATTTGCATCTCCATTGGCGATGCATAAGGACACTTTCTGTGCAGACATGCAGGTGTTCCTTAGCTGACAGGGTATCCTGGGAAGGATTCCCTGAAGGGCGTGAGGGTGCAAACCGCTCCTTAATATCGTTCTGTCAGATTCCTCATCCTTCTTCCCTGCTCCTGCACGAACGGGAAGCAGGATCCTTGAGTCACGTCCCTCCGCCTGCTCTGGAAAGTCATATTCTGCCAGCTTGCTCAGCTCCACGAACAGGTTGGGCTGAGGCAAGCAGGAAAATGAACCCTGGACATTCCCGACCCTGCCGTATTGAGTGTCACGCAGGCACTCCACTGTCACTGCCGCAGGCCAGTTTCTGGGCTGCAGAGCTTGGGCTACATCAGACTTGGGATTTTGGACACACAGAACTAGCACCCGAAAGATTTTCGCATCAGCAGCCGAAAAGGAGTCTGTTTCTGACCAAGGGAGGGACTGAGAAGCCCAGTTCTGGAGGCTGCAACATCCTTGCCTTTCCCTTTCAGGCCAGAAGAAAGACTAGTGCGCCTGGCCTTCTCCGTCTGTGCAGCTTCCGTGCCTTTTCCCGCCTGCTGGAGTGGAAGGGATCAGCAGGTGATGCTTGCAAAGATAAAAAACATTATCCTTGCCAATGCATGTAGATCCAGGCATAGCTGCAGGGGCCAGTCGCAACATCTGCAACCAAACATTTGAGTCTATACACCCTCAGATCTATAAGCAGAGGTTCACAGCCCCATGAGATATTCTGGGAAGGACTGTACCATCTTTCTGAAAACCAAGTGACTGCTTGGTTTGAGGGAAGTATCAGGCTAGGGTGAGACCATTGGGAACACACCTTCTTCCCTCTGTGTGTGCATCCAGCTTTCTTATGTGATTTCCGCTTGTCCGTCTGTAAGACTTTGGTGACATGAGGGCAGGACTTGGTGGCAGAGGCCCAGCATAAGCTGAGGCACATTTCTGCACCAGTCTAGCTCTCCATGCCTGCCCTGGCCTCCAAAGTACAGTTCCTAGAGTTCTTCAAAGGAGGCCATCTTTCTGCCCAGTCGGAACTGGTTTCTGATTTCCAACGGTTGAAAAGCTGCAATGATAAAATGCCATTTCCCTCCAGAAGCTGGTTGCTTGGATGTAGAAACCTTGGAGTGACCAGGAGCGGACTTCTTTGTGGAAGGACTGAGACCAAAATCAAATTCTGGGCTCTGAAGTGTCCTGTTCTTCATGTCTTTTGCAATTCTTATTATACTTCTTAATAGATTGTCTTTTGAGAATACTGAAGGCCAGATCCTGAAAATGAAACTCCAATACTTTGACCACCTAATGAGAAGGAAGGACTGCCTGGAGAAGAGTCTAATGCTGGGAATGATTGACGGCAAAAGGAGGAGGGGACGCCAGAGGTTGAGGCGGCTGGATGGGGTCACTGGGGCGGTGGGGGTGGACTTGGGTGGACTCTGGGGATGGTGGAGGACAGGAGAGCCTGGGGGAATGTTGTCCATGGGGTTGTGAAGGGTCAGACATGACTTTGCAACTAAACAACAACAAATGGATTATCTATTGCATTAACTGATGGGAGTGGAAGTACTGCTTGGACTTTTCCACAGCTAGGAGCAAAACTGTCTTAGGCCGGCCCTGATTACAGGCAGCACTGAATGAAAAGTAAGAACCCAGATGCTTAGGCTCAGCCTGTGTTCTCACTCTGAAACATCCTGTTCTTTAATAGGAGGCAACTGGGTTCCGGTTGGTAGAACTTGGCTTCTACTTTAAAAAATCAGATTGATCCCAAGACAGCTAAGCTCTGCCCATCCCTGAGTTAAAGACACAGAAAGCCCATCCAGAGAAGGACTGGGCAGCTCTGATGCTGGCTAGTTGCTCTGCACAGGTTGTCAGTAAGGATCAGAGCCCGGCTTCCCCATGGTGTCCATCCAGGCACCTGGGGACCCAGACCTGCCAGGCTTCTCAAATTCCTGGTCCCATCAGATCCCACGAAGAGGCTCCAGAGTCCTTTGCTGTTTGTTTGTATCCTGCTCTCATTTTAATCTTCAAGAGGAAGGCCCTCCCTCCCGTTGTTTGCATTGCTTAGCTGTGGTTTTTCCACTATAAATATCCAAGGGTGGTTAGAAAGAGGAGAAGCGAAAAAAGCCCACTCTCCCGCTAGTGGGAGAGAAATCATAGCCCAGGGGCAAAGACACATAATTACAGTCTTCTCCTGATGAAAGGCACAGCAGTTGAACTCCAAAATGACAGTGTGCAGAAAAAGCTATTATCAGATTATCACGCAATGGAATCTTTGTAGCAGCGGAAAGTGGCCTGGTGCTTCCATTGTCTGGATTTCAGGACTCAGCAAAGGGTGTCTGCTCCACAGCAGAGACTGCCAACTTCGGAGGTCCTTAACACTGGTCCCCTGGCCTGATTTGTGCCCCCTTCCAAGTTGCTAGTCCTCACTGATGAAACTTTCTGCCCTTGACCAATCATCTCTTGGGCCTGCTTAAACTTGAAAACCCTGGTGGGCTGGACAAGTGGACCATGGAATCCAGCATCCTCTTTTCCACAGTTGCCAGCTTCATGATACCGGGAAGGTAATGTCATGAGCTGGACCTCTCCTCTCTAGTTCCAAAACCCAAGACAAACCGTTGAAAAAGTTCAGTTCTCTTATAGAGGCTCCGCAGCTAACAGAACGGTTCAAGCTCTCAATAGCCTTCTGCCTGAGCTGGAAAGAGAGGGCTCTGCCCATGTGAAGAGCTGGATCCAAACAGATTCAGTAAAGCTTCTGGCTCTACCCTGGGAGGTTCCTGCTGCCTGAGGGCCAGATGGTGAGAGCCACGAAACCCTCCAGCTAAGCAGCTCGCTTCACTGGATGCCTCTCCACTGGACCAAGGAGAGGGTCTTCCTCGCCTCCAACCCCGGACGAATCTTGCACGTAGCCGTTCCCAAAATCTTCTCGTTTTCTCACACAGATGGTAAAAAGTCCCATCCACTTCAATGCACTCCCAGCATTTCCCATTATAATTCTTATCTGTTTTCTGTATCTCTTTCAGGGTAAGAGACCACCGAAACAATTTATACCAGTTTTCTCTTAATACTTGACTAGCTGCAAATTTTATATCCTTCGCCCATAAGACATCCCATTGGTGCAATGGTATTTCTTCTCCAAAAGTCTGCTTCCAGCTTATCAGCCTCCGGGGACACCATCTGCAATGTGCAAGGGGTGTTGCAGGAAAGGCCTGGGGGGCGCAGCTGATGCCCCCCTCACCCATTCTAACTGGCAGCAGCACCTTTCCAGGACCTTCACTCCTATTCCCTGCCACTGATCCTCCCAAACTGGAGGTGCCGTCATTGAGCCGGGGAGCACAAGAATTTGCTCTGGCTGCAGCGCCTTGCCTAGACCTCTGCTTCAGGGCCTGGCATGTCGGGAGGTTTCCGGGGAGGAGCCTTTGCCTGGTTGCAGCACCCACGGCCACACTTGGCTTCCAGAGATGCTCATGGCCACCCTGCTCGGGGTGACCACTTACAAATTGCTCCCAGGGAGGAAATGTATCCCCAAAAGCAGAGGACAGCAGAGGGCGGTGATCACATCAATGTGCATTAGTAATTCCCAACATCAGGACAGCTTTGTCAGGATCAGACCAATAGCCACCTCGCTCCGTATCCCCTCTTCAACATGTGCAGTTTTGCACGTATTCTGAATATCACGAGCAAGTCTCTTGCCGGTTGACCTGCTCCCATCACAGTCTGACCAGACGTTCTGCTTCTAGGTGATCAGTATGGGGTACTGGAGGACACCAGGAAGGCTTCCAATAGGGAAGGCTCTAGAAACCCTTGATAGGGATGGGCGCTCGGCAGCCACATAGCACAGATTCCGTGCAAACAGACCCTGCCAGAGGAACCTTGTGGAATTCTATGATAAGGTTTCCAGGTGGCTATTTATATGCTTGTGTTTATATTATATTTTAATTATATTATGACTTATGGTTTGTTTGTTATTATTGTTATTTATTTTTATTTGTATTATATATTGACCTGTGAGATGCTCAGAGAACCTTTGGCTATGGGCTGCATGTTGTTGTTAGTTGCGAAGTCGTGTCCGACCCATTGCGACCCCATGGACAACATTCCTCCAGGCCCTCCTGTCCTCCACCATCCCCTGGAGTCCACTCAAGCTCACACCAACCACCTCAGTGACTCCATCCAGCCACCTCATCCTCTGCCGTCCCCTTCTTCTTTTGCCATCTATTGTTCCCAGCATTAGACTCTTCTCCAGGGAGTCCTTCCTTCTCATTAGGTGGCCAAAGTATTTGAGTTTCCTCTTCAGTATCTGGCCTTCTAAAGAGCAGTCAGGGTTGATCTCCTCTAAGACTGACTGGTTTGATCTCCTTGCGGTCCAAGGGACTTGCAGGAGTCTCCTCCAGCACCACAATTCAAAGGCCTCAATCCTTTTATGCTCAGCCTTCCTTATGGTCCAGCTTTCACAGCCATACATTGCAACTGGGAAAACCATAGCCTTGACTATACGCACTTTTGTCAGCAGGATGATGTCTTTGCTTTTTACTATGCTGTCTAGATTTGCCATAGCATCCTCCCCAGGAGCAGGTGTCTTTAATTTCTTGGCTGCAGTCCCCGTCTGTGGTGATCTTGCAGTCCAGGAAAGTAAAATCTGTCACTACCTCCATTTCTTCCCCATCTATTTGCCAGGAAGTGAGAGGACTGGATGCCATGATCTTAGTTTTCTTAATGTTAACTTTCAAGCCAACTTTTGCACTCTCCTCCTTCACCGCAGGTTTAATTTTGAACCAATCAGTGGTTCCGTGTCCAGTTCTCACTGTTGCTTCTTGACCTGTATATAGGTTTCTCAAGAGACAAATAAGATGGTCTGGTACTCCCATCTCTTTAAGGACTTGCCACAATTTGTTGTGATCCACACAATCAAAGGCTTTAGCATAGTCAATGAAGCAGAAGTAGATGTTTTTCTGGAACTCCCTAGCTTTCTCCATGATCCAGCGTATGTTGGCAATTTGATCTCTAGTTCCTCTCCCTCTTCGAAATCCTGCCTGTACTTCTGGTAGTTCTCAGTCCACATCCTGCTGGAGCCTAGCTTGTAGGATTTTGAGCATAACTTTGCTAGCATGTGAAATGAGTGCAATGGTGCGGTAGTTTGAACATTCTTTGGCATTGCCCTTCTTTGGGATCGGAATGTAAACTGACCTTTTCCAATCCTGTGGCCACTGTTGAGTTTTCCAAAATTGCTGGCATATTGAGTGTAGCACTTTAACTGCATCGTCTTTCAGGATTTTGAATAGCTCAGCTGGAATGCTGTCACCTCCACTAGCTTTGTTGTTGCTCAGACTTCCTAAGGCCCATTTGACTTCACATTCCAGGATGTCTGGCTCGAGGTCAGTGACCTCCCCATCGTGGTTATCAGGGACGTTAAGCTCTTTCTTGTATAGTTCCTCTGTGTAATCTTGCCACCTCTTCTTAATCTCTTCTGCCTCTGTTAGGTCCCTGCCATTTTGGTCCTTTATCATGCCCACCTTTGCATGAAATGTTCCCTTCATATCTCCAATTTTCTTGAAGAGATCTCTGGTCCTCCCTATTCTATTGTTTTCTTCTATTTCTTTGCACTGTTCATGGAAGAAGGCATTCTTATCTCTTCTAGCTATTCTGTGGGATTCTGCATTCAATTGGGTGAATCTTTCCTTTTCTCCCTTGCCTTTCACTTCCCTTCTTTCCTCAGCTATTTGTAAAGCTTCCTCAGACAGCCGTGGGCTGCATACAAATGCAATCAATAAATAAAAAATCTCTAAGAGAGGCCAACCAGTGGCCTGCTAGGAAGTGCACAAGTCTAGCTCCCTCCCCAAAGCAGCAATTAAAAACAAAAAAAGCGGGAAATGCATGAAATGGAATCCCGGGCTGACCGAATAGTCTCATTTGGCCACAGTCTTCGCTAGGTTCCCCCCACTGCTTTTTTCATCTCCACAATTTACCCCTTGGAGCTGCAATCTGCAGCACAGGATGGCGGCTAGGAAGCAGGGGGGACTCCTCTTCTGGCAGCTTTCCTGCTGAAAACGTTCACCACAAGATCAACAACCGGGCCTTCTCGCCTCCCCCAGCCCTGTCAAGTGCTCATCTCTGCCCTGAGGAAGGCTAGCGAAGAAAATGGTTTGCTTTGCTGTTTATCTTGCATTGTGTTTCCTTCATTCTTCAACTTGTGAAAGTAACACTGAGCAGGAGCAAATTTAAGCACACTGCATGCAGATCATTTCTTTACAGTCTTTCTTGAGCATTCAGGATCTCTCTTTGGTACAGGCAAGATTTATTTATTTTTTTTAGATTTGTATAATGCCCTTTTTCTTCTAAAGAGTGGCTTACCTCATTTTTCTCCTTCTACTCTCCATCTTATCCCCACAACAACAACCTTGTGAGGTAGGTTGGGCTGGGAGTCTGTGACTGGCCCAAAGTCACCAGTGGAGCTCCATGGATCTCCTGGGTCCCAGTCTTAACCACTACGCCATACTGCCTCAGGGGATCAGATACAGTTATCACTCTTTGTTTTAATAGATCACACGACAGAGTTTCATGTGTCTTGCAGGCTGTCCGCCTTACCAAATTCCATAAATAGAAACCATATTCTGTAAAAAGTGTCAATTTCCATTTGGCCTCTACTAATGTAAGGTTCCTGAGTTAAGCAAGCTTTTGAATTCTAGGTGACCTAATCTGCATTTTTCCAAACCACTATACTAACCAGAATTCAGTTGTCCTCTGGTTCCTACACATGTCCAAATTTCCCTTTGCAAATTCTCCGGACAAAACTGGCATTCACAATTGCCCCAATTGAGGGACACTGTACAAAAACACGTGTTTTATGGAAATTAGCATACACAGAGACATAGGAGAAACTGCTTGCAAGAATGTGGGTTTATGGGAAATGGTGGGAAGAAATGCATTCACATTTTGTGTGTGAATATATGAGGGTTCTTCACAAAGTTTCCGCACTTTTTAAAACTCTATTTATTAAGAACTTCAAAAGCAAATTATATCACTTTTCTACAGCCACCTTCCTTGCGATGCATTTTTCTGAGCTTCATACCAACTTTTAATGCCACTAGCACAAATCTATATAAAATATATTTATATAATATAAAAGTGCAGAAACTTTAGGAAGAATAACAGTTTGTATTATTTAGTTTATGTATTTAAAAGATTTATACCCCATCCTATACGCGAAGCATCTCATAAAAATGTATAAAAGTCAAACTCACAAACTGATGTGGACAGAGAGTGGAAGGAACTCGTACTTGAACAAAATGAACATTTTGGAGAACAGCAGAGCAAATTCAAATGCACTGAGCAGCGGGGTGGACCCGACGGCCCTCTGGCCCTTCCAGCTCAACTATGATTCTAAGATTGCTAGTTGTGAGTGAGCTGAGGAGCTGGAGGTGGCTTGCTATTTTGAATGGGGGGAGCTCCGTACTTCGCTACTGCTGTTGTCTGGAGCTGCTGATGTGTCACTGGAGCTTCCCCCAACGTTTTGCAGTGCTATTTTCTATTTGTATCCCTTTTCCATTAGTGTCCTTGGCCCCTTGCCTGGGACGAGAGCAAAGAGCGCCAGCAAATTACTTTTTGAGTTCATCCACTGCCATCAACTTCAATGGAGCAAAATTGACTTAAGTTGAAGCACTTTGGCTTCTGTGAAAAGTGAATGAGGTTCATAACAATTTTCCTTTTTCACTGGCTGGCTCAAAAATACCAATACCGCCCAAAGGGTTTTGAACTCTGATGTTTTAAGCCTGAATGGTTCTTTTATTGCTAAAAACTAATTCAGGGTGGAGATGCCCAGAGGAGAGCGAAATGCCAGACTGGGTTCAGTGTGGAGTAATGTTGGTGCCAAACACACGTCCACTGAGACGGAGTGTCAGCTGGTGGTGACCGTGACCTGGGATGAGCAGCTGAATGGACAGATAAGCAGCGTAGCAGCTGCGGAGAAGGCGAGCCCCATACAAGGGACTGTCAGGAAAGGGACAGAGAATAATGATTCCACAAGCAGGACCTGCCACGAAATATTGCAGGATGGAGCACTCAGCCCTCCTGGATCAAACCAAAGGTCGATCTACCCAACCCTACACAGTATTTTAGTGCCAGCCATGGATCAGGTTGCTACCTTTCTACCCCTCCTTTTGATCCTTTTGCCAGGAATCCAGGACTGCTTACATGGTCCTCTTCCTCGCATGTTATTGTCACAACAGCCCTGATACGTAGAGAGTCAAGGTTACCCCGTGAGCTTCATCGCCAGAAGGGGGTGAGACCCAGGTCTGAGTCCCACTCCAGGGCTCTCACTGCTACCCCACACTGGCTCTTCCACCTGCCTCCAGAGAGGAGGCGTGCTTGGGCGGAAGGCGATGCCCTTTCCTGGCCATTTGCATGCCAGTGCGGGGGCAACCTCATCAAGGAAGGGTCTTCCCTCGTGCCTCCTTGATCAATGCGTCTGCCAGAGCGAGCGCTGTGCAAGGCAGAGTTACGAGGGAGACGCTAAGGGGGCGCATGACACCCGCGCAGCCGAGCCGATTCCTGCCGTAATTAATTTCTTTCCGCAAATCAATGAGAGGCCAGGAGTCAGGCTCATCTCAGGCAGAAAGTTCACCGCGGAGAATATGGATCCCTGGGATGCAGGGCATGGAACACGCATCCAGGAGTCCCCTGCTAACCCGGGGGCAAAGTAAAGTGACTCCCTCAGTGCTGGCGATGGATGGGCCCTGCAGAGGGGCGGGCTGAGGAGTCATTGTCCAAAAGAGGCTGGGAGGGCTCTCTGAACCCCTCCCACCTCGTTGTTTGGGGCCCACTCATTCGCAGTCTGATCACAACTAGCATCTTAGGTGGGTAATACTTAAACTGCTTTCAGGTCTCCTCCCAGTTCAGTCTGTTATGGGCATATCTACATTACAGACTGAAACTGGTTTCGCTATAAATGCCTCCTGTCCCTATCCTCCAAAGTGCCTTATAAATCCATATTCTGCAATGGCTGAAGCAATGATTTCTTGTAGACAGTTCTCAACTGATCTCCAAGCTGCAGGTCTCTGTATTTGGGAATAAGCTGGTACAGTTAAAGTGATACGAAGCTCATCAGTCGGATCCAAGACAGCGCCATTGGGCAGAGGGAGGAGGTGGACTTATGGCAGCTGCTAGGAAGTGACTCCAAGGGGTAGCGGGGGAGAGCTGTGGCCCATGCAACCTGCCCTGTATCCCCTGAGGTCTTTTGCTGCCTTTCAGAGTGGTGGAGAATGCTGTCACGTGGCCAGCACTGAAGAAAGATTCATTTCCCAGTGCAGCCTAGAATGGCAGGAAGATGAACAAGGGGGTCCTAGAGCAAACCAAGCCAAAGCTTTCCCGAAAAGCAAACATGGCAACTCTGAAGCCTGTGGCATACTGTGAGCCTCCCCAGAGAAGACAATCATGCACGGGGAAGTCCAGGGCGGAAGAGGAAGAGGAAGACCAAACAAAAGATGGGTGGACTCCATCAAGAAGGCCACTGCCTTGAAGCTAAGTGCAGCTAAGTGAGGCTGTTGTGGATGGGGCGTTTTGGAGGACTTTCACTCCTAGGGTTGCCATAAGTCAGCAAGTTGACAGCAAGGAACGAACCAGTCCAGCCACGTCTTTTGCCCATGAAAGGGCAGCATAATGTCTTGGCCCAGCCTTGGTCCAAGATGAGCCACTTCCATCCATCATCTTTCGCTTTCTGATTTCGCAACCCCCACCGGAAGCTCCGTAATGCCATCGCTGGAACTCTTCCACAGAGGCAGCATGTTCTACTGGCCCGGAGGGGGCAGGAAGTGTGGAGATGGTAGAGACCTAGTTTAGATGCTCTCTGTGGCACACAGAAATTCCAAGGCCAGCTGTGCAGACGAGCGCACGGGACCCTTCCAGAAGGCCACCTTCCTGTGATCCGCCCAAGCATGTGAGCAGCCCTTTCTCTGCATTCTTCCAAAGAGCTGCCAGGCCATTCTGAGCAAGAGCTCATCTCCACAGGATCAATGGAGGCCGGCACGCCTGATGAGCGGGAGGAAGATGAAGCTGTGCGGACGTGGTCAGCCGCCGCAGCAGTGGGCTGGTTGGAGGCACGCGTTCCGGTGCCAAATCAACCCCCTGCCTGGAGCCTGAACGCTGCCTTGATGGATCCGAAGAGGGATAATGAACATTTAACGCTGCTGCAGAGAGGGAAACAGCAGCGTAATAAGTGGCTTCCCTCCTGAGCACTTTAGCCTGGGAGAAGAGCATTAAGTGTTGGTCTGGCTACAAACACCACCGTGCAACTGTCTGGTCTGATTGTTGTCTGCAGACAATAAACCAACATGTGATGTTACTTAATGAGCTGCTTGGTATGTGACAATTGCAGGCTAGCAAATTCTCCTGCGAGCGGGCACCTCTTCTCCCCCCTGCCCAAGCCGATTCCTGCTCTCTCGTCGGATGGTTTGCTCTTTCTCTGAGGCCAGAGGTTATACCTGGTTGTTTTCGGGCTGTCTAAAGCACCCTGCAGTAATCCAAGCTAGAAGTTACTGTAGCATCTATCAAAGTGGCGAGGTCTTTTGGGAGTGGGAGAGACATGGGATCAGTTCACATTTTAAAGCAAAGAGACTTGCACTTTTGAACCAAGGTGCAAAGTGAAACTCAGTTATCCTTTGAAATCTGCACTTTTCCAAATTTTGCAAGAGTTCTCCAATGGAATCATGTGTGTACAAATGTGTAAATTAAGAGAAATGCACCCAAACCAGGTGTATATTGCTGAAAATATCATTCAAAATGCATTGTATTAGGAGAGTTGCTTGCAAAATATGATATTTTGGAAAATTGTGTACAAAATATGTGCAGGTAATGTAGTATCCACCTGTATTCTTCGTCCTGCAGGTTCATTATACTTCCAGATGGGTTTTTACAATCCAGCCTCATTCTCCAATGCATTCTAGTCTGCTTCTTTCTAGGCAATTGTGCTCTTAGGCCTTGGAGTTGGATCCAGCCTTAGTCGTACTTGGAGTTGATCGCTTGAAGTTCCCCTCAAATGCAAAAATGCATTTTCCTGTCTAGATCCGGTAGAATTCCATCTTGAATGCTTAGGAAGAAATGAATGGGGCAGAAGTGAGAGAGGACTAACATTAGGTCCTAGAGATTTCATTGGGTCAGTGTTAAGTAGAACTAAAGCGGAATCCAGTCTTAGGGTAATCTGGATTTCTAATTCTTGATTTGTGGGGACTTAGCGGGGAGAACATGTGTGGGGGGCCCATACAGGTGGCCAAAAATGTCTGTACCTTTTACTTTTCAGAGGATTAAGGCATCAATCAGCTGCTGATTCGAAGTCCAGGTTAAAGTGGAAAACCTGTAAAATGGAGAGCAGAAATACTGGAGTTGCCATCCACATGTGGACTGAACAGTTCCAGTCTTCTACCATATGGCAAGGTATGTTGCATTACTAATTTATAATAATGATTTCTAAATTTGCAGCAACGCATGTGTCTCCTATCTAAGTCTGCATCCCCATTGAGGATTGTTTCATCATATGGGTCTCAAAGTAAGACGATGCGAAGCAGGTGAACATTGCTTTCAGCTGCTGCTGCTCAGTAGCTACCCTGCTGAAGGTTCTCACATTAAAAATTATTATTTCAGTAGAAATACAGTGCCTATCACCATAGTGAGTAATGGACTGGGTGGACCTGGGTTCTAGTCCTCATCCAGCCATGAAACTCAGTGGGTAGCTTTCTCAGACTGGTCTCTCAGACTGACCTACCTCACAGGGTTGTTGTGAGGATAAAATAGAGAGGAACAAGATTATGCCAGCTGATGGAGAGATACAGTGGTACCTTGGCTCACAGAATTAATCTGTTCCGTGACTCTGGTAGCGACCTGAATTGGTCACCAGCCAAGTCAAATTTCCCCATAAGGTTCAATGTAATTAAGGTTAATCCGTTCTGTAAATATTGTTTTAATCACAAACATTTGAAACAAAGTAACAAAGAATAACAATAAGGTTCAATGTAAATAAGGTTAATCCGTTCTGTAAATATTTTTTTAATCACAAACATTTGAAACAAAGTAACAAAGAATAACAAAGTACACTACTTTGTGTAGTGTGGAGGGGAGGTTATTATTTGGAGAGAGAGTCCAAACCATAATTGTGCGACAGCGATCGTGCTCTGAAGAGGGGAGATGGCCGCGACCACGTTCCTGCAGCAACAACGCGATCGCGGTCGTCACCCAATGCGGAGCTTGTGAGCTGAGGCAAACTTTTTCTGAAATTTCTGTTTGTGACCCAATTCAGTCACGAACTGAGGCTTTTGTGAGCCGAGGTACCACTGTATTATGGTGTAGCCGCTGCCTTTCAGCCTGCCTTACCTGTCAGGGTTGTTGTGAAGATAAAATGGTGAAAGAAGCTGCTTGAAGGAAAGGGGGGACCAAGCCGGAGTAATAAAGATGCCACATTGCCGTCCAAGAGCGGTGCAGGGAGAGGTGCGGCGCTGTGTTGTTGCTCTTGCTGGACTCGGCCAGGGGCCACCTGGCCACGCAGTGTCTGCTTCGCTTCAACGTGCAACTGGGCACTTTAGGAATGAGGCTGCCCAAGGATCCGCCGCTTTGAGGCTGGCCGAGGAACCGGCCGGCTGCTTACGGGCACCCTCTGCATGCCGAGGGGCACCGGACTTTCCAGGGGAGGCTGCAAACTGATCTTGGGAATGGGGCGCTTTGGTCACCCACGCCCCACCTCCAAAATGACCCTCCATTTTCCCACATTAAATTCCAAATTAGAGGATTTGAAAAGAGCCGTCCAGCAGAACACTTCCCTGGGCGTCTGAAGGCCAGAGCTGAGGCGGAGGCGGGGGGACGGAGAAAGCAGCCCTATTGTCCTGAGATTCCATCGTCTTCTTCCAGGGAAATGGGGAAAGGGTATTTTGGGGTGGAGAAGTGTTAATGTCATGCAGATGTCCCAGCAGAGAAGTTTGGGGATTTGGGGGAAGACCTTAGGGAATGTGCAGGGTGAGACAAATTCTTTTAAAACGGGGGAAATGCTTTAGAGGTGTACAACCCTATTGCCTATGATGCTGAGAGAGAGAGAGAGACCGACTGGCATCTGACTGACCGACCTCACTAGTCACCACTGTTTACCACTAGGCCACAGTGCTAGTGACTGCAAAGAGCTGACTATATCCTGACTAGATCTATATCTGTATATGAAAGATAGCCAGATTGACAAGGTTATTTTAAAACTTGTTTAACAATACCCCAAATATAGGTTTAAATTACTCTGTTGTGAATTGTGATGTGCAGTCAAGTTGCCTGACCTGTGGAGACCCTGTGAATGACAGCCCTCCAGAATGTTCTGTCCTTCACAGCCCCGCTCAGCTCTTCTAAGTTCAAGGTTGTGACTTCTTTTATGGATTTAGCCCATCATATAATTGGTCTTTCTTTTCTTCATCTGCCTTTGATTTCCCTAGCATAATCTTTCTTAGATATTTTAATTAGAACGCTTTGGTACTTTCCCATTCTGCTTCTCTCTCCCTCCCTTCACCCTGCTGTTGTTGTTTCATGCTATCAAGTCCTCTCTGACTTATGGCAACCCTATGAATGATCGCCCTCCAGAATGTTCCGTCCTTCATAGCCCTGCTCAGCTCTTGTAAACTCAAGCCGGTGTTATCACATTAAAACACCCTTTAGTAATGTTTTCCTTGGGGAAAAAAGAATTAAACATGCAGCCAGAAAAGTGCTTTAAATAATTGGGTGATTAAAATAGCACCCTCTACAAAGGGTCTTTTGCAAGCTCAGCAGTTTCTACTCTGCCTGATAAGTCATCTCCCCTGTAAAATTCTAAAATTTCCTTTGAAAAACAAAGGCGAAGAAGGTGCCCAGGGCGCACGGAACATTCCTGGATGGAAACACAGAAGATGCACAGTATCCTCGCACCTGTGTGGAAAGTCAGCTGCAGTTCTGCCTGCAGCTTCCTCGCTCCAGAGGCCCTGCTTCTGGAACTTAGGGGCGTTAGTCCAAATCTTGGCCAAAGTGCCCCTACTTTGGGGGAAGTGGGGGGTGCAGTAGCAGAATGGGAAAGACCTCTGAGTAGGACCCACGGGGTAGGACCCACGTCCATAAGAAAGCTCTTTCATGCAAGCATCACTGAAAGGACAGCTGTAGCCATTCACTTCAATGGGGCTTACGCAGAAGGGCTTCCCGGGAAATTGTGGCCTGCATGAATGGGTGGCAGCCAAGGTGCCGTTTTTCCACCTCTGCGAGCAAAAATGTCAGGCCAGACATGGTTGGGGTTAGCACAGAATGAAAAGTAACACACGTGCCTTGAGAAGTAGCCGTCATTCAAATGCTGTGCCAAATTATCCACCCCAAAGGAAGATACTATGGCGGGAGACCATTCCATGATTCTATGATTTCCCTGCACAGCTTTTACTTTTGCTGAGTTGAACAGGGTTTGAAAGGAGGGACAGTGAAACTAGACTTTGAGAGTCCTTACAGTTGCAAAGAGAATCATAGCTCAAGGCTGGAAGGATAAACTCCCTCCATCTATCATTCAAGGATCCGAAGGTCTTACTGCTCTTGCTACATTGGATCGTATATTCCGCAGTCCAGCAACTTTGCTTATTTAGACATCATTGCAGTTGTGTGCCATCAAGTCATCTCCACCTTTGGCAATCCTATGAAAGAAAGTCTTCCAAGGTATTGTGTGGATGAAACAGAAATGTCAAATCCTTTCCTTTCTCTTAATGGTTTTGAGAATAATAATAGGTTCTCTCTTGCCCTTTATTCCCCCATTGTTACTGTCTCCTCCTGTTTTTGTTATATTGCAAATAAAAACAACAAAAAGAGAGCTGTTACTTGAGCTGTGAACTCACATTCCACTTTTGCTTAGATCAAAGCAACTGTGCATGTTTTGCATTGCTGCCAAAGCATGCAAAACCTGTTCGACTGCAGGCCAGAATGGCAGAAAACAAACAGGTGAAAATGCAGCGAGGTGAATTCTCCTTTCAACCACACTCAATCCTCTGATGAGCCGTTGCTTTCCTCGAACCTTAGATACTTTCATTCGGCCGCAAACCTGCAGAGAACTTTCCCAGCCTCGTCACCAGGGGCAAGGCCATGGGAGATCTTTGGAAGTTTCTCTGCTCCTTCCCCATCAGAGGCTTCCCTTCCCTTCTGCAGATGAGATCATTTCTCCTGAAGAACCACCGCTGCTTTCATCATTCCATCCGGGGTGACCCTGCTAGGAGACCGACCTAGTGGGGGAGCCTGGGCTCCTGATGGCACGGCTCGCAGCTTCTCTGAGACCCTCCAATGCCAGGCAGGAAAGATGCAGCTGGCAAAAAAATAAAGAGCGACTCCAGGGAGCCTGTGCGTGGGCCCCTGCTGGGCTCCAGCCCCCTCGGCAAGTGCCTGACCATGCCTAGCCTTGACACTGGCCCTGCCTGCTGTCCTGCCAGTTGAGAAGGAGAGTAGAGGGTGCATGAGACGCCCTGAGAAGACAAGGGGAGCTCCTCACATGCATTTCAAAGGCGCTTGCCTCTTGTGCATGTGCTTCAGGCTGAAATTGCAAAGAGTTTGGCGGAGAGCGTTGAAAATTCTTTTGAATTATTTGGAGCTTCCTTTGTCAAAGGACAGCTTCTGCAGAGGAACAAACAGCTCACCATGCTTCCCAGGAACCGTTTGCTTCTGAGTTCGCCTTTTCTGCTGACTATTATTTATGGAATGATGTCAACCTGTACCCAATTTGTAAAGGGTTGAAATGCAGCCGCTGGGCGGCATTTGGCATGGAAAAGCGCACATTGGCAAGGAAGCACTCGAGCAAACAACTCCGGCACTTCTTGACATGTTGCTCCTTCCGGCTCAGGTTTCACGAGTGTGCAAATATTTGGGCTCTTTGCCTGCAGAGAGTTGTGTAGTGATGAAGCTTCTTGCAGCCCGGTACTTTCTCACTGTCTCGCAGAAGAGCCTGCTTTGGAAAACACTCCAGAACTTCAACTGGCCCAAAATGCCGAGACCCACCTGGTAATTGACACGGGCCAGCAGGGACCTGTTGCATTTCTCCTAGAAACAGCTTCCAGGACCAGATCACAGAGTTTGCATGGTTAAAGCTCCTTGCTGCTCAGGCCCCAAGGATCTTCCAGGGCAAATCTATAACTTCTTCCCTGCGGATAAGCCCCACTTGATAAACTGGAGTCAACATGGGGCTGTTGGGAGCTTCATCCATATTTATTTTTAGCACTCAATGCAATGCAACATGACAAGGGACGAGGTTGTTTTTCCTTCCAAGCGTCCACAGGATGGCATCCTTATTTAGTTCATTCATTTGAAAGAAGTTATCCCACTTTTCAGCTCAGGCAGCCCCTGGGGTAGGAAGTTTAGAACAAAAGCAGTTGATCTGTGAGGAAAGTCCTACAGCGCCTAACAAAGCATTCTAGAATGCATTACAGTGACAATGTATGTTACTCTGCTCCATATAAAAAGCTGTGTATCTGCATGTTTTCCCCTTCTTTCCCTTCATTTTCTTCCCCTTTTCATTTTCTAAAAGTTTGATAAGGCCTTGGGGACTGGTAGTGCCAGGAGGAGGGGAGGGGAAAACTTTTGATTACCAAAAAATGAAGTGCGGGAGAGGTGGAAAGAGTGTGTGGCTATTACTGGGTCTTGTACTTCTGAATGTACAATTGTTGCATTTTATTGCAGAAGCTAATGCAACCTCAGGCAAGTTAATTCATCCAGGTTTACGTCTCATCGTGCGGGTTACCTGTCAGGCAAAGGGGTTCTGTGTTTTGAAAGCAGCCCCCGAAGCTTCAGCTCAACACATTCCAGTGCACAAGCTTCACAGAAAGAGAGTGAGGGCCCCAAAATGCAGTTGGGCTGCCTCTTCATCTTTTGAAGTGCTACATCATCATCATCGTCATCATCATCATCGTGTTTTTATTGCTATACTGCCCATCACTGGGGCTGTCTGGGCAGTTCACACCATAAGTCACCCATCCAGATTTCAACCAGGCCTGAGCCTGCTTAGCTTCCAAGAGTAGGCAAGATCTGTCACTTCAGGCTATACAAGAAAGGCAGTGTGGTCTAGTGGTTAAAGTGCAGGACTGGGACTCCAGAGATCCATATTCTAGTCCCTATTCACCATGACGCTTGCCAATTTAGGGGCACTCACAGACTTTCAGCCTAACCCACCTGACAGGATTGTTGTGAAGATATAAGAGGGAGGAGTGGAAGGATCATGTGAGCCACCTTGGGTTCCTTGCAAGAGGGAAAAGGGTGGTATAAATAAACATAATGTAACAATACACAATGTTTTTAAGGATCATCTACATCCCATAAGGCCAGGAAGGTCACATTCAGAATTAGCTAGTACCACACTGCAACATTTCTTGGAAACTAAGTAAAGGAAAAGCCTATAATAATAGCCGTTGTTGTTATTATTATTATTATTATTTACACACACACACACACACACCCAAAATACAGCAAATATGGGCTTGTGCTAGAGACGATGATGTACAAATACAGGGTTAACGAGAAAACGTGTGTGTGGAGCAGGAGGAGAACTGGTCCTGGATAAGAGAGAGCAAGAAGGGACCGGGCCAAGGAGTGCATTGTGAAAAGGTCATCCTTAGATTAGGTATGAACAGCGGGAGGAGCATTCCCAGCCTTGCCGAAAGACACAGTGCTTTCTCTAAAACGGATTTGAGGAGCATATTCTACGAAACCTCAAGCAATGCCAAGATCTCCCAATGTTGGCCTGGGTAGATGGGTAATTCGTGGGTCAAAGGCTGTCCTTCATACGTCAGAATGCATGAATTGGTCTGTCTCCAGTCCATGGTACTTTCACATGCATTGCTTTATATCCCTTCAGTCCGATTCCTGCATCCTTCTGTGAATGCAAAATAGCATGGAAATTTACATTTATTTTCATATGCAGCTTTCCCTTACCTCTGCATTTTAGGGCATAATTTCTCTGAATACATGCATTTCTGGAAGCATCTAGTTTTCACCCAGGAATGAAAGAGTGGATGAATTTAATATACCCACTGCTGCACTGGCAGAATTTCTGAATCTGCAGAACCATTATAAAGATATAGGATTCCTGCCCTCCATTCTGCCTGGGCCATCTGTGCAATCTTGTTCTTTCCATTCTATACAAAATTAACTATGGTTGAATTCGGTTTGACTTGCATGCCTTTCCCTCAAACGATTCTGGGAATTCTGGCTCCCTGGAAGAGAGAAGGATTCTGTCAGAGATGGCTAAGACAGACAGTTCCCAGAGTTCATTGGAGAGAAGGACCGACTGCTAGATAAGATTGGGCAAACCAGTGTTTGCCTGGTTCGGTTTCTCCCATCTATGAATTCACTTCAGCCATTCCTATGTTGGTTTGCAAATCCATCAAAAAGAAAACAAAGGCCACATAAACAGAGTGCACTTTTTTGTGAGATTTCAACAGTACACATTTTTGTATGCACATTTGTAAGTGTGTGGGAGAAGAAGTATGCTCTTGAGTAATTGATTTTCCTATAATATAATGCATTTTATGTACATTTTTCCTTAATAAACAGATCTTTGTATTTCTTGCTTTTGAGTTATAGACTGCCTTGTAAAATTCTAAGAACTACAAATTTTGGTGCTCCAATGCAGCCTGTGTCTGAAACAGAGTTTTGAGAAATGCAGATTGGTAAATTTGCTGCCCAGATGTATTTTTGACCCATCCCTGCTAGAAGACCAACTCCAGTCACTGGCAGAGGTATACCTTGTCTCTCAAGCTTGCACTCCTAGGGCTGGCGAGGAAAACGTTCCACCAATATTCTGTCTAAATGCACAAATAGAAGTGTTCTCACCTTCCAGTGTGTGAGCAAAAAATAATAATTCTAATAACTGAAAAATATGCACAGATACTTTATTTTAATTCCTTTAAATCCCAGATTTAGACACACTGACCTCAGAGTGTTGATTTTGTCTGGTCTTGTGAAGGTTCCAGCCGACATGCCCACAATTCTTCTGCACAGTGACAGCCAGCTGGAGAATTGGTTCGGCTGTTCCAACCAATTTCGCTGCCTGTTGGCAAAAACTCAAATTACACTCCCTTCTCCCTAACCAACCTGTGGCACACTCTGCCCCAGAGTTCACGTATGCCTCACGGAAACCAGCCATGCTGACCAGAACACTCGCATTCTGCAGGGGATTGGCAAATCCCAATCAGGAAATCCAAGTTACGCCTTGAAATCCATGAATGAAACAGGAGAAGGGACAGCTGCAGAGTCTCAGTTGTTTCCCCTTGTTTGATTGATTGATTGATTGATTGTTCCTGTTCCTTACAGGATAAGTGGGAGACTTCTCACTTGTCTAGTTTTCTGCCTCATTGGTGGCTTTGGAAGTATCCTGCGAAACTCTCTCCCTGCTTCTTGGGTGCATTCCATCTAGGCTAGGACACAAATCCTTGACTAACCAAGTATGACTATAAATGTTTATTTTTTGTTTATCCATCTTTGGTACAATTATCAAATCCTAGTGTGTATTTATGGATGTGAGATGCATTTGCAAGACGATTTAAACTTTAGGATTTGTTATTGTTTATTTAGAAATGCCTCTGTATTTCATTGTGCAACCCCCGATGTTGCTGTAAGCATGCTTTTACCATGGGAAAGCAACACACAAATAAACGTGACAAAGTGGCTCTCTGGGTCTTGACCTGGCAACCCAATTCTGCTGCTCTCAATTATGCCAAAAAGTGGCTGTGGAGTTTGGAACAGCATTCCCTCTGATGACATTTTCCACAAGGATTCCTCCATAGGGCAATGCTTCAGTGCCTTCATATTAAGTATGACATAATTTAGGACTGGATGGATTGGGACCAGTTGTTACAGAGTTGCTGATTTATGTCCATTGATTTTTTTAAGGGAATAAAAGGAAACAGCCTGTGCCAAAAGAAAACTGCAGTACTGGCTCAGAAAGTGCTTTCGAGAGGGCCTCCTCCAAAACACCAGCCAAGGATGACGTGAAATAGATGCAAGTCGGGGATTCATCCTGTAGGGAATTCCTACTTGAGAACCAGTTGGCATTCCATAAAAAAATAGGAAAGATGGTCCTCCTTTTCCTTCGCAGTGTTTTCTTCCAACAGCCACTCAACAGGCAGAAATCACATTGGACTAGCCAGGAACTGCAACTCATAGAATTGCTTCCCCTGTTATATTTTGGCCTGTTGGGTGGACATAAAAGGGCAGGAACTTTCCCTCTTCCATCCATCCACAGGTAACAACCTTAGAAGGAGCATTGAAATGGACTTACCTGGCCATTCAGCGCATCCCAAGAAGAGAAATGGTCTTGCTGAACATGCATCATTTTAGGACTGATCTGCAGGGCACAAGGAAGCTTAGCTGCCTTCTCAGTGCTGAAGGGCAAGTCCTGGAAGAACGACCATAAAGGACCTGCCTTTCGGCATATGCTGAGTGCCATCCACCCCCCCCCCCTTCCAGCTGGGATTAAGAGAGAGCTCTTCAACAGCATGTTGCAACCCATTTTGAGTTTAGGAGAGGTGGGATGGAAAAAAGCAGAAGCAGCTGCTTACTCTATACTCCTTTGGAGCAATTCTGCCCCCCCCCCCCAGCTCTGACTTCAGTGAGTGCGTCCTTTTAGGGACACCTGGACAGGACTGCAAGCTTACTGGGATGCCAGCTCCATGTGGGCAGCTTGGAGCCCGGAGCCGAAGTTTGGGACCACAGAGGCCAACGGGGTGTAAAGGACCATTCAGAGTGCAGAAGTAAGTACAGTGCAAATGCAGAGGAAAATTGTTTTGCTGTGTTTTGGGGGTGTTTAAAATGCAACACTGCACATGCTCAGAAGTTTTGTTTTTAAACCAAGGTTGGCACACAGTTTTAGTTCGAGCACATCAGGAATGTAGGGCAAAGGGTGTAGGTGATGTACTTCACAACAGAAGCAGCAAAAAAGGGACCTCCGTCAGTCAGTGATGGATGCAAACATATGCCTGTTTGGATGGGAAAATAAGTCTTGCAACTCCCATCATTTCCTAGATGAATACTAGGAATTCCCAGGGCCGCCGTTTCTCTAAACTGGCCCAGGATCATGTCCCAACTTCACCGTGTAAACTGACCTTGCTACATTACTCATTCTGTATTTAAGAACAACACACATTTTGCATAAGCATGTAAAGGACTGGGCAACAAGGATGCACTTTCCCCAGCCTGAGGCAGTCTTAGGTGGATAGGATTACAACTCCCATCATCCCAGCTGGAGCTGATGGGAGTTGCTGCCTCACACGTATAGGGCACCAAGCTAGAGATCACCGTGATAGTTGGCCATTGCCTTCATCTGTATCCACGTGCTTTACAATAAGGCAGGTCCCTGCCCCGAGAAACCCACAATCTGGGAGTGGGAAAATATTAAGTCCGGGCGTACTGGTAACCAAATCCCCGTCGTTCCCTTACAGGGGGCGTTTCACTTCTGAGAACTTCGCGCGTCCAGCGGTCAGGGCTATGGGGCGACCAACCCATCCGTTTCACGATCCGTGGAATCCACGCCGGATTCTCACGGTCAACCGGCAACAGGCTCCCCACGGCGAGAGGCAGGCCCGGCGGCAGCCTAAGCACCCCGGTGAGGGCAGCGCCTCCGCTCTGCACGCCTTTTAAGGACAAACCCGCAAACTCTGCCATTGATCTTCGGCTGTGAAAGGAAAACCGCGGGGGGAGGGTGCCGGGGCGCCCGCTCCCCACGGCAGCCCGGCGGGCCCCCCTCCCCCGGCGCCGGCGGAGGAGCGCGCCAGCACTGCGGCGCGGGAGAGCGCGCAGGAGGCAGCGGCGAGCCGGGGGCGCGGGCAGGCGGGGCGGCGGCGCGGAGG
The DNA here is from genome assembly GCA_023646645.1 of Varanus salvator macromaculatus. Taxonomy (NCBI): domain Eukaryota; kingdom Metazoa; phylum Chordata; class Lepidosauria; order Squamata; family Varanidae; genus Varanus; species Varanus salvator. Next base: position 22,885,598 of record JAIXND010000621.1, on the reverse strand, counting down.
CGAGGCGGGCGGGGCGGGGCCGGCCGGGC
>JAIXND010000621.1:22761687-22880569 GCA_023646645.1 Varanus salvator macromaculatus | reverse complement strand
TTTGGTGCCCTCCAGATCTAAGGCTACAATTCTCATCATCCCCAGGGTGTAGTAGTCCAACATATTTGAGGGACACCAAGTTAGGAACAATCCAGTCATTGGCAGACAGTGGGAAAGGGCAACATTAAGAGGCAGAACTCAAAACTGGGTGGTTGTGGCTACAGCCGCAAGGCCAGCTGATACATGGGTTGGGGGTTCTTCTGAATTTCTGGTGCTTTAAGTGACCCAAGGAAGGTCACAACACAAAGAGAAAATCTGCTTTTTCCCACCTGAGTGTTTTTTAAAGATGACAGATTAACAACGGAGACACACCCATCTCTGGAAAGCATTGCTAGTCCGTGAAATGCTGAGATTCAGAGACTGCAGCTGCTAAGATGTTAACTTCGTGCCCCTCTTTCCAGCCCATGAAAAAGCTCAGAGTCGGACATATGTGGGTGAGAACGTAAATCACACCTCCCATCAAACTCATTTTTGGTGAGAATGATGCGCAGCTTGCAGGCTTCGGGATTCTGGGCTTGTGTTCCCCCCTCTCTGGCAGAATCGAGGAAATGGCTGGTCCTTGCAATACACAGAATCAGATGGCTAAGAAGCAAACAAACAAAATCTTTGCTCCTAAACCCACGGAAGTGCGTTTGGTTTCGGATCACTGGCATTTGCTTCCATGTATTGTCCAGGGATTCCTCATCTAAGGTCACAATCCTGCACACGTTTAGACAGAAAAAAGGCCTGGCTCAGGCACTCTGGGATTTGCAGAGCTTTTTCCCCGTCTCAGTCGGTATAGGGTCATTCCTTAAAGTACTTCTATAGTACTCCCACGCCGTATTTAGCAAAAGAAATTGGACATGCATACAGTATATTGGCCAGCCAAGGCTTATGAGGTGTTGCAACATGCTGCGTCAATTGAAAATCTATATTTTTCCTTTCTGTATGACAAAACTCTATGGATAAGTCAGAGTTTCCCTTCTTTCATCAGCACAGCTTAGGCCAGGAACAAGTATGAAATGCCCGGTTTTCTACTTTTTTTTATTTTTTGGACTCAGAGTAAATTCTTTTTACTGCAAGGGTGAGACTCCCAGGATTGCGGGATTACAGTTCCCATCAGCCTTTCCCATATGGAGGCAGTTGCTTTCCTGCCGCCTTGCAGATCCAAGTTGTTTTTCCAGCCTGGGGATGCTGCTTTCTCAAAGTGAAGCAGAGATGCCCTGTTTTAATTAAAGTGGATAGTCTGGGTTGTTGGAGAAATCACATGACCTGGTTCTGAGCAGTTCTGCCCCGTTTTGTTGCTCAAAAATTTTCCTGTAAAAAAGTAGCAGGAAAGACCTCGGAATGTTTCATGTCAAGAGCGTAATACCACCATCCATCAGGGTCCTCATTACTGCCCTTCCACTGCCAGGCAAGGCAGAGTTTTTCTATAGGGTTTGACTTTTAATCCAGTATTAACTGTTAGGTGCTGTTTATTTCTTTGTATTTTTAATGGTCTGGCCTTTGTGTTTTCAATTACGATGTGGCGTTTTATCTGCCTGTTGCTGTTCCTTGAGCCTGATTTTGTAGAGTGGTGAGCTTCTAAGTTACAGGTGCAAACCTTGCAAGTTTGGAGAGAAGGCCTGTGACTGGCTGGGGAATGCTGATAGGTGGGTGCAAGTCTTTTTTTGCCTAAACTTGCTTGGATTGTGCCTGTAAGGAAGCCCTTGAATTGTGCCCCATGGTGGGGAGGCTTCTCATGGAGACTGTTACAATCCAATCACCTGCCGTTCCATACCTGTGTGAAGACTAGCTGGGAATAGCAAAGTATTACAGAGTCACCTGGCTATGCTTGCCATCCGATTCGGCTTACCTGAGAGGAAGCCCTGTTGAGCTCAATGGGGCTTACTTCTGAGTAGACATGCCTAGATCGTGCTGTTCCTCCAAGAATTGAATGACCCCTAAGAACACAAGGATTGGCTGCCCCGGCCTACACTGCATGGCTAGTAGAGGAATTTCTCGGCAGCGGGGTTTGTTGGCTTGCCGTACTGATGCCATTTCATTGCATGCTCCTGACTTGCCCCTCGACACGTGGCTGGTTCCCACACATGCATGGCCATCGCATGGTCGCCAGGACTGGTGTGACAACCGGTGTGGGAATGGCCCAGCCCCAAAAGGGCCTTCCCGTGCCATCCCAGATCCTCCAAAGGCAATACCTTTGAGTGGAGTGACTTTGAGTGGAGTTCTCCACAAGGGGACCCTTGCTCATCCACCTTGACTAAGCAGGATGTGACTCCAGGGCCATGAGTAAGGTTATGTCTGAAAGGACTGCTTGGCAAGCGGGTAGGCGTGTCCTCAAGCTGAGTTGGACTCAAATGCAAGAGCTTCATTGTGCTTTCTTAGAGCTTTAAGCTGGGCTTTGTGGGTGGCTCAGGGTTACATGCCAAAATGGAGGACTCATGGCAACCCAGCCCATAATATACTGAGTCAGGCCATGCCCCAATATTGTTATCTTTAACTGCAGTGACACTGCTGAGATTTTGGTAAAGATGTTTTTCCACTGACTTTCCACTTAATCCTACCAGGGTTCTGAGAACCTATACACATGAGTAAGTTCCATTGAATTCAGGCTGATTTCTGAGCCAATGTTCATAGGATTACACTGTTTGGTTTCTGAAAGCAAGTTCCTGGTCCTTAAGGCTGGAAAGGTTATGTCTGGGGCCTGATGAAATAGCCAAAGCGAAAGCAGAGGACATTTCTTTCTCATGGTCAAGGGTTTGGTTTAATTGCCTAGAAATAGCTTGTGGCCTCTTTTTCGCAGATTTATGCAAAATGGGACAACATTTGATCTAGAAATTGTAGTTCAGGTTCTCCTGGGGCAAAGCTTGTGTTACGTTGGCACAATACTGCATTGGGAAATTTATGTTTTTATTTACAGAAACACATACACAGGTATGTGTTTTTCAAAATGCTGGATTCAACTTTGCATGTTTTTCTTTCTTTCCAAAGCTCACTTAATTTATATCCATAATATATATTGCTTTTTCAAGTAGTTATACAATCCTGGGAACTCTCAAAGAATGATGCCAGATACCACTGCATTGTAACGCTGATTGTAAATATGTTGCCAAGAAGTATGTCTTACGGATTTCAGTAGGATTTATTTCCATGTTCAAATGTTGGGAGCAAATCAAACGTTAATTGGCAATCTCTTTTTTTAAAGTTTGTCTTTCTGCAGCCTAAGAGTTATTTCTTGGAACATTTTATGAGGGGTACAAGATCTATACAAATTGATTTTGTGTGCTTTTAAATCTTTCTGCTTAATTCAACCGGTCTTGATTTGTTCCCTTCTGTAACTCTTTAAACTGTGAAACCAGTCTAGTTTTGCCTGGGCAGAGTTGAGATCCCCCCCCCCCCCCATCTTCTTTGACTTCTTCCACATGCTTCAGTAGGTAAAAGTTAAAGCCGTTAAGAAAGTACAGCTTGGAGAGCTCGTGCCAAAGTATTGCAGTGGGTGGATTGCCGCTGGTAGGATGGCTGCCCATGAGGCTGCAAGGTTAGTTAAGATACATCCATGCTGTGCAAAGATCAAAATGGGAGAAACCCAGTTCCTGGATAGTCTAGCAAGGGGTTAAAAACCTGCATAAATGAAGAGTTTGGCGGAATGAGGATTAGGGAAAGCTGCCTTCATTCTGTTGGACCCTTAGTCTGTCCAGCCCAGGGGTCCTCAAACTTTTTCACCGGGGGCCAGTTGAAAGGTGCCAGTGCCGGGTGCGGGCCGAAACGGTGGTGCCGGCGGGGTGCGCGGGCACATGCACTGAGGCGAGGGCTGGCACACGAGGCAAGGGGAGGCGGGGGCGGGCATGCACTGCGATGCAGCAGTGGGCACACAAGGCAGCAGCTTGCTTGCTTGGAGATCGTTTTCTCCAAGCGAGTCCAAAACGATCTCCGTGCAAGCAAGCCGCCGCCTCCCTGTGTGCATGGCGAGGCAGGTGGCGGCAGTCACGGGCGCGGCGAGTCCAAAACCTCTGGCGGGCCAGATGAATGGGCACGGCAGTCCGCATCTGGCCCGTGGGCTGTAATTTGAGGACCCAGGGTCTACCCCAGTATTACCACACTGACAGGCAGTGGCCCTTCCGGCTCAAGTTTTGCCATCCCTACCTGGAGATGTCTAAGGCTGGAACTGGGACTTTCTGTGAGCACTGATCCTGGTTTTAACACCCACAAGTACACACAGCAAACACGCTGCTCTTCTACTGGCTTGTTCAATTGCCTGCAAGTATAAGGCAAGCCTTATTATGCATGCATTTTTGTTTATTATTACATTTATATTCCACTAATCAATAGTCCAGCAGGTGTCTCTAAGTAGATTACAAAGCACATAGAATCAAAACAATAAGTACCAATAACAAGACAATAATATACATAATGTCACAATCGATAAACAAGCTCTCATAAACACAAACTATAACAATATAATATACAGTATGATACACAATATAATATACAACTGAGAGTTTAAAAGATAATCTGAGGGTTAAAAGCAATACAAGCTAAAAATCTAAAACATTCTAGAATTTCATTCCGGTTAAAATTTATAGTTTATACAAAAATAAACTCAGATATTAAAATATCTGGAAAATGATATTCTTTTCACCTGGTGCTGAAAAGATTGTAAAGAAGATGCCAGGCAAGCTGGTGTTGGGAGGCTGTTCCATAAATGGGGTGCAGGCACTAAGAAGGCCCTGCTTCTGTTTGCCTTCCTTCTTAGCTCATTGGAGGATGGGTCCTTCAGGAGCGCCTCTAAACCTGATCTTAGGGGTTGGGGAGGTACATATGGAGCAGGCGGCTGGGGCAGGATGTCTGTGTGTGAGAGAAGGCAGTCTTGCCTTTTGAGGTGGTAAATTTATTTATATTGAGATTGAGTGTGCAGGGTGGGGCAGTGGCTTAAATGAGATGCAAGCAGCCAGGCACTGGGACTTGTCAAAAACTAGGAATAGTGGAGAGATACCTGTGGTTTTCATTTTAATGTGAAGCAACCCAATTTGTACTTCCCAAAGTTAGGTACAAATACATAACGGGATGCAATCATCTTTCAGTTTTTGCAGTTCTCCAAATTCTGTGAGGCAGTTCTCTGATTGGAGAATGCATGCACAGATGATGCACTCAGGAGCAAATAGGAGAGGAAACATATTTTGGGAATGTACCTGCAGAAATGCTCGTATTGTCGAGAAATTCATGCAAAATTATAAATGCATATTTGAGTGCACTTCTGAAGGAAAATTGGCAATTCGAACCAGAACCAGAATTAACTTAGGTTGGTAAAAACATGGCATAGAATTAGACTTCTCCATCCTTAGCATAAACAACAGTGTCTTCTGCCGCATAAATAAAATGAAGATGAACATCATTGCAATGTTGGCAGAAGTTTGCAGGTTAATTAACTGCAGTCCTAAATTAACCTTAAAGCATTTTAAGTGGCATGCCCTCTTCTTACATGGAACCCTGGAACTTGTAAGTTTGCAAGGGAGCCAAAAATTCTGTTCACGCAATGCGCCAGGCAAGTATACTGAACCTCTGTCCCCTCTGAACTGTGACTAAGGATGCACTCAACCTGTCTTTAGGTCTCTGTTGGACTACAACCTTCGTACTACTGTTTGGGATGATGGGAGTTGTAGTCCAGCATATTTGGCAGGCACAAGGTTGGGAAAGGCTGTTTTGGAGGAGTTCTAGGAATGCAGTCTGAAGATGACTCAATTTGGGCAGCAGTGGAGCAGGCGCAAAATGAGCGATGGCGTGCACATGCTCAGGCCTGGGGAGATTTTCCTGAACCTTACGAAGACACGCGCATGGGGGAGGGGGGGAGAATCCTCTGGGTGATGGAGCTGCCTTGCTGGTTAGATGTCAGTGGTCACTTGGAGTGCTTTTTGGTTAGACAGGACGCCCATGAATACCGGAAGCGAGACGTTGTCTTTTAGCAGAATAGCAGAAGCAGCTCTGGAAGGGGGAGAGGGTCTGAATTATACAATTGAGCTTTGGCTGACAGCTTTTTGTGGCCCCTTTGCTTTCTTCAGCCCTGCTCAGTGCAGAGGGTCAGGCAGGGGAGAAGGGAAAGAGCGGAGCGGAGTCTTGGCTCTGCTGAGGCCTGCCACATCTTTCCTTGGCAGGCGGCCATCTTCCTCTCTCCCCCTCACCCACATGAGCACTTTCCTTCCGTCATCTCGGGTGGTTGGGATGCATTGGTGCCCCTCCATTGTCGTCTTCAGAGGGGATTAAAATACACCAAGACAGTCTGTGACTGGAATAGAAAAGGAGCTGCAGCTTGGGAACGAGACGCTGGCGGCGGGAGGGAATCCTCCGTTGCGTGCCGTTCCTTTTCCAGCAGAATAAGGGGTGCTTGGCCTGGCGGCATGCCAGAGAGACCTCTGGGTTTGCCAGGAGTGTCAGGAGGAGCTCTCTTTCTCCTTTCTGCCCCACAGTTGCTTTAAACATCAAGGTGGGATTGGAATGTGCATCCCACCCAAGCGGCCATGTTGGGTGGCGTCTCTGGCAACCAACCAAGTGGGAGTCTGTCAGGCCTCCGCTCTGGAATAAAATCCACTGGGAAGTTCTCCTGCACAGGCTCTGGGGGTTAGCAGGAACTGTGCAAAAGCACAGGGCGAGCGCGTTGGTTTTGGTGGTGTTACACCGGCCTTGCTCCTTGTTAGGAAGATGGAGGAGGGCAGGTGCCATTTTGGATCTCCCCTTCCCTAATTTCTTTGGCTGGCCCAACTTTTAGCCCAGTTAAGAGGGCAGTTGAGGCATGCCAGCAACCATGATTTCTTGTGGAATCGAGCCTCTTTCCCCCTCTCTCAAATATGAAACAGCCCTGCGGAGGGGAGCAGAAGCTTCCATTTCTGTTACTGGTTATCCACAGTTCAGCACTGTGGTTCCTGCCCTGGTTAATCCTCACCGTGGTTTGTTAGGCCAGCTTCGTAACCCATGATTAGGAATTGGCTTGATCATCGTTAATATTAACTGTGGTTTGTTTGGGTCTGATAGAATGGCAAGCTGTAGTTAAAGAAGAATGGACGCCAAGCTCTTTCTCGTGGCCATAACAGAGAGGAGTGAGCCCAGTGCCCGTCTGGACAATTGCCAGGAGGCAGAATTGGTCACCCTCCTTCTGTCTCACCATTGGTTATTCTTCCTGGGGATGATGGGAGCTGTAGTCCAACTGGCGGGCACCAGGTGGGCGAAGGCCGGTCTCGGTTGGCTGCTTGGAGGCACTTCTCTGGGAGGTTGTGTGTCGTCTTCTCCTTCCGCTTCAGTTGGGCCAATGCAACTTTGTGCTGGTCTTGCCCCTGCTTTTTGTTTAGTTACTATTGTATTGTCAGAGGTCCATATTTTAAAAAACGAACAGAAAAGACTTTGGTGCAGCAGGCACCAAAGAAGCCAGTTGAGTCCATGCGGGGAAATCCTGCACGCTCAGAATGACGCACAAGCCTTCGTGCGGCCAGGCAGCAGTCTGGGGGCAACCCAGGCTCAGCGATGCTGGGGAAGCGCCAGCAGATGTGTGGAAGAACCTCTCTGCTCCGGAAGCAATGGAGCGCCACTTTGGGAGGCCTCTGCACTCGCCTTCTTCTCCTTTTTTGAATCACTGCGAGGTGGTTCTGTTCCCTGTCGGGCCTTTGTGTACGCCGGGCAAGGAGGCTCTTGGCTCCGTTTTGCATACCTGGGTGTTGACTCTTTTGAATCTGCTTTAACCATTAATTGGGCCGATTTCCTTCCTCTTCCCCCAGTGCAATTAAGTATGTTTTATTTAAGCAAATTGTTTCTGGTCTGACGCGCAAAGGTGCACGAGGCCCTCGGGGAAGGTTTTTGCTTTTCCTGGCTCCTCTTTTTTCAGCACTTTCTTCCAAGGCCAGAATCAGCGATACAGTCGAGCAAAGCTCCCCTGTGCCGCAGACTCCCAAAGCTGCAATCCTAGGCTTGCCTAAGCAGGGGAAAGGGCCTACAATTCCCAGCATACCCTAGCCAGCCATGCTAGATCATGTCTGTCCCCATTATAGGACTTTTCTTTCTAAATGAGCGTGGGGGGCTTCCCCTCTCCCCCATATATTTGCACCGACCCTGCAGGTTTGATGTAAGGCTTGCTTCAAACATGTGAAACTAAATGCCGTCTAAATGGTTTGTTATCGCAGTCTTCCACTGTACGCAGCAAATTGCAGTGGTAGGAGCAGGAATTCAAGTCATTAAACATTTTTAGAGATCGATTCCTTTATTGAGGACTTTGATACGAGATTGCTATATGACAGGCTGAATTATGTTTTTAAATCTCTCCATGGCCACAGTCACCCTTTTTAATTTGTGAAAGAGCAGTTAACGCTTTCCAGGTCCATCTGCGTCCAGTTCTTCTGTCCCAGTATTTCCTCAGTCTCTCGGTGCGTGAGTGAGGGAAAGGGGGTACCAAGTCTACCTTGCTTTCTGGACTCTCCCCCTGTTCTTCCCATCCCAGAATCGATGCGTGTGTTCCGCAGGTGTGTTTACACAGATCCCCACACACAGCTGGGTGGCATGCAGCTTACTGCTGCATGCAAAGGCCTGTGGATTGGGGTGCCGTTCCAGTGTTAACACCGGGAGTAAAATAACAGGCTCTCTTCCGTCTTATCCCAAACCTTGGGACAAGCATGTACCTCCAGAGTCTTTGATTTTGCCCAGATGGCGTGATGGACCAGTGTAGAATAGGAGTTCCAAAGTTCATAACTGCAGGCTAAAGCTATCCCATCTGGGGTCCCAGTCTGCCCCCCTTTCTCCCAACCTCTGGTTTTCTGGCTTTTGTGCCGTTTTTCTCCAATTCTAAAAGAGCGAAATGCCTCTCCTAAGGTGTATATACTGAGGCATAAGTGCTTGAAGCTGAAATACGTTGGGGTGTGACCCCAGTTTTTTGGCCTTTGGCCCTGCTTGCTAATGGGATGCAGCTTCGGGATGTTCTCCAAGACGCACTTCAGCCCTCGGGACGAGAGAGGGGCAAACGGCCCGCCGTGGACCAACAGAGGTCCTCTCCCGGGGTGTCCTTCAGATCTCTCAGTTCTGTGTTGGTGGTAGGAAGACGGCTCTGTCTACTCTTGCTCTCCATTTCAGTGCGGACTGCAGGGTTGGGAGTGTACTTCAGCAAGGCATCCTCTGTGAGCTGCCTCTCTCTTGGAGTCTGCGTTCTCACAGCCATGGGCATCAGCTACCCGTGCCCCTCTTCCTCCTCGTTCTCATCATGGCTACCGCTTGCCAGGTGGAGAATCCAAGGAGCAAAGAGGCCATGGCACCTGCTGTTGCTCCTTCTCCCCACCAGCAGTGTCTGGCCAGAGCAGAAAGCAGGGGAGCCGGCAGGCCAAAGAGCGACTCCTTTGGCATGTGCCCACCTGTGGCTCCCCTTGACAGCATCCTCCAGGCGTCCTTACCTCACCTCTTGAGAACTTGGACTCTAAGCCGAATGTCCTCCCCTTCTGCGCAACCATAATATGTACCTCACTCTGAGTGTGTATGCTCAGCAGAGAGTTAATTTTGGTAATCAGCAGTCACAAGATTTGATGGTTGTGAGTTGCTTTGACAAACTGATGGCAGATAAATCCGTCAGTCCCCCTGCCCCCATCTTGAATGCTACCTGAAGCAGTGGGTTTGCAGGTGTGATTTCTCTGAATGCCAGGTGCAGGGGAGCAGTGAGAAGCAGGATCCACTTTGATGTCCTTTTGAACGTCTCAGCAGCCACTGGGAAATAGATGGCTGTGTGTCCAGCCCGGAAGGGCTCTCTTGTGTGAGAGAGACACTCTGCGCATGTTCAGAGGTGCTTCTTTGTTGGAGCTGCACAGTGGTTGTGAGAGCTCATGGGCGAGGGACCAAAAGAAAAAAGAAAACCCAACCCAAGGGAGTATCTATGGCACGGCCTCCTTTCTGCCTCCAGTTCACCCTTGTTTTAACTCAGAGTATTCTGAGACTGGTCTTTTGTCCTGTGGTAATTGCCATGGCCTTATTTTGGTCTTGTTTTTCGCACACCATCAGATAGTCCCAGAAAGCACCAGGTGGTGAATTAAAGTTTCCATTGTGGCTGAATCACCCAGTGGCCTCGCTTCGTCCCTCTCTGTGAAATATTGAGAGCTAATTCTGTAACCAAACAAAAGCGAGCCTCAAGGCTGTTTGTGTCCAAGGTACACGGAGGGACTTGGCAGCAGAAGTCAGCTGGATTTATCTGTTGTAAGTCCCTGGTTTTGCTCTGGCGTAGAAATGAAGAGAATCTGAAGTGCTCTCTTTGTGCAGGCAGGAGGTTATAGCCAGCTCCTGGCTTTGAGCTTAGTGAGAATCTTTCTCTATCCAAAGGAAAAATACACTTCAGTGTATCTGATAAAGCTGGAAATGCCATGCCATTATTTGGCGTTAGACAGGACTGAGAGAATATAAAACCTGCACCTATCTAATCTGTCTTGATTACCAGTGTCTAGGTTCAATTCACCATTTTGGTCCTTATTCTTAAAGCCATTCTTAAGGCTTAGGAAGGACCTGAGATTGCTTTTGGTACGATAGTGTTCTTCCCCAGCCTACTGCCAACAGCAGCTCCCATCATTCCCGATGACTGAGGCTGATGGTAGTCGTAGTCAAAGCATCTGGTGGGTGCACAACGCAGGCAAGACTTCGTGTTGTGCAATGCTGGCAACGAGTTGCATGGGCAGCTTGTCGGCAAAATAGTGTGAACAGAAAAGAATAGATGGCTTTGATCTGTTTCTAGGTACCAAGTTGGTCCATCACGTCATTTGTGAAAGGACGGTTCAAAGGTGCAACCTACACGTGATGCTCAATGGTCTGTTGTCTCTTGGGTTCCTATGAGTTTTTTTAAAACCCCAAAATCTCTGAGGAGTCGCTATCAGGACTCGTATCCGTGCAGAGGACAGGGTACCTTTTCTTCTTGCCCTACAGTTGGTTTTTCTTATCAAAAACTCTCCCACTGAGTTGATTTTCAGTCCGTGGCGGGGAAACAAAACAAATCCAAGTCCCTGTATTCTTTCCCATGAAGAGACAAGAACTGCTCACTCTGGCAAGAGAAATGTCCCGGCTTACCAAAAGCCAACCAGGAAATCACGGCAGAAAGAAACATCCAGCTTGGGACTTCCAGGTCCGTAGCTTGGTGTCTTAGCCATTATGCACAAACCCCACCTTTGGTGAAGGGTTGTGGGCATTGCTTACTGTCCCTCCATCTTACAAGGAGGTGGGAAGTAGCTTGAGTTTCCTCTGTTGATATTCCAGCAGCCTCAGCTGTGCAGAAGGTCAGTCAGTTAATACCTTATTTGCTAAAACAAAGGTCATTGCGAAACGAAGCACTTGAATCACTCGCCTCTTTTTTCTCTCTGGAATGTTGCTCATAATCCTTCCATCATCCCCAGGGAAGGCATGACAGTTAAACTAGTTCCAGCCCCTCTGCTTGTGAACTTCACAGTGGGCAGCTGAGGAAGGAACGGGGAGAGTTGCATTTTCTTTCCCTGTGGCCCTCCCCGTCACCCCAAGCCCCACTGTGCAGCATCTCCCTTCCGCTGAGGAAATGGCCCAGCCTGGTGGGGTCTCTTGCAGAATCGGCCCTGCTTGGCCCCTCTGTGGGTTGCTTAGCCAGGAGCAATCTGGGGGTTTTCCAGATCTCTTCCTCCATGGTTGAATTCTTACATCCGGCGGCGCTCATGCTCCTCAGCGCTTTCTGAGTGGCGCATTTCCGGAAAGGCAAGAATGTGTGAGAATTCTGCACACACATGCATGTGGAAGAAGGAGCATGAAGCTCACCTTGTCATGTGGGACTGGAGAGGGGAAGCTCAGTGCCACGTGCCTGAGCCAGGCCTGAACAGCCGAAGGCTTTTAAGGAGGAAGATGTTCCAGGTGGGGCGTGAGGGGGTGGGAAAGCAAGCCGCAGGTGAACGGCCGGCAGGTTCCCACACATGGAAGGAAGGAACTGAAGGCAGCTCTGTTTGCCTTCCAGCTCTGGGAAATGAACGGCGGCACTGTCCGGCCTTATATAAAGACTGTGTAAATACCAAGAAGAGCTGCCCCTTTATGATCCTGTGAATATCCTTCAAGGTCATTTGCCTCTTGTGCAGAGCAGGCTGGAACGTAAGAAAGGGTGGGCCACGGTGCCAGTGTTTTTCCCTTTCTGGGTTTTGGGCATCTTTGCTGTATTTTTCCTCGATGTATGAGGTGCCCTTGTTTCCAGCGGGAACAGCTTGGGAACAGCAGCTGCTTGCAAAATGGCATCACATGGTTCACCCCAGAACCCCTGAAGCACCTTGGGGTGCGTTCGTCACTTTGCACGCCTCCTTAGAAGCAAATGAGGAAATCACCCAGCAACGCTTCCAAATAGCACGAGTGTGTGACTACTCAGAAGTAGGGGTGTGCAGCATGTCTGTTCACCAGTAAAGCAGGACAGGACCATTCAGCAGCTTCCTCCCCAGGCCAAATCCTGACTTACTGGCTGGGAAAAACTCTTCTTTCTGAGGGGAGGATTTTTCCTGCCAAGCTCAGAAAGGGGGAAAGGGACGCTGGCAGGGATGGCAAACCTCTACAAGCGATAATTGGCCCGGAGCCCAGAAGTTCCCCCTGCCTGCTCCAGGCACAACGTATGTGAGAAGGGAAGCCAGAAGATTTGATTGAGCACAGGAGCCAGACTCTTAGATCATCTTCAGATGCTCCAAGGGTATATGCTGAGCATGCGTGGGAATGGGGCTGGGAGAGAATTCCAACCCTTGGAGATCTTGTATTGTCAGTGGATGGTATGCCATCTTGCAGACCAGTTTTGGTGGAAAGGTGGAACAGAGGTGAAGATTGTGGTGGAAGGGCTCCGCTCCAGTGTACACAGGCCTTCTGGACCAGGTGGGCCAGGTGTTTGGGACATCTTCGAGCATTCCTGACGCTTGGCCATGGTGGCAGGAGCTTCTGGGAGATTGAAGACAAGACATCTGGGGAGCTAACTTTCACCTTCCACTGCGCTGGTCCGTTGGCCGAGTTCCTTGCTTCCCAGAACATGTTTCACTGTATGCATCTTGATGCTTTAAAGTAACCTGGGATCTTGGAGACGTGCCAGGCTCATTTAGGAGGATTGGGTACCAGGTCCCTGAGCTCCTGGAGGGCTGCTGTTCATCAGACTTGCCAATCCTGGACTAGACAGAGGGTTTAATGAAACTTTCAATTTTTGAATGTGGTCTTTAAGTATAATTGACAAATGGACTAATATATGGACAGTTGGGGTGTCTTTCTTGAAGTTTATGCGTTTATCATCTTGACCAATATCTTGTCACATATAGAAGGAAATATACCGTATTTTTCGCTCTATAAGACGTGCCTGACCATAAGACGCACCTAGTTTTTAGAGGAGGAAAACAAGAAAAAAAATACTCTGAATCAAATGGGCACATCATCACAGGCACATTCCCCATCACTTCCCCATGGGCTGCACATCTGACAGACTTACTGCACACACATATTTGCCCTATAAGACACACAGACATTTCCCCTTACTTTTGAGGGGGGGAAAAGTGAGTCTTATAGAGCAAAAAATACGGTAATTACATAGTGTTGAGGATAGTTTTAGACCAAATTGTATGTAAGAAAGCTTACATTTATTTGTTTTTGTGTTTGTTTGTTTGCTTGCTTTTTTCGCTGTTTAGGTTTATTTTGAATTATTTAAAAATAGGTTTTAAAATAGTGGGCTAAAGGGAAAATCAGAGCTGATATAAGGCTGTTTTCACTGTACCAGTTTCTGGACTGTACCACTTTATTATTTGATTTATTTGATTTTTTAGCCCGCCCCATTAGCCACACATCTCCCTGGGCGGGTTGCAGACAATAAAGCAAGTAAAAACCAAACAAAACCAATACAAAACATGAAAAACACAATACCAGGCACTTAATCACATAATTGTAAAAAGCTCATCCTATCACATCTTAACAGAGCCCAGGATTGCATAAAAGGCAGGTGCAAGTGCGAGCCAAAAGTTTGAATTCTGCCTTAGAGTCACCCACACCCTCTGGGCTCCCCATGGACGCAAGGCTGGTGTGTCAGAAACAAGCTTCTCCTCCAACCTGGTTAATGTGGTGGGTTTGAATACGTGTGGACTGGTTTTGTTTTAGTGGGGAACTTGCAAAAGTCCCTTTCCCCCAGAGGCAGCTGCAAGGGAACAGCTCAGCAACAGGTGCGTTGTATGAAGATGCTGGCAGAAAGTTTCATCTGAATGGCTCAAAAAACCTAGTAGGGATCAGTGAGGCTGTTTATACCCACATTTAACCCCTTTTTCTAGCAGGTGTGCAAGCAGGTTTCCTCAGGTATAGGTCCTATTGTGAGTGGACCTTTGTGCCAGTGTGCGTAGGATCGGGTGTGAATGAGTGAGAGAATGTGGAAGGGCACACTTCTGTGTCCTGCATCTTGCATACTCTCAAGGGGAAGCCCTTGGAGCATTTTTTTTAGACTTTCGGTATCATCATCATCATCATCATCATCATCACTTGTTTCATTCCTGTCCTGCCTCACAGCCAAATCACTCTGGGTGGTTTACAACAGTCCACTAAAAAGTCCACAAAAATACAATAAAACATCATAAAAAAGAGAAAAATGCATTTAAACAGCTAAAAATAGATGATAATGCATAATAGTATAGGATAGCAAAAGAATGACTCTGAGACACGTCCAGTGACTCCCCCCCCCGCCCCACAAGCCATTGGGTGGCCAAATAATTTTTTTAGCCTGGCACCCAAAAGACGATAAATTTGGTGCCAGTCAGGTTGCAATGGGGAGGTTGTTCCAAAAGCAGGGGGCCAACACAGAGAAGGCCCTGCCCCCTGCTGCCTTCCTCTGCACTTGAAGGAAGGCCGCAGAGGTGGAGCATAGTGTCTTAAGTAGATTGCAGTTGGGAGAAGTTGGTATTGTGGTCCTAAGCCTTTAAGCCTTTATAGGATAAGACCAGCACCTTGGGTGGGGGCTGGAAGCACAGGGGCAGCCAATACAGCCGGGCCAGAATCCATGAGCCACAGTTCTTAATCTGGCTACTCTGTTCTGCACCAGCTGCAGCTTCTGATAGCTGCGTCCAGCCCCTGGGGTGCTGAGGACCCTGCTTCATCCTGGGGGGCAGAGGCCGGTTGTGCTTGCCCAGGGCCGAAGCAAGGTTGCACCCAGCAAGGGAGAGCGGGGTTCCCCTGGAGGGCACTCGGGCACCTTGGCTCTTACAAGCAGCTCTCCCCTTCCCAGTCCTTTGAGAGAACACCATTTCTGACTAGGGCCACTCGGAAGCAAATTGGGTGCCCCCAGCCACTGCCTTCACACACATTCTGGGCCACACGTGAGGGCTGGAAACAAGAAGCCAAGGCTGGCAGCTGCCAAGCAATGCCATTGTCTGTCCCATGGCAGCTTTGTGGTGGTGCTGAACACTGTTTCTCCAATTGCCAAACGGGCTCACAGGTACACCTCTAAGTGAAACTGTCCAAATTGGGCCCAAAGTGTCAATATTTTGTGTGGCCACCATTATTTTCCAGCACTGCCTTAACCCTCTTGGGCATGGAGTTCACCAGAGCTTCACAGGTTGCCACTGGAGTCCTCTTCCACTCCTCCATGACGACATCATGGAGCTGGTGGATGTTAGAGACCTTGCGCTCCTCCACCTTCCGTTTCAGGATGCCCCACAGATGCTCGATAGGGTTTAGGTCTGGAGACATGCTTGGCCAGTCCATCACCTTTACCCTCGGCTTCTTTAGCAAGGCAGTGGTCGTCTTGGAGTCGTTTGGGGTCGTTATCATGTTGGAATACTGCCCTGCGGCCCAGTCTCCGAAGGGAGGGGATCATGCTCTGCTTCAGTCTGTCACAGTACATGTTGGCATTCATGGTTCCCTCAATGAACTGGAGCTCCCCAGTGCCGGCAGCTCTCATGCAGCCCCAGTCCATGACACTCTCACCACCACGCTTGACTGTAGGCAAGACACACTTGTCTTTGTACTCCTCACCTGGTTGTCGCACCACACGCTTGACACCATCTGAACCAAATAAGTTTATCTTGGTCTCATTAGGCCACAGGACATGGTTCCACTAATCCATGTCCTTAGTCTGCTTGTCTTCAGCAAACTCTTTGTGGGCTTTCTTGTGCATCATCTTTAGAAGAGGCTTCCTTCTGGGACGACAGCCCTGCAGACCAATTTGATGCAGTGTGCGGCGTATGGTCTGAACACTGACAGGCTGACCCACCACCCCTTCAACCTCTGCAGCAATATACGTCTATTTCCCAAAGCCAACCTCTGGATATGGCGCTGAGCACGTGCACTCAACTTCTTTGGTCGACCATGGCGAGGCCTGTTCTGAGTGGAACCTGTCCTGTTAAACCGCTGTATGGTCTTGGCCACCATGCTGCAGCTCAGTTTCAGGGGCTTGGCAATCTTCTGATAGCCTAGGCCATCTTTATGTAGAGCGACAATTCTTTTTTTCAGATCCTCAAAGAGTTCTTTGCCATGAGGTGCTATGTTGAACTTCCAGTGACCAGTATGAGAGAATGAGAGCGATAACAACAAATTTAACACACCTGCTCCCCATTCACACCTGAGACCTTGTATCACTAACGAGTCACATGAAACCGGGGAGGGAAAATGGCTAATAATGCCCAATTTGGACAGTTTCACTTAGAGGTGTACTCACTTTTGTTACCAGTGGTTTAGATGTTAATGACTGTGTGTTGAGTTATTTTGAGGGGACAGCAAATTTACACTGTTATACAAGCTGTACACTCACTACTTTACATTGTAGCAAAGTGGCATTTCTTCAGGGTTGTCACATGAAAAGATATAATAAAATATTTACAAAATGTGAGGGGTGTACTCACTTTTGTGATATACTGTAAGTCTCACTGAATTCAGTGGAACGTATTTTGCGTGTAGCTTTATGCTGTGAATCGCTTTGATTTCTGCAGTCCCTTTATTTGGCTTGTTCTTTCCTTAACTGTTAATCTGTTTTGTACAAATGCTGGATTTATTGAGACTTTGGCGATAGTGAACATATTTCCACTAAAATGGACACCGAACCTGTTCTTTCGCCATGTGCTCCCTGCTATTCACAGCAAGGCTGCAGCTCACCCTCCCTTTCCCCCCCGTCTTGCTCTTGCTCCAAAACTCTCGGTTCAAGTTGGCTGCAAATGGCATGTTTTCCTGCTGACGCCACTTCAGTGTCTCTGATGTCTCTTTTCTGTGCTGCAGGAAGGACGGATGCATCCCCACTCGTGACTTGTCCTTGGGATTCATGGCGAAAATATGAACCTGGCACTTGAGGGAGGCAGGACGGGCTTCCCGGTGACTCTTTGCTGAGCCATCCTCGGTGTCTAAGGGGAGAAGAATTCCAGAGCTATCTGTGCCCTGGCTTCGTTCCCCCGTTCCCCACCATTCCAGCAACCTTTGCTGTTCTGTTTGGCCGTTTTCTTCTAGGAAAAAAGCCATAGTGAGACATTTTTCCCCACTACTCCGTGTCTCAAGTAGCACATGGGCTTGATAAACACAGTCCTTTGGAGACAGAGCGATCGTTTCCTGAAAATACCAACGGCTCTTCAGCCAAATATTTCAGTCCCTGGCGAACCAGATTCGGCCAGCTCTTTTAAAAATGCCATCTCCAGTGGCTGCCACTGCCCGCCTGCTCCAGGTCTGGGACCAGCGTTTGTTTACCTGCCTGAAACGGTACACAAATCCTGGGCACTGTGGCTTTCGATAACTGGGTCGTGTTTGTGAGCCCTGCAGCTCACAGCGGCTTCTGGGCAGGCAACTGGCCAGCCTCTCGGTGTTCTTGCAAGTGCCTGGGGTGGCTTGAACCCCGGTAACTGGCTCCTGAGTCAAGGGCCTCTCTCGGGGCTTTCTGAAGTGCCGTCCCTGGTGGGTGGGAACAAGGAGAGGGCATTCTCATTAGAGCTGTGCCCCATGGTGGCAGCAGGGCCTTGGGGTAGATATTTGGGCCCCCGCTCAGCAGAATGAGGGCTCCACATCTGGTAGGGTTGGCTTCTCACAAGTAAACGAAGCAATGCACCTAACGACCCATCCCCACGTCTCCTGCATCTGCACTGCAAAATCATTAGGCTTCATGTCCAAAGCCATCTTACTGTACTGATTTGAGTGGTTCCATATAGCCTGAAGTGCCTGATCTTGCCAAATCTTAGAAGCTAAGCAGGGCCGGGCCTGGTTGAAATCTGGATGGGTGACGCAGATGTTGCGAACCTCCCAGCTTCGGCAACAGGCGGTATAGAAATGTAATGTAAAATATTCAGTCATGGGAGAGGTTTGCCTAACGCCTGCGCCATTACGGTGTCAGTGCCAGATGGAACTCTAGATTCTTCCAGGCTTTTAAAAACTCTGCAATCCAGATTTTATGCATTTTAAAGTTTGTTGTTGTTTGCATGTTGGAATCTTTTTCTTCTTTGTACCCCATAAATGGCCTGGAAACGGGTTGAAATCTCTAAATAATAAAGAAAAGCAAAGAGTAGAGACTTTACAGTGGCTTCCTCAAAGGGGATGGCAAGACCTTTGCAAGAGCTGTAGGGAATGTTCTTGGCTTGGATTATGAGCAAAATGTTTAGTGCTGTGTTTGGTTTATATTTGCTTTAGCACTAGTTGTTTGTTGGGTTGTAGTGGTACAGAGCCACACAATAGTTGTGTTTTGTTTTGTGAGCAAGGGATGCTGAGGCTGCGAGATGAGGATAAATCCTCACTTCTGGTACCCCCAGTGGCTCATGGGCCTCTTCTTCCTCACCAGGGCTAGCTGAGCAGGCAAGGAGGCCAGCCGTCTGCTGCTCTTCCGTCTCACCACCACCGTTGTCTGGTCCAGGGGACGAGGTGGGCGAGCCAGTGGGCTGCAGTGAGGAAGAGGAAGTTGATCAAGCTGGGACCTGGGCAGAGCCTTAGGATAGGCGAACACCCTGTCCGTGCTGGCTTCCCTTCCACACTGGAAGCAAGCTTGGGATACTCTATGCCAATGAATATTTGAACCACTTAGGGGCCAGGGCAGGCTGGATGCAGCTCGCAAACAAGATCTCTTATGCTAGGAAGAAAGAGCTCTTTGCACAGATTTTCATATTTCTGATTGAATACTCGGAGGGCCTCCAGTTTAGGTTAATCTAAAGTTCCGATATCAGATGCCCCAAAGTCTGCCTTTTTCACAGCTTCTTCCCAAGCAGACAGAAACCCTTCTAGCAGTTCGAACACTTGCAGGAGCAGGAGGGGGGACTGCACAAGCCTGAGGTTTACCACTGTTTGTGCATGCAGGCTGTGGGTTAGCACTGCATTTTTAAGGAGGTCTCATGGGTCATTCTGGGGGATCTCTCTCCTCTGGCAAATGCACTTCCTGTCTCGGATCCCGGAGTTCCTTTCAGCTGTGTGGCTTTTGATGTAAGTTCCCTTTCGGTGAATGTGGCTCTTACGGGGTTTTGTGCAGAGGAGGATGTCTGTGCAGTGGCTCTTAGGCTCATGGGAGCAACATGCAGAACAGAAGGGGCACGGTCCGTTTCTGTCGTCTTAAAAAACTAGTCATCTTTCACCTTCCAGAGAATACTGTCTCACCAACATTATGTCACTGCAGCTGACAGAAGCACGTAAAAATGAAACCATAATGAATTAAATGGTTAATAGACAGGAGATCCTGCCTTTTTCCTACAAAGGGCTCAAGGCAGCTTACATCATTCTCCTCCTCCATCTTATCCCCACAACAACAACCCTGTGAGGTAGGTTGGGCTGAGAGTCTGTGACTGGCCCAAAGTCACCCAGTTGGCTCCATGGCTGAGCGGGGACTGGAACCCAGGTCGTCTGAGTCCCAGTCCCAGCTCTTAACCACTACACCACACTGGCTCTAAAATGCTCTAAAATACATAAGAGAAAGAAGACAGTGTGCTTTGCTTCCACAAAGTCAGAATAGTCTAGTTATACCCATTAATCTTTCCAAAAAGACACATGACGGGCCAGTACTTGCATTGGGCTTGTGTCAGTTTTGCTTCTCTTGATGTGGCTGCAAACATTTGCCAGAAAATGTACTGGAGGAGCTGAACTTGGCCAACAGAAACCTTCTGCACCGGAGAAAAGGATGATAGAAATCCTTGGGCTTGTTTAGCATGCATGTTTTATCATATGATGATTGGCAGGGGTAAATAGACCATTGCAGGTAGAATACTCTGTAAGTAGCAGGCAGCTATGGATAGAATTCCAACATACCCACAATGGACAATTTGTTTTTATTAATGGAGTACGTCTTATTAATGACAGGGCGTTTTGGAGGGTGTGCATTCATGAGGTCACCATACGGCAGCAATGACTTGATGGTTCTTAAGAACTAATGTATGTAGTTTGAGTATTTGCTTTTGTTTGGTCCTAACAGAGGTTGTAGGTTACAGTTACTGGTAGAACTGAGCTGGTGTGTGTGATCAGATAGAGGCCAGTTGTCACTTTAACTGTTTGCTTTCTCCCAAAGTATTCTGGGGATTTAAGTTTAGAGATGAGCCGATGATTCTGTTTAGAGGTGGATGAGCATCTCCCTTGCAGAATTGCAGTTCCCAGTACTCCGTGGTGTGAATGTCCCCCTTTATGTCTGAAAAATCCAGAGTGTGTCATTGTGTTAATCTATTAGAGCAAGCACAGCACAAATTAAGGTAGCCATGTGGCCTCTTTTAAAGAGGTCCATCCTCAGTCTGAAGGGACTCTCTATTTGAAGAATAGGGTTTATTTTGTCGTGTATTCATTAGGATTTATAAGCGGCTACCTTGATGCAAGGAGCCCCGATCTTGGTGAAGGAAGTGACTGTAGGGCATCTGACTTCCTGGACGTTAATTCTCTCGTTTTCTGATCAACAGCACTTGGAAGCCTGCACTCTGGAGAGCAAGTGACTGAGGAAAGACGCCCCTTCCATTGCTCAGGCGCCCAAGCTCCACGCCCTCATGGAGTCTGAGAGCTCAGTCACCAACCAGTAGCAGCGGAACTGGGATGTTTACGTGGAAGTGCCTCATCCTTTGGGCTGTGCTGGTCACAGCCACACTGTCTTCTGCAAGACCAGCACAAACCCTGCCAGAGCAAGGTAGGAAAGCGAGTGTTACTTTTGCTGCCGCTGGGTAGAAATGTGCAGCCCCTTGCACCTCACCTGCATTCCTGCAGTCTTGGTGGAGGGACCGTGTGCAGCGGCTGCTTGCTGGTGGGTGTTCATGCGAAGAAAACCAGACTAGATTAGTGCCTCTCCAAGAACGTAAATTCTTCTTTGCACAATGAACAAACCAGTAAATGCGGTCTTTGGAAAGAACAGGGGCTATTTCAACATCGATACTTGGCTCAGCCCGCAAGCTTCCCCCCTCCCCCATTAAAAGAGGCTAGCCTTTTTGTCTTTTTCCCCCATGATCCTTCTCTAGAATCGCGTTGAATGCTTCCCAAAGCTTGAAAGGGCTTTTAGGCTCATGAGAACACAAACCAAGCAACCCCCTGGCTTTGGCAAATGGTTGCCCTGTTGTCCATGACATTACTGCAAGGTGAACTGGATCTTGTAGAAAGCTGCTGAAGGCATCTGTTTCGGAGAAGGCGGGTTCCGGATGTGCTGCGGTGACCTTCCAAAGCACGTTTTTCAAACGGCGTCATTGCATTTGGTCTGAAATAACTGATTCTGTCCATTCAGGAAGGTGGTGGGGGATTGATCCCTTTTGCCAAAAACAGGCGGGGACTGTAGGCAGCCATATCCCCATCCTGACCTGACTGGGAGGTAGCCGTTTAAAATGCAGCGCTTAGAAGCTGCTGCTCTGTTGGTGAAGCAGAGGAGGAAGCTTTGAATGTCAGTTACCAGTTCTAAACTGGCCCAAGAATGGGCAGATGAACTCAATTGAGATATTGGGAGGAACCCCAAAGCACTGGATTCTCCTTATTCGCTATTGGAATGGGTGTGAATCTGGGAAATCACTAAGTTTGCATGTGCCGGATATGAAGTTGGTGTTGTGCATTGAAGAACTTGATATAGGCGCGTTAATGGTAGTAACTCATAAAGGTTTAAAAATGCCAAACATAATAAAAAGACTCATGTTTGGCCAGGTTCTCCATCAGGAAAGAGGAGGTGGGAAAGGACTAGCCAGTCCAGAGGGGCCCAGCTGCTTGCCCAGCGGGGGAGTCCGTGCCCACCCCTTTCCTTCTGGGTCTGGAGAGGGCCTGGGCCACATCAATCAAGCATGAGGGCCCAATTCCAGCCCGAGCCATTTCTGTTGACTGTTTCTTGGTTTGTTTTTAATATGCGGCATTTCAGAACAATGTCTTCCCAGGGAGCCCTGCATCAGCAGCCATTGCAAGCATGAAATATGGCTAAAATGACCTCATTGCATCTCTCAAACGGGAAACGAGGCAAAAGACACACCCGCGGCTCGAAGCACTCCACGCAGTGTGCGGTCCAGGGCACAACCCTAGTGAAATCAATCAGAACAAAAGCAGCAAGAGTTTAATTGACTGCTTGCTCAGCCCAGTGTCTTCCCGTGTCACCCTGTCTTCTCTTTCCGAACGGTGGATAGCATTGGATGTGCAAGCAGGCCTTTCGTTTCCCCAGTCGTGCGCGTGCTTCTGGCCCGGGGGTGGGGCAGGTATGGAGAAGCAGCGTCTGTGGCAGAACAGCAGCCTTGCCCACAAAAGTCCCATGTTCACTCCCTGGGGTCTCCAGCTCGGGCTGGGAAGAGCCCCAGCCCAAAACCCTGTCGTGTTGCTGCCGGCCCGTGTCTGCTGTACTGGCCTAGATGGACCCACAGTCTTAACATAGAAGCATAGAAACAGAGCGAGTCAGAAGGGGCCTCCTGGGCCATCCAGTCTGACCCCCAGCTCCAGCCGGCTCCGCTCAGCACATGCCTGCCATGTGCGTGCCCAGCCTGTCCTTGAACCCCTCACCAGTGGGTCTCCGCCACCTCCCGTGGAAGTGAGTCTTGCTCACTCTAGGGCAGCTTCCTGTTTTCCTGTAGACCAAGAGGCGTATGCAAAAGTGCTCCCCGTCCGCCGCTTCTGTTAACCGATTTCCCCCTTTCTAGGTTAGGGTAATGGAGTTTGTCTGTTATTAATGAATAATAATAGACATATTCCATTAACCTTTTGCCTCAAGGTTAGGGTAGTCCTAGGAGGAGCCCATCACCTTGCCTCTGGGCTTCTTGTCCGCTCCGTAGGAACCTCAAGAGGTCAGAAAAGAAAAAAGAAAAGATGGAACCCAGCGGCGTGTGGTCTGTTTTCTGGGTTGCTTGCTTCATGGCCAGGCTCCTGGAATGCCTTAGTCCTTCACAATTTTAAGGAAATAGAGTTTATTTGTTAGTCTTGGAAGTGGAGTGACTCCCAATTTGTATACATGAAACAATACTGTCTGTAATGCAGTAATGCAGAGATTTTGGTTCAGGGCAGGTATGGAGTGCCAAGATGCGGCCTCCAGGCGCAGAGGGGTGAATCTGAGCCACATTGTGCAGCTTGTGGCCTTTTGAGATTAATAAGCAAATACAGCGAGTGGTACACACAGACTGCTGGGAAGTGAGAAATGAGCACGTACCACTTTTCAGGTTGCATCTTCTTGGGAGAGGAGGATGTGGGCAAGCAGCTGCAAATGTGTTCCATGAATCCATCCTTTTTCTCCCTGTATACGTTGGCTGTAAAGTTTGTGTGTCTGCCAGTATCTTGCTTGTGAAGGCATCTTGCTTGCTTTCGCTCCATGCGGGATTTCATGCCGAAGGGTCGAGTGTCTTCTAGTCAAGGGATGGTCCAATCCACATGTTACACAGAAGTTCTGATATTCCTGGTAAAGCAAACCTTAGAACGGTCAAGGAGTGCAAAACGCTTCTTAATTTAGGTTCAATTCAAGTTACGTGGTTTTCAGTACACCAAGTTCTGTACAGGGTGTGCTCCCCCCGCCTTCAAAAACCAAGCCCTGCATTTCCTGGAATTACAGGGCCAGATAGGTGGAATAGTGGCTGGTGTATAGAGCTCAGTTTGCAAATCGGCCTCTAGCAGAGCTAATGGAAGTTAAGGGGCATTTCATTAGCCGCGGACACTTCCTGACGTGAACACCCGGCCCTGTGGCTTGAAGGACTGCCGTGGCTCCCAGGATCGCAGTCATCGTCAAAGTCAGCAGTCCCACCTGCAGAGTGAACTTGATATTTGTAGAATCTGCTCTTACCATGCTTTCCTTTTTAAAGGAAAATTGATCCTGCTGTTACGGGGGAGGGGACAGGCAGAATTGGGTTTACCCAGACTGTTTAAACTGCCCAGCTGTTGCCACAAAATGGGCCATATTTGCTGGGCTAAACTCCAGGCTTGTACTTACGGGTGCTCTGACTCCCACCCATCTCCCGCCTTGCCGAATGGCCTTTCCTTCCTCCATTGATTTTCTATGCACTCCACTCCCTCCGCAGAATTCCTTAGAATCTGAATTAAGTTGGTTGCTATTGGAGGAAGTTGGTTTGTGGGGGTTGTGTGTGTGTGTTTGGGCCCTGATCCAGCATCACATGCAGCTCTTGGTGCTAAACCAGTTGTAGATTAACTAAGCGGGTAAAAGCTTGTATCTTATCAATGCCCTATTTTCTGTGGGGCTGCTTGGCCACCCATCCTTCTGAACTAAAATGGTCATGACCTGAAACTTCAGGTGTATTTGGAACAGCACTTCACGGAGTTGGATAACCTAGGTATGCAGATAAGGCTCGTGTGGCAGCGGTCGCTAGGACCAAACAGTGATTTTTCACATGCCCGGCTTATCTGGATTCTAATCTCAAAATAGCTGAACTTGCAGACTGGAAGCTCAAGATTCCAGATCAGCGGGGCATGTGAACATCACAGCTTGAGTCTCCCCGTGACTGCTATGCACACACAAGCGATTAACGCTAAAGCAAAAGGGAATAATGATGGTGGAGCATTTGATTTAGAAGGCCGTGTAAAGATCATAGCCGGTGCAAATGAAGAGGAATTAGGTCTGCTTGAAGGTGAGCAGAGCAGCCGGTTCAATAATTGCCTGAACTCTGATGTTCAGAAGGGGTGGAAATGGGTGGCAACGCACCCCAGGGGTTCTGTTGTTCTTTTTTGCACTTACTTGTCTGGCAGGTAGGGATTCCCAGCTGGCCAGGGGACAGACCCCAGCCTGGCCAGCTCTTGTGCCTTCAGCAGCAGCTTGAGTTGGCAGGTGCAGCTGTTCACACCTTGGAGATCACCATGATTACCTGCTAATACCTGCAGACAAGGTACAGCTACAGAAACATTGCCAGCCCTCCTGAGTAGAGAGCTGTTGCTTAGGTGTTGTGTACTTCGCAAATGGCTTTGAAGAGTGCCCAGAAGTGGCTGGCCCCAAGCATCCGAGGATCTAGCCAAGCCAAGGCAAGCCAAGCCACACGGGTGGCCCTTCTCATTATGAAAGGCAGGACTTGGCCCATCACGATCCTCGTTCTTGTCAAAGGGGGTTGCAGGGGGGATCAGCTGCGTGAGCTTTCCTCCAATATCAGAGCCCTCATACACACACACTTGGCCAAGACCCGGTTTCTCAGTCCGCTGTCGGAGGACGGTAGGGTTTCTGCACGAAAGCCTGTGCTGCTGCTTTCTGCGCAAACCGCTTGCTCCCTTTTGCTTCCACCTTCTGCAGACTTGCATTTCAGGAGCAGTTCCAGGATCCTGACAGGGCCAGCCAATTTCTTCATTACCCCCCTCCTGCCGCCTTCCCCGTCCACGACCCCACAGTGGCTGATGTGGAAATGCCTGGTCAGCTATTTCTGGACTCTGGGCAAATTTCCTGGGTTTTTAAACTCTTCTAGAGTTAGTTTGCACATTTCAGCTTTACTGATGGCTTCCACTTTTACTTTTACAAATTAATTTAACCTGCCCGTTCTCCAGGTTGCTTAGAAGCAAAGTGGTGCCTGGCTCCTCCAATCCATTTTATCCTGCCAGCGGTCCTGGGGAAACAGGTTGGCAGGACAAGGCAGGAGTTTGCCACCCGGTTGAGATTCCGGCCTCAGTTTCCCTGTCCTAATCTTTTTATTTCTCTATTCCTGGAAGTTTCCAATAGCCAAAGTTCTTTGGGCTGATCACAACTAATAAAACCATAAAATCCAACATAAACATTTAAAACTACAGCGTAAAATAAAAATATTGATGAAAATAAAAGCCACTGAAGTGAACGCACAAGATATATGACAGTGTTCCTGCGCATTGCAGAACATCTCATCTCTGCGCTTAGGCGACTCTCATTTGTGTGAGATTCCTTTGTGTGATCTAATAATTTAAGACTCTTTCAAAGAGAGGCTGAGCCCCAGAAGGATTAGGCCTCTGGAGAGGATGGGCTGTTTCATTGGCTGTTTTATTTATTCCCCCAGCCAAGTGAACAAGCTTGTAAGAAGTTTGGCTTTCTATTTATTTATTTTTGGTAAATGTATGTAGCCAGTGAAAATCTTAGCAGGTCTTTGCTGCATTTTACAGTGGCTGAAATGTGGAGGTGGTGAATATGCTATTAAAGAGAGAAGTCAGGAAGCGTCCAGGTTTTCTGCTTCCCCCAACTTGAGGATACTTGCCTGCCTCACAAAGCCAGCCTTTGTATGAAAAACAAAAAAAAAACTGGAGGAAACTTGCTTTGGCTACTTATCATGGTCCTTTCCTCACAGTTTTGCACTTTGGTGGAGTTATTTTTGCTATCCTAAGGTCTGTAGTGCTTTGTCCTTTCCACTGAAGCAGGTCAGGCCAGGCTGACCATGAGCCAGAAATGTTATTTTCATCCTTCCTGGCTGGCTGGAAAAAATGTGGACCTGGACCAGTTGTGGATTTGTGAGTGTGTGTGTGTGTGTGTACATATTCTTGCTTTCTCTCTTTAAAAATTGCTCACATAGAAAGCCATCTTAACTTAAAAGATAATAAAGAATTGCTTCACATTGAACACACAATATCTGTTAAAGTAAGATTACTTCCTAGTTCTATAAACTTAACTCCATGGCAGACGGAGTTGGAATTATCCCATTACCTTCAGTTTTCATTTCAGTAAAGTTTATTTTGCTATATTCATATATTTCATTTTCCCATTCCACTGCTTGAGAAATAGTGGCAGTTTTCCTCATTTATATATAATGTTTTTAATCCCACCCCACAGTCAAAAGGGCTCCAGGAGCAGCTTGCAAAGTTCAGAAATAAGACAATTTCTGCCTGCAGACTTACCACCTAAAAGACATGACATAAGAGGAAAAGACTTTGGGAAGGGAAAGGAAAAACTTAGCATTCTCAGCAAAATGCAGAGTTCAGTGATTCATGGAACTGGGTCCAGATACCAGAGACGGGCAGCTGTTTCTTCTGCCTCTGAAATCCTAGAAAGCATTGGTTGTAATCAGAAGACTGGAAGTCTGTCAACTGGAGCTGTATCTAGACAGGTAGCAGGTGAGTGACAGCTTTTTCCTGGCCCTCAAATGGCCATATTCTGGCAGCAGTGTCCATACAGATAAACAACAGTAATTCTACATAGAGAATAGGAAGTGACTGAGAATAACTGCATAAAAATAATAATAAAAGATCCATTTCAACTTCTGTATTATCAGCTGTATTAAGAACATCAGAAAAGTAGTGCAGGATCTGACCAAAGGGCAATCTAGTTCGTTATTTGTTTTTCATCTCAGCTAAGCTTGCAAGAAGCTCACAAGCAGGATGTGAATTTTGTTTGTTTGCATAATGCAGGTATCCCTTGATTAATGCTGTTAATTGGTCATACAATGTTGCCACATATATCAAAACCATGTTAATCAATCTAATAATCAATGGTAAAAATTACAACTTGTCCATAATCAGTTACCGTATTAACAATTCATCATGTGGTATTGTTTCAAGGAAGACAAAATATGATTATATTTATGAATATAAAGTAAATGTTTTATTAAATGTACTTACATTAATTATTACAACTTTTATTGAAAAAGTTATCAAGAGCCATCTGATGAGTAGTTTGTGGCAAATTTAAAAAGGTGTATTAATTAAAACTGCCACATATATCAAGGGATTGTCACAATTAATTTTACTATGTTAATCACACCCCACATTAATCAAGACTGCATTAAGCAAGGGATATTAAACTCGCCATAAAAATATTTTTCTTGGCGTTTTATGAAGTAATGCACCAGCCCCCTCCCCACCCATGTTACCCAGCAACTGGTGCCCATAAGCATGCTGGCTCTGATCCTGCAAATGACCATCAGGACTAGTGGTCTGTGTAGCCATCTCCTCCGTGCATTTGTCCAGTTCCGTTTTTAAGCATCCTGTAGCAGTGAATCCCCTATTTGACAAGGCGCTTTGAAAAGAAGAATGCTCTTTTATCAGTCTTGAACTGTGTTTTAGTGGCTTTCCTAACATTCTGGTTTGAGTTTTCATCTGCATCCCAATGTGCATCTTTTGCAAGACTGGCTGATTTGACGTCCATTCCCCGGCTTGGAGACATCCTTTTGGGTCTCAGCAATCACTGCTTACCAAATCCAGATCATTCATTTTTTTCCTTTAAAAAAGAGCTCTAGTTCTGTTATAGATCCTTGCAGGACTCCATGGTTTATGTCCATCCGTGGCTAGAACTGGGCATGTATTCCTGCTCTCTGCTCTCAATGTTTTAACCAGTTACCAATTGATAGAAGGACCTCCCCTTTCCCCATGACGGCTGTTTGTTCAGGAGTGTTTGATGAGGGACTTCTCAAAAGCCTTTGGAAGTCAAAGCAAGCGGCATGCTCTGGATTTCTCTGATACACATGCTTGTTGACACACTGAAAGGTTAGTAAGATAGCACGTACCTTTGCAGAAGCTACTTGGGTTTGTCTTCCCCAGGACCTCTCCTTCTGCATACATGATGTTAACGCTTCTTTACAGAAAACCACTTTTGAGCTAACAAATCTGCAGTTTCCCGGCTCTCTCTGTGTCTTTTAATGGTGTTACGCTGGCCACATCCTGCCTAGTCTTCTGGCTCAGGGGCCAGTCTTAGGACAAATCACACATTGTGTTTCTGAGAGGTTCAGTGATCTTACATTGGAATGCTTTACGTCCTTTTCGATGGATGCAGTCTGTACTCGGCGATCCATTCACTTTTTTAGTTCAATGGGCCACAACTTTACTCATCTCTTAGAACCACTCTTTGCCTCAGTTTCTCAGACGTTACTATCGGTTCAGAGGCACGGGTTCGTGCTCTTGCAGTCAAGGCAGATGCGAAGAATTCTGTCATGGGCCGCTTAAACCTTGATCACAGCACCAGAAACCTTACTCAGCCACTTCTGAGAACGCGGAAGATGTTCTTCATAAACTTGTGTAATTCGTTCCTTTTTTTTTTTTTTTTTTAATGAAATCTGAGAGTCTTAGGAAGCTGGATTCTGTACTCAGCACCTTCTCCTGCCAGTTTTAGCCCTTCCATACAGCGTCAGATCAGACAGAACCCCAGCTGTAAGATTAAGTGCCCAGGCAGCCATTGGGGTCCCATGGGCTCACCATCCTTGCTTGCCTGCCACGGCGGGGCTTCCTCCATCTATGTAAGTTCTAACGCGGGGAACTTTTTTGAGTCCAGTTGGAAGGGTGGGTTTTTAGAGCTCCAAGGTGCTTGCCAGATCCCGCCAGGGGCTGAAATTCTGTGTGCGACTGCTTTTGCATGGTCAAGCTGTGCTCTTCAGGCAGAATTCTGTGTGACTCCAAAGTCTGCCTGTCTTCACAAACTTACATTCCTCTCCACCACCACCCTACCCCAAATCTGTTCTCCTGAGGATCCAAGCAGAGATAGGAGGCTTGGTCGCTGGAAATAAGCATCTCAGAGCGGGAGGGCAGGGGGTGGGGAATCAGCTGGGCTCCCGGTCAGAGAGCATCAGTTGCTGATTTGGGTCTGATGCTCTGATTAATTACTGGGTTGTGGTCAGGCGAGAGAGGTGGTGGATGCGGGGAAGAGAAGCAGTTACCAAAGAGACCAAAGGTCAGAGATCATACCCAGCAGCTGGGGCAATGTTTTTACAACCTTTTTCCCGCAGGGATGCTGTCCCAAAGTTCTTGACTGAACTTTTACAAACAGACGAAGTGGGGGGGCACCCTTCCCCTTCAGCACAGCCCGTTCCCAGGCCAGCAGAAGTCAGGCTTCAGAAACCTGACGCTCCAAAGGGTTTGGAGGCAGCCCTGCTGCAAACTAGGTAGCAGGAGGAGGGGAAACACAGGCACCTTTTTGAAGTAGCTACAAAGCCACAAACATGTGGATGGAAAAGGAATACCGTATTTTTCGCTCTATAAGACGCGCCTGACCATAAGACGCACCTAGTTTTTAGAGGAGGAAAACAAGAAGAAAAATATTCTGACTCAAATGGGCACATCATCACAGGCACATTCCCCATCCCTTCCCCAGGGGCTGCACCTCTGACAGACTTACTGCACGCACATATTCGCTCTATAAGACGCACAGACATTTCCTCTTACTTTTGAGGGGGGAAAAAGTGAGTCTTATAGAGCAAAAAATACGGTAATCCAAGTCAGCCATTTTCAGCCTTTGGCCCTTATGGGCAACATTTTCCACATCCATTTCTCTGCAGGGAAGCCCCCCATGCCTTGCAGAAGATTCTGTGTCATGTTTTTATTATTTGAAAGATTTTTATCTGCCTTCTCCACTAAAAAGCCTTCTGGAGCAGTGCACAAACCATCAATGAAAGACAACGGTGCCTGTGCATGGAAGTCCAATCCGAAATGTACAATGCTAGAGGAAAAAGAGATGAGTAGGAAGAGGAAACATGTGTCCGACTTTTTCTCCTTCCTTGATGAACGCTTCCTGGAATGGCTGGAAGGGGTGCCAGTAGGAAAAGGAGGAAGAGCCTTGGAAAGAGAGCTCAGTCAACTGGGTGGTGGAATCCTTTCTTGTCTTCCTCTGTACTCATTAATTATCTTTTTGGTATCACATTTGCTGTGTGGAAGAGGGGGGCATACCCTAGGACAAAGGTGGGCTGCCCTTAGGCTTGCTGGCTCCAGTTTGGCAGCTTCCAACTGCACTGTAAAAATTCTACACAGCATGGAGAGGGAGCCATTTAATAATACATTGGAGTAATACAATCAAGCAATACCATATTAAACTGTAAGCGATACAAAATCAAAACAAACCTTAATACAACAATATAATGCATAATGCATTACGTAATATTGCAATATAATACATAATTTCTCATGAGGAAGAAACTCAAATACAAATTCATCTCATGATCTGATCAGTAGGACTTGAGGAGAGATAAGAGAATGTCCTTCTTTACGCAACCCATGGAATGTAGGGGGCTTTAAAAGGGGCTTAGATGAATGCAAGGAGGGAGAAGGCCAATTCGTGGCCCCACACCCTGATGGCTTTAGACTTCCTGCAGAATCCGAAGCGTGATGTCTGGGTAAATCCATTGACGGAGAACATGAAGGCGAAGCTGCTTCCAGTCCCCCTTTGTGCCTCTTGTGGACAGCTGCTTGACTGCCGCGCAAACAATGCTGGCCTGGATGAGCCTTTGGTGGCTCTTCTTACTGTCTCCATCCGGTCTACTTTCTGCCAATTCCTGTCTTGGAATTTTCAAACGGCCGGGGAAGTTCAGTAGTTATGGGCCAACTCCTTCTGCATCGACTTCTCACCTGTGCAACTGGGGAGTGTGAAGCACTTGGGCGCTTCCTCCAAGGGCAGCCAAAAGCCATTGCACAGCTCTGGAAAGCAGGGCTGTTGAACCGAGAGGCCACGGAGGTTCCTGGTCGCTTCTGACCTGCTTGGATAGGCTGCTGGTTTGGACCAAATAACCAGATGTTTGGGACTGTGCCTCCTGCGATCACTGAGCATTGCCCACACTGGCTGGGACTTATGGAAGCCCAGCACTTCTGGCAGGTCCCAGGGCTGCTTAGTGTTAGGCTAGAGGGTGCGATTTACACGGGGCAGGCCGGTTGGATGATCCAGTGTCTTGGGGGACATTGGATATACTCAAGATCTCTTTGAGGTGAGTCGCAGCACCCTGGGGAACTTGTCAGTGTGTGTCTTCAGAGATGATTTTCCGCCTCACATTACGTAGATTTCAGGAAATGTGCCCTCCTGCATGACGTGCATTTTTTCACATTAGCATTCTTGCATCTGTATTTGTGAGGATTTTCACATGAAGTGAATGCACTTGATAGAAATGCAAGCGCTTTTAATATAATACCCTCCTTATGCTACTCTTTTTAAGAGAATATCCCCCTTCCTGTATTCTGGCCCAGCAGACTGCGTGTGGACTTGTGCCAGTGGCTTTCTTTGGCGTTGGAATATGCCAGGTGGGAAATTGAGGCAGGGGGTGTTATGTTTACAATTCTTGCATAGTAAATATTACTCCTGGCCTGGAAATTTGAGACAGAACTGTGTAGCTGACATTCCTTCTACTGGCAGTAACTTGCTCTCTGCTGGGTTTTATCCAATTCTATGGGGGAGAAATTTGGTCAGTTCATTGTTTAAGATAAAAGTATCCTTTGCACATCCATAAAGAACTCATGAAGAAAAATGTAGTTATCCTTCGCTAGAAAGGCTTTTGAGAATTTCATAAACAGTTTTTCTATCAACAGTGGAAATGTATATCCTAGGAGAATGTGAATACAAAAATGTGTGTATTAAGGGGAAATGATATAAGTTGAATCGCCAGTTGGAATCGAGATGGCTGGGAGAAATATCAACAACCTCAGATATGCAGATGATACCCCTCTCATGGCAGAAAGCGAAGAGGAACTAAAGAGCCTCTTGATGCGGGTGAAGGAGGAGAGTGCAAAAGTTGGCTTGAAACTCAACATTAAGAAAACTAAGATCATAGCATCCGGTCCTCTCACTTTCTGGCAAATAGATGGGGAAGAAATGGAGATAGTGACAGATTTTATTTTCCTGGGCTGCAAGATCACCACAGATGGGGACTGCAGCCCAGAAATTAAAAGATGCTTGCTCCTGGGGAGGAAAGCTATGGCAAATCTAGACAGCATAGTAAAAAGCAGAGACATCACCCTGCCAACAAAAGTGCGTATAGTCAGGGCTATGGTTTTCCTTGTTGCAATGTATGGCTGTGAAAGCTGGACCATAAGGAAGGCTGAGTGCCGAAGAATTGAGGCCTTTGAATTGTGGTGCTGGAGGAGACTCCTGCGAGTCCCTTGGACCGCAAGGCGATCGATCAAACCTTAGAGGAGATCAACACTGTCTGCTCCTTAGAAGGTCTGATACTGAAGATGAAACTCAAATACTTGGGCCACCTAATGAGAAGGAAGGACTCCCTGGAGAAGAGCGCAATGCTGGGAACAATAGATGGCAAAAGAAGGAGGGGACGGCAGAGGATGAGGTGGCTGGATGGAGTCACTGAAGCAGTGGGTGTGAGCTTAAGTGGACTCCGGGGGATGGTGGAGGACAGGAATGCCTGGAGGAATGTTGTCCATGGGGTCGCAATGGGCCGGGCACAACTTTGCAACTAACAAAATATATGTTACGTTAAGGGAAAGTGATAAAAATGCATATATTAGACAAAAATCATGTATATTAGGAGTTACCCACAAAAAGCCAAATAAATCTTTGTGCTAACCTTTCTATGGAACCAGTCCAGACTTGGGACTGGAAAAATGCGATACTGCCCGAAACTTATCCTGGAAGACTCATCCCTCCCTGGGCAGCTCCGTTCCCACATCCCTCCCGCTCTTGCTACAAGATAGTTAGCAGTTTCAGCACCAAGGGATGTGCAGACAGAGCAGCTTCCTGCTAACCCAGAGAAGAACGTGCACTGATGCAGAAGACGGTGTCCTTTAGCATCTCTGTGCAGTGGATCCTTTACCTGGGATGTGCCGCAAGGCCTGTTGCCTGCGCTTGGACGGCCTCAGAAGCAGATTCAGCACTTCCACAGGGATGCATCTGTCAGTGGCCGCCATCCGCGATGACTGTATCCAGTCAGGTTCTGGGACAACGGTGGGAAACAGGAAGTTGGATTAGATGGGCCATTAATCCGGTCCAGCAGCAGCCCTTTTCTTACATTCTTAGCAGTGCAGCAGGTAAAAGAAAATGCTCACTTGATCTAGAAGCAGAACGAAATATTTGTACTGCTCTGGCTAATCTGATAGCTATAGATGGTCTGGAAGTTTTAATTAGCACAGAATAGGGCAGTGTTGTTAGGGATGTGCGAATCAGCAGACTTCGAGTTCACCAAATTTCTCCATCTCCACATTTGTTTCACCTCGAATCTGTATCAGATTATGAGTGTTGATTGAATTCTTTTTCATGAAAATCTTAAGTTTTCCAAATAAATACATCAGTTACATTCCCATTTGTTAAATGTACTGCTGAATGCATGTTTTGGTGTCCACAGATCATACTGCAAGTTTGGAAATATATAGACTTTGTCCGTCCATTGTGGGCGAGACTTTCAGAAGGTGTGAACTGAACTTATCCTGATACAGATGAACTGCAACAAATTTCTGATGCATTGCTAGGTATTTCCATGTATTACTGCAGGGGTTGCTGATCAGCTTCAGGAACCAATTCAGAATGTTGGTGCTGATCGTGAAAACCCTAAACAGCCGAGGCCCGGTCTACCTGCAAGACCAGCTTCCTCCTCATTCCCTTGCTTGATTGCTGTCTTTGAAGGCATCGTTTTGGGCGTTGCTGCCCACCGTAGTGGGCATTTGGTATCCCTGACTCTTCTGTAGAATGACCTTCCCAGGCAGAGATGTCTGCCATCTCTGTTTGTTACTGTTGCAAACCATCGAAAGGGCATTCGCTGTTTGGGCAGTGTGCAGATGAAAATGTTTGTTTAATTAATTAATTAATTAATTAATTAGTAGTATGCGTGCGTGTGTGCGTGAAAACGGCAAGGAGCAATGCTGCCTTTCTGAGTTCCCACCTGGCAGCTTACCTGAAGCTAAGTCTTGGCTGTTGGCCACCACCTGGCATGTAGGGCTACTAGTCCAAGCCCCGATGTCTCGCACAGAATCGATTTCCGCAGCAGCTTCTTCCCCGCAGCCGCCCAGCCAACAGCCTGTGTTCCTGGAGTTTGGAAGTGAGATAGCTGTGGTCATTAGGAAAAATGGAACCCATGTACTTTCATTATGTTTGGATCCATCTCCATGACCTGCTGAACTTTGTAACTAAGAGTGCCTCTGTAGGGTTTTTCCCCTCCTCCTTCCCAATCTCTTTTCCTCTTGTATTGTGACTTTTACATGGCAAACTAGAAGACGGGGATTGGCGTATGACTGGTCTCTGCGAGCCAATGAAAAGAGCAAAAATGCTTTAATACCTGAGTGCCAGTGTGTTTCGGTATTCACAGTGTTGGACTGGAGAGATTTGGATACAAGTCCCCACGGCCATACAGCTCACTGAGTGACACTCACTCATTCTCAGCCCAGCCTACCTCACAGGGTTGTTGTTGCGAGGATAAAAGGGAGCCCTCTTAGCCACCTTGCTGTCCTCACAAGCGGTAAGAAGATGGGATATAAATGCAATGCAATTGCCATAATATGCCATGAAACATGGGAAGGGTAATTGGAATCATGCTTCTGTCATGTGTCTCACTGAAACCAAGTAAAAATCACGTAAGGAGTTGTAGCGCCCACAGAGTATTCCAATGGCAAATGGTGCATATCGCTGTTCGTTTTCCCTTGGAGAAGTGCAATTCCATTACAAAATGGGAGGATGGCAGGATCTACAAATATCCTCACTGTGACATTCACGAACAGAATATGCAGTGCTGTTCTCAGCCATACGCTCCTTGGCACTTTGCTATTGTTGATGGGGACATCTTTGCAGTGACCATCACTTGTTCCAAAGAATTCCATAAGTACACCTGTGCACTGCTGTTCTTTTGGATCTATAAAATGGATCTTACCTGCATTTTGGACTCTTCTTTGACTGCCAGGACTGTCATGATGGGTTTGGCAACCCATTTCCCTCAATAGCAGACAAGATAAACAGGATGTGATGGCAAGAGACCTTCCATGCTTGTCCTTGTTGTTAGTTGCAAAGTCACGTCCAACCCATTGCGACCCCATGGACAACATTCCTCCAGGCCTTCTGCCCACCATCCCCTGGAACCCTCTTAAGCTCACACTGACTGCTTCAGTGACTCCATCCAGCCACCTCATTCTCTGCTGCCCCCTTCTTCTTTTGCCATCAATTGTTCCCAGCATTAGGCTCTTCTCCAGGGAGTCCTTCCTTCTCATTAGGTGGCCAGAGTATTTGAGTTTCATCTTCAGGATCTGGCCTTCTAAGGAGCAGTCAGGGTTGATCTCCTCTACGTCTGACTGGTCTGATCTCCTTGCAGTCCAGGGGCTCGCAGGAATCTCCTCCAGCACCACAATTCAAAGGCCTCAATTCTTCGTCACTCAGTCTTCCTAATGGTCCAACTTTCACAGCCATACACTGCAATCTTTGCTTGTAGTCCTCTGCAAACTAACATCCAGTGGCAAAGGGCCTCTAAGGTCAGGTTGCGCATGTCCATTTTGCTTCACTTCTGTGAACATGCCTGATCTCTGTTCAGCGCCGCCTAAGCAAGTAACCCTCACACCTCTTGCAGCACTGAAATACATATCTTTTGTTACACATTGTGGGAAGAAGGGTGTCCAGTTCTAGGCATCACACTTTAAGAAGAACACTGGGCCGGAATGTGGAATGTGTCCAGGGGGGTCGGCATTGGTGCCTGGAAGAGCCTATGAGGGAAGGTTGGTAGAGTTGGGTATGTTAGCCTCATGGCGAGGGGATTATGAGGTCAAGTGGTAGCTGTCCTCAGTCCTTCCTTGTGATCTCTGTGCATCACACATATCCAGAGCCAAGTTGTTCAACAGCAGAGCTTTTCAGCAGAACCTGGAGGTCATGCAGGGCACCTTTCCACTTCCACTGCTGGACGAAAGGTGTGGGCGACCAACATGGTTGACGTTTCCTGTGTCACATTGCGAAGGGATGTGGTGGCTTGATCAGCCGACCGTCTCCGGGGCATCTGTCTGCCCTGACTACTCTTTTTATGGGGGACACCCTGAGAAGCTTCCAAGGATCCTGAAGTCTCTTCCATCCTCCAGAAACGGTTTGAAGGTTTAATTTAACAGCAAACTGGTGTGGAGAAGAGTGGACTCCGAATATAGCTGAACGATGCATGGCGGGAGTGGAGCTGCCTCCCTCGCACATGTCCTCTATGTGACGGCCTGATCCTATCCGGACCCCCTTCCCAACGGATCCCTTCCAACATAATTAAGACCGTCCTTCCAGCTCTTGTAAAATTCTGCTTGCGCTCGGAGCACAAACAGCTCCTCTCTGCCGTGCGCTCTCGTGTGTCAGACCACTTCCCTTCGTTAATGTCTGGCAGAGCTGGAGTTTATAAACCAGGCTGGAGTCTGGAACGGATCCAT
This sequence comes from Varanus salvator macromaculatus, assembly GCA_023646645.1. Classification (NCBI taxonomy): domain Eukaryota; kingdom Metazoa; phylum Chordata; class Lepidosauria; order Squamata; family Varanidae; genus Varanus; species Varanus salvator. The sequence continues at coordinate 22,843,276 of JAIXND010000621.1, read as the reverse complement.
GCTACGGGTTTTTTGGAGGGGGCTGCTGTTTTGAGAGGGAGATGGGGAGCCTTGGACACTCCCAGGCGCGCCGAGAAGCCGGAGCGCGTGTGCACGAGGTGTGCCAAAGAGGTGATTCGGGGAGCAGGCGATGGGGAAAACACCCTCCCCAGCAAGCAAGCAGATGTAGAAGCCTTGAGGAAAGGGGCAGTGGGGAAGGGGCTTCCCACTTCCCCCCACCCGAAAAGAGGCCAATCCCCAGAGGCCCGGTAAGCGCTTCCTGTCAGGATTAGCTGAGTTGCCGGGCATGTGTGTGCTTTTTCTTCAGGAAATACCTTTAGTAAGCCCCGGTGAGGCTGCTATGGCAACCAGCGAGGGGACCTGCTGATCTCAGCCATTCACTTCTTTATTGTCCACTGCATCTCTTTGTTGGCTGCATTACTGCAATCCGGCCCTGGCAAATAACAGCAGTTTGCACTGTTTTGTGAGGGCCCTGAATGCAGAAGGGGCTTTTGTTTTATTTTTGCCTGCTTGCTTTAAAAAAAAAAACAATCAGATTGCCTCGTCTGGCACAGGGCCATTTGCATGCAAACCCCTTTGGGTAAAATGTTAGCTTGAGGCCCCGCTGAATCCTGGAAGACTTGCATGACGCTGCTCTTTCCTTCCCCACAATTTTCCTCCCAGTAAATCCTCTGCTATCTCACTTTTTTCCCCTAGCTGGAGCTGGGTTCGGGATGAGAGGGGTGCAAAGAGATATCTTCCCCCAACACACACACACACACACACACACACACACACAGGAATTTCTCTTTTTTCCTGCCTCCTCCCCAAATCCTGGAGAAGTCAATGACAGCTCTAAGAACCTGTTGAGTTTTGCCATCTGGCCTGGCCCTGCCAGACTAAACTCAGGCTTTTAATTCCATTTCAAAGCTGCAGTAAAATTCGTCAGAACTGCAGCAGAGAGCTTTTGGACGTTACATCATGCTTGTAATTCTTCAAGCTTGTTTCAAAACCATTATGTAATGTTCCTGGCAGAGTGGCCTCGTCATCCAACTCTGGAGGGGCCCTGGGTGCTCCCCGGCACACTCCGAGCGGGTCCCAGGCTGAAAGTCTCGTGTTTCCGCCTCAGGCGTCGGGTATTAAAAGATACTCTCTTTCAGATCCCTGGAGGAATGCAGTGTGGGTGAGGGTTTTGTGGTTCCCATCAATCATCTCCGTTTCAATTTTGCTGTCACTGAAGTATGTGTCTGCGGTCGCAGATTGCATGTGACGGCCTGCTTGCCTGCCCCAGGGGGACTTTCCTAAGTGCTCAGTTTGTACGGCAAAACGGGCTGTGCTCCCTCCATCTTGGGGCAACTGGTTGATAAGAAGGACGGCTTGTGCTACAGATCGCATTCTGATACACAAGACCGGCTCCAGACAACACAGAAACCCTCTCGCAAGAGTTGAGCATGGTGCATTGTGGAAACATGACTCACTCTGTTGTCTGAACCCAGATGTGCTACCAAGCCATTGTTTGTTAACCACAAGCAACCTGGGAAGAAGATCCATGGTTTGTTGCAGGATTGTGAACCGGGGCTTGTTCACCGTGATTTATTTCATCCAGGCTGAGACAGCACAGTATCCCCATATTTCAACGACGGTTCAGTAACAACCCACACTCAACCCACACTCAACCCTTGAATCCAACCTGGTCAGTGCGAGGAACCTCGGAGGAGCCCTGTTGGATCAGAAAAAAAGCCCAGAGCCTGGCTTCCCACAGAGGCTCACTGGATGCCATGGAAAGGGGCTGTAACTCATGTGCTTTGCATGTGGGTAGTCCCTGGTTCAGTCTCCAGGATCCCCAATAGGGCTGAACCCGCACCCCTAGGAGGCAGTTTCCCGCCAGGATCGAGCTTGGTGGCTCGGTGGTGTGATGCAGTTATTCCTTCCGCCTTTGGTGTTACTCATTCTGCCTTCAGGGAGCGTTTTCCACCCGGATTTTTCTGGCTTGGAATCCCTTCCAGGAAATGTGCTCATTTCTTTTGTATCGGCTAGGTGTGGGGACTGTAGCAACTGGATATGGTGGGGGACAAGCACCGTGGTCCCAAAAAGAAGGGAGAGGAAAGTCATGACTGCCAGTCCCGTAGCCTCTGCCTTAATGGTTTCTGTTGCTAGGCAGTTTTCTGCTCATTGTTGAAAGGTATTTAATATGAATGTGTGGTGGTTGTTTCGGCTTACGCTTGATCCGGAGCTTGTAAAAGAAAAGAATGATCGTATCAGTGTCTCTCCCATCCGGCTGATTCGCACATCATGGTATTGCAGGCCTGCTATTTCTAATTCTGGCTTGCCTTGAACCAGCAAGAGCGCTGGTCCGTGCGTGTGTGGTGCTCAGCTCCTCTCCTTTGGCTTCCCCTGCCAGGAGAAGCAGCAAAACAAGCCCACGTCTCTTTGTCTGTTGTTGGGTTAGCAGGACAGCTGGAGCTCTTCCGATTTCCTCTCCTGACAAACCAGGGGTGTAAATCAGGGCTTGTCCTTAGCCCATCACTCTGGCTTCTTGGGAGAGCAGCAACAAAGATCCTGGTAAGCTGAAATGCATTGAATTTCAGCCAAATCCCCTGAGTGGCTTACGTGTGATCAACTAAACAAGGCAATTCTGGCTTCCCGTGATGCGCAAATTGGGCCATTGGGTTTGTGCCTTCGTACTTCACCTCCGTCCTTTTTGGCGGGTGGGTGTGCTGTTCTGCCATTCTGCCTCCTTAGTTGCCGCCTGCATGAATGTGCGGCGAATCCTGTACGCACTTGCCTAGGAATAAATCCCATTGGACAGAACTTCAAGTAACCATGTGTAGCGCTGTGCTTGTAGTGTCTGGCCTGCATTCCCCCAGTGAGGCTGTTCTCTAGATGAGATTTCAGCTTCCGACTGTGTGGTACTCCCAACTCTCCTTGTGGGGCTATCCCCAAGCCAAGCACCAGAAGTCCACATGGCCTAGACCGTATCCTGCAAGAAAGGCCTGCTGCTAACCTCTGCCCGGGCTGCCTCTTCAGGCTGGTTCTTTCTCATCCCCTTTCCTGGAGCCAAGGCTGGGGACGAGCATGCCCAAATCGACATAGGAGAAACAGCGAGTCAGAAGGGGCCTCCCGAGCCATCCAGCCTGACCCCTGGCTCCAGCCATGACATACGCCCCCTGCATGTGCATGTCCAGCCTGTCTTTAACCACCCTCAGCCACCTCCCGTGGAAGAACTTCCTGGCATCCACCCTAAATCTCAGTTCCCTGAGCTTTGGTCCATTGGAGCACATTCTGCCCTCCACTGCAGGGGAACCAGGAGCACGGACTTGGGACTGGAAAAATGCGATACTGCCCGAAACTTATCCTGGAAGACTCATCCCTCCCTGGGCAGCTCCGTTCCCACATCCCTCCCGCTCTTGCTACAAGATAGTTAGCAGTTTCAGCACCAAGGGATGTGCAGACAGAGCAGCTTCCTGCTAAGCCAGAGAAGAACATGCACTGATGCAGAAGACGGTGTCCTTTAGCATCTCTGTGCAGTGGATCCTTTACCTGGGATGTGCCGCAAGGCCTGTTGCCTGCGCTTGGACGGCCTCAGAAGCAGATTCAGCACTTCCACAGGGATGCATCTGTCAGTGGCCGCCATCCGCGATGGCAAGGCTGAAAAGACTCAGCTCCATCACGGGCACCAGCTCCTCATTCTGGCTTCCTGCTTGCCAGCTGCAGGCATGCGAGACCAAGCGATCCTCTCTGTGCACCTCGTTCCCTCCTTCGGAGTTGGTGCCAGTCGGCCCAGCATTAAGGCACGTGGGTGGGGAACAGGGAGTGTGAGGGGGACGAGCCGAGCACTTTTGGGGTTGGGGCCCACTGAGAGCATCGGGCTGCAGGACACCCCCAAACCCTGGAAGCAGCACTGCCTTTGCCTTACCTGTGTGCTGGGCATGGTGACCTCTGGCTCCTGCCTCCCCGCCCTCCATACCTGATCGTGTGGATGGGGCCTGGAGGAGAAAGGGCTGTGAATGAGCAGTGCAGTGGCCGAGAATGCTGGGCTGGGCCTCGAGGGATCCAGGTTCTAGTCCCCGCTTGGCCAGGAAACTCCTTGGGTGACCGTGGGCCAGCCACTGGCCTGACCTACCTCGCAGGGATGTTGCTGTGAGGATAAAACAGAGAGGAGAACCTAAGCTGCCTTGGGTTCCTTGCAAAAGGAAAGAGGGCAGGGCAGAAATGTAGCAGCAGCATCGCAATGCCGGATCCATGTTTGCCCCCCAGCGGGAGCTGGCGCAGTGTGGATGCCATGATGTTTGGCAGCATTGCAACACTGTGCTTTGTAGGAGCAGCAGTGTCCTTCCTGCTCCCCCTCCCCGCCTCCAGAGAGGGGGGAACCTCTGGGAATGAGAGGAGTCCCGCCTTTCGCCCAGTGTTATGGTAATTTCCTGGATGCAAACTGTTGGTGATTACCAGAGACTCCATTAAAGACTGGAGCTTTCAGAGGCCTGGAGCTGCCCCAGGCGCCTCTTGGGGCTTTCTGCACAATAGGAGCAAACACAAAGGACCACAGAGATCATCTGGCTTATTAAACATTTGTTAAAAATGGGGAGGGGGTCTCATTCAAGAGCTGCCCGAGACGAGGCATTTATTTAGCCCTGGGGTAGGGTGTCTCCAGCCACCAGTTGGCCGAGCCCTGCTCCAGATCGAAGCTGCACCTGGCCGCTGTTACAAAAGCCTGGATGTGCTCTGAAAGAGACATTTGAGCTTGATGGAGCCCGGAGATCAAATGGGGTTCCCCTCAATTATCATGCGCAAGCAGCAAGAGGCAACCTCACTCAGAGTCCAGCCGGCCTCAAAGGACTGGGAAGGGTTTTGTCATGCAAGCAACAGCCCACGGGGAAGAATCTGGAAAGGGGGACTTCATGCACTGGCAGTCTGTTAGCTTGAGTTTCTCCCAAACCTGCCCCAAAGCACCTTCCAAAGTTTGGTGCTGGCCCAGCTCAGGTATAGGGTTGGGTTTGTACCGTTGGATGTGCCTGTGGAAGCGCAGGCCAAAGTTTCAAGGGCTGAGACCAAGCTCTGGTCTTAGGAGAGGACCCTTCTCCTCTTCCTTTTCTCCACAAAATGCATAATTTTGTCCCCTCTACCACATTCCTCACTTCTCCTAAGCTAGACGGTTCCAGCCATATAATCCTTCCTCATCGCAAGAGCCCCTTCATCATTTTCTTGCCCTTTCCTGCCCCTTTTATAGCTCCAGAACATCCCTTTTCCAGGTGTGGTCCCCAGATAACAGGCAGTATTCCAGGTGTGGCTGCAGCCACACATTTGTGCATGGGTGTGTGGCGTTCGAATGGGCCTCTCCTGCTTTCGATTCCTTTCCTGCTTATGCCCAGCGTGGAACTGCCTTTCTCATGAGGGCCACACCCTTGGTCAGGCGTTCGCGGCATTGCCCCAGCACCGCAATCGTCCTTTCTTCGTTTGCATCACTTGCCCCGGTGGACATCACGTGGCACTGACGGCCAGTTCGGAGCAATCCTGCAGGAGCCCTCACAGCCTCGTTTTCATCTGAGCACCCAAAATGATTTGGTGTCATTGGCCACCTGGGCCAGCTCACGGGTTGCCCATGGCTCCACACCGTTTATCTGGCAGGGTCCCTGGCGAACCCGAGTCAATGGAGAAAGGGTTCGACTCCACGCACACCAGCTTTGCGGCTGCTTTTCAGTCGGTGCACGCATCTGGCTTCCAGTCACCCGATGCACAATCGTTGGGTGCAGAGAAACCCGGTCCTTCCACAGCATGGGCAACGGGGCCGTGGCCTGAGTGAGCCTGGACTGCCTCCCTGCTTGGAACCGCGATTGATTTCAGCCCCTTCCAGGCTGCACCCTCTGGCTTAGGTTGTGTCGTCTCCCCTTTCTTGGAGCGGCTGGCAAAGCTGGACATGGTCGTTAGCCTGTGAATGCATTCTCTCCACGTTCCCACCCTGCCTCTTTACTGGGTTACCAAAGGCCAAGCAGCCGTCTTTGCCCTCTGACTTCCTTCTCTCGTCAGCTGGAGCTGGGAGAGAAGCCCTGTCCATCACCGGCCGGAGAATGTCTCCGCACTTTGAGCTTCCATTGGTTATGGCAGTTTAATGCAGAACAGTTCCAGGAACTGAGGCATTATTGACTCTGAAACAAGATGACCTGCCTGCGCTCTTTGAGCCGAGGTCTTAAAGTGCTTGCTCCCTCCCTCTTGGGGACCCGGTGCGGCGGAAAGCTGCACACAGCCATGCCTGCATCCAGACTGTGGTTAAGCTTGTGTAGGAGGCCCTGGAATATTAGCCTAAAGCAGTGTGGGCAGTGGGAGGGGGGTTTCTGGACTTCTGGGAAGGAGCCTCTTCTCCAGATGTCCATCTTTGGGTCAGAGAGAGAGAGGTGCTAATAGCTTTGCTCAGCAAAGCCTGAATAAAACCTTGTATGGATGCAGGAATCACTTTGCCATATTCTGAGGAGACAGGATGCAAGGTCTGTCTTCTTTATATTGGCCCTGTGAAAGCCCGGAGACCATCTGGCTGGGTGTTTTTGGAAATAGACGGGGCGTAGGCAATACATGGCGGTTGTGAGCACCCAGGTAGTTCTGGACACTTTTCTTAATATGTACCAATGACGCTAAAGGCACCAATAGGTAAAACAGTCGATCGCGCAGAATTGTCTAATAAGTAATGGTGGTGTCTGTGTACTGTGCAAAAGCAAAAAATAAAGTCTGGCTGAGTCTGAAGAAAATGGAGGCGATAAGACGTTCAGAGATAACACCGGAAGGTGGACTGTGGCTGCAGTGCCATGAACTTCGGTTTCATTTTGGTCGGGCTGAAGGCAAGCGGACTAAGCCAAACATGTCTGGATCAGGCAGGTTCTGAAGGAAAAGCAAGAGGGGGGAGATGGAACCAACCATCTGGATATTTTGGGAGGGAGGCAGTGAGCACAGCATGACTGATAAGAGTGAGGAAGTTGGTCTTAGTGAGGGTAAAAATTTCCAAGCTGCGGTGGAATGGGAAATAATGGTAGAAAGGAAGGTTGAGGCGGCATCTTGGAAAGCTTTGGAGGAACAAAGGTTTATGCCAGATGTACGAGGGAGGGGAAGCAAGTGCCAGGATATCTCAAGATGCATAACATGGAGGAAGGGGAAGGTTGTGGTAATGCTAGCAAGGACAACGCTTCTGTAGTCAGACTGCATGCCGTGTAGAAGGCACAAGCGTTTCATCCGGTCTCGGCATTTTGGATCTTACAGTCTGAAATGCATGGCAAAGGGACCTCGGGGCCTTTTGCAGTGTCCAGATGTATGTACGTAGGTACTGAGTTGATTTGATTGTAAATTATCTATGGATACATGACCCTAAAGTTGAAAAAGTCGTTTAAATACAAAGAAAGACAGAAGAAATCAAAACAGCATGAATATAGCAGGAGATAGACTTGATGGTGACTCCAGCGTTAAAGCATAGATCTTAAAAATGAGCTAAAACAAGGACGTGCATAATTTCAACTGCTTAGTCTTGTCTTGAAGATCTAAGACAGGAGTATCACAACGGGAAGGGTGAATGTTGCGTAGGTCTGACACCTCCCCTGTTCGCTCTGCAGTGACCCTCCTGCAAGAGACAGAGAATAATAGGGGAAATTCACTTTCATAGCAGCATTGGGTTTTCCACACAAACTGGCCTGTATTACTGTTAGGAAACAACCTGTGACACATTTATAGCTTGCGGCTGGGACAGAGCCAAATTGTACAACGATACAACCTTCCAGGTAACTTAAAATAATATTTTCTTTTCCTTTCTCCCAGTGCTAGCTTTTAATTTTGAGTTTCTTGCAAGGCGGGGGTGAAGGTGGAATTGAAAGCTGCAGGGCCCTGCTTTGCACGGTATCGTTTGGGCAGGGATGGAACGATTTCAGGTCTCCAGATTTTCAGTCAAGGATGCCTTAAATCACAAGATCCACTGAAATTGTTTCCCATTCTGAAATGTATGTACTCCCTGAACAGAGATGCAAATTTAGGTCATTAGTCACATTAACCATTTAACACACATTTAACTATACCACATGCACAAATTCAGAATTGCAGCTGCTCAGAAACTAGAAAGATTTCTATTTATTCTCCCTGTACCTATGAAAGGCACTAAGCAAGTTCATCTATTTGAAGGCTGAGTTGCAGTCCTAAGCACACCTTATTGAGAGAAATGTTTTTCACTGAAAATTACATTTAGGCTGCCTTTAAAGGCAAAAGCCTCAAGTCATTCCCTCCACTGAGAAGGTGAAAAGGCCAGCAGTCACAGAGGTGGCTATCATTTTTCCTGGGGTGGGGAAGAAAGGCAGAAATGCTGTGGGAGGAAGAGGAGGGAAGAAGAAGAGCAGAAATGCTCAAGTCTCGTAATGTTCATTTTGGGGATTCCAGATTTGTATTTGTAAGTTCAGGTGCTCAACAAATAAGCGTATATTTCAGACATGCCAGGGATTGATTAGGTGGTGGGGGGGTTTCTTGCCTTTTCAGTTCAGTTCTGCATCTTTAAGCTGAAGACCGCTAGGACCGATCCTGCAGATTCATTGTATAGGTGGGGAAAGACCACAAGGGGAAAATGTTATGGAGGGGAAATCTACATATGCAGCTATTCATAAATATCTTCATGCATAAATGCTATTTAAAAATAGTGTCTCTAAAGCTTTAATCCTGGATTGTGTGTATGTCGAGGTATGTAGGGTTCATGCGTGTAGCTTATTAACCCAGCTTAGGACCTCAGTTACTGTATCTTCTGACTCCGATCTAGTGCAGGCCAAGGCCTGGTTGAACTGTTTTGTGTGCACGAAGTTCAGTCTCAAAGTGGTCTCTGTAAGCCACATGTTAATCATGGAAATTTAACTAAAATTTGATCAACAACTTCTAATTGGCACTGCTGCAAGTTGGTGGTTTGCTTTTGGTTCTTTCCAAGTCTATTTCGGTTCTGGTATGTTACTGTCATAGTGGGTGAAACAGGAAGTATTAAAATTGGTCTTCAAACGTTGCTAATTGTGGTGAGCCATCCATCTCATCTATGAATATCCATCATTGGACATGCAGTGCAGTGCAGTTTTTCCACATTGCTCTGCTGCCCACTTGAGCTGGATTTTTAACAGTGTGTATAAAAGTGCAGTCTTGTGCCAAAGAAACAGGATTTGTGATGCTGCTGTGCAGATGGAATGAATGTGAGGATAAGGATAGGAAGAGGCAAACCCTTCAAAAGAACTGGGAAAGGGGAGGCAGAATTCCTGTCTCTAGATTCAGAGCCCTTGTATTCTCCCTGACCTTTCTCTCATGAGGGACAGAAACTTGCTTTTTAAAAATCAGGGTTCTGCAAAAAGAAGAAACTGGTTCTGTGGAGCCTGGATGGGCAGCCTGGCTCCCTCGAGGTGCCTTAAACTGCAGCTCACACAACCGCGAGCCAGTGTGCGTGGCTATGGAATTTGTGGCTTGAAACAACTGGAGGCTACTCTTGCTGTGGAGTCCAGGCAAGCAGAATTTTCATGATAGCAGAATTCTTCTCCCTCTTCCTCGGTCCCATCCCTTCCTCGCTTGTTTTTCTTTCTGAGTTATTGAGGAACTAGCCGGTCTGACGCTAACCAAGCTGGGGAGCTGTGGGTTGAAAAGGGAAAAAAGGATCTTTGTGCTCTCCAAACAAATGTTTGATTTTGTGGCAGCTGCTTTCCTTCTGGGTGAATATAGGCTCAAACTTGGAATTCTCTGGATGGCACTTAATAACTGGACAGCGCCCCTGAAGCTGACCCTTCCCGGCAACGGGGCTTTTCATAAAAGTTTACTGCTCTGGCTGCAACTTTTGCATGGTACAAATGGAATGGGCCGTATTGTCCAGAAACACTTGCCATAACATGCTCAAAACGGTTTGGGGACTGAGAAAGGTTTGCAAGAGGCAGATTCTGACGGAACCTTGTGTGAAGGAGGAGTACCAGAAGGGCTGGGCACAGACCTGTTTTGGTGGCCCTCACTCTGAAATTGTACCTAGGAATTGTGTGGATGAGGTCTCACTTTTGCATCTCCTTCCTTTTGAGGAGAGAAATGAATTTGGAAGGCCAGACTCGCAGGTGCTTTCCCAGTTCATTTTATTATTTTTTTGTCAATAATCCCAAGACGGGCCAAACCTGACTTGACTCTGTTATCCTGGCACAACCAACCACAGACACCTGCCCAGTAACCCCCCAAAGCTGCCATTTTGATTTCCCATGGTGCCCCTGAACTCATGTCACTCCAAGACATTGTGGGAAATTTTGGGGGAAACCTAAGTTAAAGCAGTGCCTTCAAACCTGGCACCCACCCCAGGGCTCCATCTGGACCACGTCTTTGCCCCAGAGTTTGATTTACTCTCATCTGGAAAGTGCATCTTGCTAGATTATTCATAAAGGGCTTAAAAATAGGCTTACAGTGGCAATGAGAACTGCCCTAGCTCCAAATGGGATCTTTCTTTAAGGATGCCATCAGCTCTGCTATTGCCTCAGTTCCTATATCTCCAGAATCATTCTCCTGACAGAAAGGATATCTGAGGGAACGCCTTTCTCCCTATGTCCCTAAGATGATCAACAGAGATCCTTTCCATGTTTCACCCGCCAAAGAAGTGGGGGGGGGGGAGGGACAGCGAGGGCTTTTCTGTGGTGGCACCTCACTTATGGAGCCCAAGGAAGTGTGCCTGGCGCCATCATTGATCTCTTTAGGTGCCAGGTAAAGGCCTTTTTGTTCAAGCAGCTGCTAAGTAGCCAACCTGGTTTTTGAACTCTTGTTTTCATATTTTTGCCACGTGTCTTTTTAATTGGACTTTTTCTCTTAGTACTGCCAGTTTTGTATCTTGTTTTTATACCTCAGATTGTTTTGTGCTGTTTGTTTGTTTATTTATCTATTTAGGGAGCTTCTATGCCACCCCATTCGCCGAAGCCTCGGGGCGGCTCACATCAATAAATAATCACAATATAAAAACAATATAATTTGAGTCGACCTGGCCAAGGATATAAAATAAATAAATAATATTAACAATTAAATTAACAATTAAAATGATGTTTAAATAAAAAGGTCTTTGCCTGGCGCCGAAAAATGAATAACGACGGCACCAGGTGGACCTCTCTGGGGAGCGCATTCCATAGATTTTATGGCCTTTATATGGCTTTAACCAATTGTTTTAGTTGCTGTTGTTTTAGTTGACTTGAACCTTTCTTGTAAACTGCCTGGAGAGCCTTTCAGCTGTGAGGCAGCATATACTTGCAACAAGCAAATGAATAAATAAGAGGAACCTTTGGGCATGTCACCCTTGTCTGAGAGCTTGCCTACCTGTTATATCTTGTTTTTAAGTTGTTTTAAAACAGGGCTCCCCAATCTTTTTGAGTTGGAAGGAATGGTGCCTTGGGCACTCTCACAAAATGGCTGCCAGTGGAGGGATGTTGCACATTCATAAAATGGCTGCCATGATTGGTATAAGCAGTCAGAAAAAGTTCATTTCCTTGAGGGCAAACTGGTGAGAGTGAGAGAGACGTCACGTGCCCTGGAACCTAAGAGCAAGGCAAGCATTGCGAGTCCGAGCTCCAAAACACACGGGCTCTTTTGGACCCAAAGAAAGATGCCACTGAAGCTCCAACCTCCTGTCGCAAAAGAAAAAGCTAATTAAAAATTTAAAAAACTGGGCAGGAGATGTGGTAGCAGTTGGGAGGTGAGCATGTTTTTTATTTAATGTTAGCTGCTTAGGGAGCCCTTAAGACTATTCAGCGGCCAGTAAATGTGAAAATAAATAAATGGGCATCATATCGGAGACTCCAATTTTAAAATATACATTGCCTGGGCCAAACGTCACAATAACTGTGTTTTGAAATTAACTGGATTTCAAGTAGGAGTGGCTAAACAAAACAGGGACCTTCTGTCAGTTGATGATTATTTATTAATTAAATAATTAAAAGGGAAGTGTGTTGTTTCAATTCTAGAATCATAGACCTTGCTAGTAATTAAAATAATTACATATTTCTGGTTGTCATCCCTGGCAAATCTCTGAAATAGCTGAACAAGAATCAGTTGGGCAGTTTCTCTGGCTTGCTTGGGGGAAGAAAAGCCAAGTTCTTGGTTTACCTGTTCGCCATCCCCACCTGTGGAATTGGAACAGCAGCAACAACTTGGGTTATTGTGACGTGCTATCTTCTCACTGCCTCCCTATGAGTATCTTTCTGGACGCAAAAGGGGAAACAGAGGTTCGTCCTCAATGGTTTTTGATGTTGTGGGTGCTTCCATCTCTCATCCGTTTTCCCCGCAACTCCATCCCTGCTGTGAATGAGACACCAATTCTTTCTGCCTTCCTCGTCCTTGCAGCCAGAGCAAACAGACTCCACTTGGTTTCTTGGCACCTGTTGTGACATTCTGGAATGTTCCAGTTAGGCCACCTTTTGATTTTGAGAGCGAGAACCCCAAATCTGGGCAGCCGAAGTATGAATGAAGGATACGCTCCTTCCCAGCCTCATTACCTGAGATCTTTCCAACCGCTGATGCCAGAAACTGGACCGAGGGCTTTCTACGTGCAAAAAATCTGCTCCCCCATTGAAAAGCTCCATGGCTGGCTGTCTTAAAAATGGTGGAGATTACAATCTGAGCCCAAGCCAAACGACATCCCTCATCTGTCCTTTCCCAAAGTGCTCTCTTGGGTCAAATAATTTCAGCAAACATTCCAGCCTGGTCCATTGCCTGCCTTTTCTGCTCAGCAGGGGTTATTTAGAACTGTGGTTTTTTCAGAGAAGTGTGGTATGAAGTGCAGGCTCTTTCTCCCAAGGTCTTCAAATTTAATACTGTTTTACAAATTAAGTTTCTAGTCCTTATGACTGGAAAAATGAATTCCATCAGGGAAAGGACCTGTGGGAGAAGCTTTGGTTATACTTTTTTGGTCTTCCTTGTGCATTAAATGGAATGACTGTTATGAGTAGGAATGTTTTGAGGTAGCCAAGAAAATGGAGATGAACAACTCTGCAAACAATTGTGGGGTTCTGAGCATTGCTGGGCATGTTTCACAGTTCTCTGAAGAAACAGCAAAGGAATCAAGATGGTCAAGAGAAGTGTTGCTGTCGAACGCCTTTGAATTCCGTGTGCGCAATCTACTGTGGCTTGCAAATGGCAAATGTGATGACAAAACTCAGAGCCTTGATCAAAAGTCAGGTTGGGGACCTAGCAAGACAAAAGCCCGCTGGACTGCTCTTTTTCCTCACCCTTGCAACCTGCCTGCTCACCTGCCGCTCACCTGCCCTGGCCTACGCGGCAGTGGGATCTGGTGATGCGGTGGTCGCTAGTGAGCAGATGAGTGGTAGTTGCCACCAGGAAAAGGCAGCGATGCAGGGAAGCAGGGGGAGGGGGGCTGGAGGCATTTTGCTCCAGGACCGTGCACCACTTGGAACAGGTCAGAGTGCAGAGGCACAAAAAGCCAGGTGTTCCCGGGACCACGAAAAGATTTCCCGGCTTCTGCCCATGCTGCGAGTAGATCGCTTGGTTCGCAGTTGTCACTGTGTGAGTAAGCCCCAAGCAGTGCCAAACTACGGGGGAAGTCCGTGCAGGCCTGTCAGTTGTGCGAGGAACAAACGAGGGGAAAGCTCCCCCCCCGCCGCAGCTGCTTTTAACCCTTGCCTCTCCTTTGCTGCCCCTGCTCCGAAGGCTGCATGGCAGCCCGCTTGCAAGACGCTGAGCTTCAGGTAGGCGCAGCTCCCGCTGGAGTCGGAGTCCCGCCTCACCGCACCGTCTTACCTTGGGCTCAGCTGGAGGCAGCCGCTGGCCCGTCGCAGCACGACGCTTTGCAGCTGCAGTTGGTTTTATAACTCACTAAAAGACTGGGCGCTGTGCCCATCGGTGCCACCGCAACAGGAGTCGAAACGAGAGCCTCGGCGGCAGACTCTTGCTCTTTTGCTCCTCCGGAGGCCCTGCATGGCGGCTGAGGCCTGCACCTCGTGGCTGTAGGAGCGCCGCGGCACCCTGGTGCCTGCATGTTGCCAGAATAATGCCTCACACCTCGCTTCCCCCTTGTTTTTCTCCCTCTCTTTGTCTCCCCTAACATTTCCAGCTCTGCCCAAAACAAGCATTGAAGTGGAGTCCCACTCAGCTCACCCTGGAGACCTGCTCCAGTTGCGCTGCAGGTTGCGGGATGATGTGCAGAGCATCAACTGGGTCCGAGACGGGGTCCAGCTGTCAGAAAACAACCGGACGCGCATCACAGGGGAGGAGGTGGAGGTCAGGGATGCCGTCCCCGAGGACTCCGGGCTTTATGCTTGCATGACCAACAGCCCCTCGGGCAGTGAGACCACCTACTTCTCCGTGAACGTCTCAGGTTGGTAGCACAGAGAGGAGTCGCTGTCAGACCCCCCCTGGGAGAGCGGCGATGGCCCGGCTGGGCTTCTGGTTTTTGGTCCTTGGCAAGTCTGCCCTTTTCTCAGCCTTACCTGCCCCTCGTAGGATCACTGGGAGAAAAGCTCAGGTCCTGAATGCGTGGTGCCTGGAGCCTCTTCAGTTCCTAGCCTGTCCTTCCTGTGGTCCCAGGTGTGCGTAGCTGAGAGAAGGCACTCTTTACAGGTGTGACCCCTTGAGATCAAAGCTGATCAGGTTCAAATGAAACCCTGCTGGTGGTGGGTCCCTGGCAGAGGGTAAAGACGAAACCCTGTATAGGTGACAGCATGTCCCTTCGCACTGGCACTTCTTATAGCCTGAAGCAGCTGATCCTGCCTCATCTTGGAAAGTCAGCAGGGTTGGGACCTCGTTGGAATCTGGACTTCATTTTGCGAACTGCCCAGAGAGCTTCAGCCACAGGCAGTAGAGAAGTGCAATGCAATCATCATCGTCATCTCTGAATGTCTTCCTTTCCTGCCAGCAAATACTCGGTTTGTTCTTAGAATTACAGGCAGTTCTTCATCATGTAATCAGCATTATATGATGAAGATCTGAGGGCCTCTTTGGATGATGGAGAATTGGGTGGGGGAAGATGGATACTCCCTTCGGGCTTGCTGGCAGGTCATGGAATAGGAGCCCAAGAGTTGGGGGATCTTAGATCCAGACCTCCATTCCCCGGGTGTCTTTGTGACTTCTTGCAGCCCCTTGGAAATGGCTGGCTCAGACACCTTGGCTGTGTTGGGCTCGTTTTGCTTCTCCTTCTTGTAGGCAGAAGCACTGGGATTTATCTGAGGTCATCCTATAGATCAATTGAAATCCACGAGACCGTTGTTAGTCATTACTAAAGCAAGTCCCATTCATTTCAGTGCCCCTGTTCTAAGTAGGACTCACATTGGAAGCCAACCATGGCTTCCTTTTCATTATTGGATGCCCTGGATCTCTTTTCTAGAGGCAGCATCATTTAAAATTCAGCATGTACCTTGAAAGCAGCACCCAAATCGCCCCGGATAGTGTTGAAGAGTGTGGCTCATTGTGGCCATTACTCTGTAGATGCCCAGGAGTTCCTCACTACGGCATCAGGAAAAAGGAATGTGTTATGTGGGTGCTGACAACCCTGTAGTCCATCCAAAGTTCTCTGCATGCTGCCATTCTGTGGGAGCTCTGAAAAAGCTCCAGAATACATTCTGTGGGTTGTAGAATTCAGTTTGTTGACAACCTTTGCTTTCAGTTTTTGAAAACAAGTTTCTAGTCCTTATGGCTAGAAAGATGTGATTGACCATGGGCAAAGACTGCTGAAATTTCCAAACCCAGAGGGGTGGTGGAATAAGATTTTCAGTGGCCACGTGTGAAGACTGCCCCCATGCATAATTCTTTGCTGCCCCACAGGGGTAAGCTGTTCTATAATAAATCATACAAAACAAGGAGACAGTTTTGCTTAGCAATGCACACTATGGGGTGGAAAGCCTGGTGCCAGCTAGATCGGGAGTGGGCAGAAAGCAAATCTCCAGCTATTTTGGACCTCAGCTCCCAACAGTCCTGGCCACTACTAGCAAGGACTTATGGGAGTTGAAGTCTGAACCAGTAGAGGTCCACCTTCTGCCCACTCCTGCTCTAGATGTACTCCAGCTCCCATCAGCAAGCCCCAGCATAAGCAGTGGTTAGGAGGGATGGGAGCTTTAGTTCAACACCTTCTGAGCAGCCAGGAATTCCTGTGCCCGAGTAATGGGTACCAAACGCCATGTTCCAACTGTAGCTACACATTCGCCCTTTACCTTCACCTATTCTGATTATGAAGCTCTATTGAGAAAAAATATATCACAGGATAAAACCTTTTCTTGGGCTATTCTACTTCGAACTAATGGTAGACCGGCTCTTAAGTTTCAGCACACCTGCATGTTTAAATATGATGTTTATTTTAAACGCAGACTGAACAACAAACACCACGGAGGAATATTCTAGCCCGTGCATCCATGTGTGTTCAAGGATTCTCTCCTTTTTCCCCATAGACAAGCAGTCCAACTTTTATTTTCCATTGCTTGTAGGAAACTTGGAAAAGGGGTCCGTCCATCTGCAATAGTGCCGTCCAGACAAATTCTGTCATGTGACGAGGTGTTGGGAGGTCGCCAGTGTGCCATATTAAGCGACATATTGGGCCAGCCCTCCTGCAGCCGGTGCTGTCCAGATGTTTGGGGCCACAGTTGCCAGCATTCCTGGCCAGTGGCCAAGCTGGCTGGGGCTGGAGAGATTGTAGCCCACAACCTCCGGAGGCCAACCGGAGAGGACCGGATGGCGCGTTCTGCTAAGAGACTGCTGCGTGGCCAGCTCCGTATGTCCTCAACCAAAGGATCCACACAGGTGGGCTGGTGTTTGCCGCCAGCCAGAATGTGTGCTTGCCCCAGTTGTCCCTCCGTGAAGCCCCCCGCTTGCCCCCAGGCCAGCTCCGGAGCGTGCTTCTTCCTTGCCGCCCATTCTGTGGCAGGCAGAAAGCAGGTATGCCTCTTCACACCTGCGTCTTGTTTTCGCACCATCTCCTGCTCCTCCACGTCCATGTATCACTAGACCATACACAACAGGGCATCCACAAGCTGTTGCCAGGGACCAGCAGACCTGATGCTCAGAATTAATTTCTCTGAGACTCTGTGAGCTGGGCAGCAGCGGTCGAAAAGAGCAATAAATGCCCTGCAGGGCAAGAGAACCGCCAGCACTTCTGGGCACCATTGCAAGCCGCCCGTGTGTCAAATCGAACCTGATACCTGCTGCTTTTCCTCCCCAGATGCTCTTCCTTCTGCCGAAGATGACGACGACGACGACGATTCCTCCTCGGAGGAGAAGGAAGCCGATAACTCCAGACCGAACCGTACGTTCGAGATCCATCTGTTTCGGTAGCTTTCCAGTGGCAAACCCCAAGAGCAGCCGACAGGTATCCCTTGCGGATGCCGTTTGCATGGATACCTTTCTAGCTGGTTGCTGTCGGGTGCCAATAATCCATGGAGTTTCTGCATATGTTGCCCAGGAGTGCCCGAAACCATACTCAGTCGGCAACTCCCACCTTACATAGGGGTCCAGTTAGACGGATGGCAGCGGCTGTATTTGCAGTAGAGTGTAACTAGGACCCACAGGAATTTCATGTTAAGTTCACAGACCCTCCAACCACACGTTGTTTGCAGCCCTGAATGCAAATGTTTCTCAACTGCTTGCACGGGACCAAACTTTCCCAAAGTGATGCATTTAGTCAGGCGGGTGTGGGAGGATTTTTAATAAGATGCACACAAAGCTCCTCTTCTCCCAAAAGCTGCCCTTTTCCCTGCTCAAATTGAAAGAAGAGCAGGTGGGTGCAGGAGTTAATGACATCCATTCGAAGGGGAGAGGGAGAGATTTAGAGCAGACAGTGGAACGGGAATTTTTAGCAGCGGCATCTGGTTTTGGAGACCAGGATGATTCGCGGCAGTGTAAAAGCCTCCAAGTGCGAACATCGAGAACTTGCTTCCTCTGATCAGGGTGCAGGTGGTGCAGGGAGAGGAG
Organism: Varanus salvator macromaculatus; assembly: GCA_023646645.1. Taxonomy (NCBI): domain Eukaryota; kingdom Metazoa; phylum Chordata; class Lepidosauria; order Squamata; family Varanidae; genus Varanus; species Varanus salvator. The sequence continues at coordinate 22,825,396 of JAIXND010000621.1, read as the reverse complement.
ATGCTGTGCCTGTACGCCAGGGCTGTTCCTTGGGGGAGGGGGGAGGCTTGCGGTGCCTTCTGTTGGCTGCCCACGTCATGGCACACGTCCTTGTCCCTCACCAAGCACTGCCTAAGCCCCAACTTGCTGTTGGATCTCCGCAGAAGCCATCCCGCCTTACTGGACATACCCTGAGAAGATGGAAAAGAAACTCCACGCGGTTCCTGCTGCCAAGACCGTAAAGTTTCGGTGCCCATCCAGTGGGACACCCACCCCGACTTTGCGCTGGCTGAAGAACGGCAGGGAGTTCAAACCTGACCATCGTATTGGTGGATACAAGGTAGGAATCTTTTGGTCTGGTTCCTGGTCTGGAGTTGCCATTGAGAGAATGGGGAATGCAGCCAAGTGTTGTAAGATTGGGTTTTATCTGTTGTATACGTTGATGCTGTATTCATTTGTATTTTAGTGTATTACTGCCCTTAGACATAGTGAAGGGTGGGATAGAAAAGCTTTAAATGAATGAATAAGTGCTATTCCAATTGTGGGTTAGGGGTTGGGGTTTCTTTCCAGGGATCGTGCTTTAAAAAATGCCGCCGTTTTTCTCTCAAGTAAAGAGGGGCATTAGAAATACACCTGTTCAGGAGGAGAAAATGCTGTGATACAGGGAACTAATAGAAAGGCCTTCTTCTGGGGTCGTCCCATTTTCAGTTTGCTGAATGGGTTGTCAGGGCATCCATGGGAGTCCAGTTCTAGTTGATGGTCCTGGGTCCCTCAATCTTTGAGAAAGTAGGGATTTTTAAAACTCTGTTCGCAAGGAATGGTAGTCTATTGAAAAACTGCGGTGGGGAGGGCTGCCTGTCTGGATTGATTTCGGCACTGCGTCAAGCCCCCATTGTCACGTGCTTTTGATGGCTACCAAGAACAGATTTGTTTGCTTTTCCCAACCTTGACCTTATCTAAATGCTTTTATGCTTTTAATGCTGTATTGCTTTGTAATATGCTGAGAACCTCTCTGGGATTTGGAAAAGGGGAAGCGCTCTATAAAATAAATAAGTGGAGAGGGGAAGAATCATTGCTGGTGCCACAGTGGCTTGACTCCTAAAGGAGGACGAAGCTGCTCGTTCTCCCATGCCTTTCCCAGCTGGCTGCCCTCCAGATGGGGCATCCTGCAGCTCACCCCCAGAAGGCCCGGGGAAGCCGTTCCTAGGGGGTGGAAACAAGATTTCCTCAGATCCATCACCTGAAGCTCTTGTTGATATTAGCCAAGTCTCCGGAGAGGCATTTTGTCCTTTTCAAAGGTGTGGTGTGGGGGAGGATGCATAAAAGCGGCACCAAACAACCAGATGATCGGCAGATGGGGAAAGTGGAGGGCTTGGATTTCTGGGGACCCCTGGGAGGCTGGATGGAGCCTCCTGCAGGGCCATATTTGCCCCCTGGACCAGAGGCCCTGAACTCCAGTGCTCGGTGAAAGGCTGCCGTTTCCCCAAACACAGTATTATTTGCTTTTGCTCTATCGGACTGCTGCTTCTGCCCATTCCAACACATAGAAACAAAGCAAGTCAGAAGGGGCCTCCCGGGCCATCTAGTCTGACCCCTGGTTCCAGCCGGCTCCACTCACGACATGCCCGCCATGTGCATGTCCAGCCTATCCTTGAACACCCTCACTGATGGGGCCAGAACCACCTCCCGTGGAAGCCCATTCCACACCCTCGGGGTCCTAACCGGCAGGAAGTACTTCCTGGCGTCCAAATGGAACATGGGTTCCCTGAGCTTTGCTCTGCTGGAGCGCGTCCTGTACTCAACACAGTATTTTGAGAGAAGTCAAGCGCCCACAAATGCAGGATGTTACGTAAGATTTAATCCATGAATTGGTCATTTAAAAAATCGGGGATCATCAGCCCGGTGCCACAGCAGCTGTATTCACAGTCGAGTTCCTGTTACAGCCGGAAAAGCAGCCGCCATACCTTTTGCGAGTGAAGCTGTAATGCCACCTAGCTACGTTTCCATCCTCTCTGGACCGCTTCAGGGCCAAGTGGAGGCGTCTGGCCGGGTGTGCGGCAATCCAGAAGCCAGCCTGGCACTTGCCTGCGGGCCCCACTGGCTTGCCTTGGATGCCTCATCCAGTCGCCTCCAGTCAGAACAACTTGTTTCCGTCCGGAGTGACTCACAAGCGAGCACAGCGTGGCCTCCGATACCTCCCACTGCTGGTGTAGTCTAGGCCACCGCATTAATAAGAACATTCCTTTAGCAGCAAGACAACAGCCCCCCTGTCCTACTTTTCCCTTTCCGAATCTTCATGTCTGGTCAGAGAAGCAAATCAAAGCAGTTTTAATGAATTGGAGCGCCCCTGTTATTCTTCTCCTTTTAAGCAACAGTTCCTTGTAGCTTCCTGAATCGAACTCCCCTTCCAGACAACGGCCATGCAGTGTCTCCCTTAGTTTTAGCCTGGCTGTGCTTCTGCAGCTTGTCTGTTGCCTGCTGCCCCAGCCCGCCTGTGCTCTTGGCCGCCGTTGGGAGGGAGACTTGGCAGCGGCCCCTCAAGCATCAGTGACGTGCCCAAGCTTTTCCTCGGGAAGGAGGTACTCCCAGAGCCGTTTCATGTCCTAGGAAAAAACGGCAACAAGCAAACTCAGGCTAGAATCTCCAACTCTACAAGGGGAAAATTGGTTTATATATGCCCAATCTCCAGAGGCGCTCAGGGCAGTTAGCAGAAGTTAAAAGGTTAAAAACATATGACAAGAAAAGAAGGACCACATAGAACAATAAGACAGCAACTGGATGGGTAAGGAAGTACATCAGCAAAGGGAATAAAGTGCAGTTCTAAAACTGGAATTAAAAAGTTAACTATGAAGACTCCGGGGGAATAAGTTTTCACCTGGCACTGATAAGAATGGAGAGTAGGCAGACCACTTTGGGGAGCTCATTCCTCAGTTAGGGTGCCACCACTGAAGCAATAAGCTTGTTTAGTTGAAACCAATTTCATGGAGCATATCCCTAAATAACCAAAGGAAGGAAGCGATCCAAATTTGCTTATATGGTGGCCATTGAGATACTGCCCAGAAGGAGGAAAAGTAGCATCAAAAGAGCTGTGTGCGAGATGCGCATGTGCTAATTTACCGAAAGGGATGCTTACCTAGAAATGCGATTGTGCAAATGGAAACTCAACGCCTCCCACCTGGAGTGACCAGGTGCGCCGTGCGTCTTCTCTCGAGGAAGCGCCAAGGCCCCTGCCTGCCCTCCCGACTTCTGTTTCTTTACCTTTAATCCAGGATTGGACTGACAATTTTTATTTGTGTTGCTTTTATTGTAAAACTGTCCCAAGACACTAGTAGCTGGACGGGATATCAACGCTATAAATGAATGAATGAATGAATGAATGAATCCTCCGAACACATCTGGCCACCCTACTTGGTTAAGGCATAGACACGGAGTAGCTCCTGCCCGCATGGAGTGAGCTAGCATTCCATCCCATTTGAGAGCAGTCCCTCCCCTCCACAAAAAAAGCGCACCCTCCTAGAAATCCAGCATGCGCAAAAAGGAATTTGCAGCCTACTGTGTCATTTTCTTTGCCTTTTCTGTATTTTGTTTGCGTGCCCTCTTGGGCCCAGTCCACACATATTTAAGCAATTCGTTGCAAAATACAGGGTTCATATTTAGAGTTTGCTTTTCATTCTTTGATCTTTAAAAAAGCAATTTGGTTCCACCTAAGCTTTTTATTGAATCGCATGTCTTTATGCCACTGCTGTTTTTAGTGGTTTCAGTTTACTGGTTTGTATATGCACAATTTATTGTTGGATGTATTGCGCTCTTCGCCTGTTTTTCAAGCAGCCTTGCCAGGGTTTAAACATCTTTCAAGGTGGGACGTAAACATATTAAGTCCATAAATAAACATGAAAAATGGGATTGTTCCTGTGTCAAATTCTGCGCCAGATCTGATGCTTGTGCAGATGACACACGTCCTCTGCAGCACCCTGGTTAAATTTGGGCACAGTGGCCCTCCCTTTGTGTGGGAGTGCAGCTGGAGAAATTTCCAGACCGGTTCCTGTGCTGGCAACAGGAATACGTCAATAATATCCCTTTCCATATGTAGCTGACTCGGTGGTCACTCCTCCATTTGGCAGCAATTACTCCCTCAGGATAGCAAAAGGGGAAAACATAACCTCAAATTGCAATTACGTGCAGTCTAGAACACAGAGCACGGAGCGGGCGAGACCTTTGCCCTCGCTTTGGATGCAGAAGCAGGAGGGGTCAGAGCTGCTACCCCTGCCCTGTCCCCACTCCCTGCCGGCCATCCCTCCGCAGCCACACTGATTGGTGTCTCCTTCCCCACAGGTCCGTCATGCCACCTGGAGCATCATCATGGACTCGGTTGTGCCGTCAGACAAAGGCAATTACACGTGTCTCGTGGAGAACAGATACGGCACCATCAACCACACCTACCAGCTTGACGTTGTTGGTGAGGAAACATGGGGTCCCGAGAGAGAAAGTTGTGGAGTCACTGGTGTGGTCAGCTTGCCCAGAAAAATGAGCTCATTGCACAGAAAAGGGGTGTGCAAGAAATCTGTTTGGGGTGGGGGTGAGAGCTGATGGATTTTCCTGACTCACCCTTCCGGTTCTGTTCTGCTTCTCCCACGCCGATGCCTACATGGTCCAAGACGAATTGGGCTATCATGCTGATTTCTGCTTTTAAAATAGGCCTGGGTTTTAAAGAAAAGCTCAGGAAGCGTGTGCCAATTGTGGATCCCAAAAGGTGTGCGTGTTCCCAGATTCACAGTTGGCTCACTCTTTATGAGGCATTTTTAAACGGGTAAATTTGCTCCGATTGCATTTTAAAATGTAATTCCTTCGATGTTCTAAGCAGAAAAAAAGGCTAATGTTGGTGGAAGAACAAGGGAAGAGCTGAAAAGCCATCGTGCGTCTGCGCGAATCATGGGAGCTGAAAAATAATGAATGAAAATAATAATTTAAAAGGTGTCTACTCAATGTGTGCAAATCTGATCATGTTGGCAAAAAAATGTAGTTCTAATGCTGACCTAGTCAGAATCGACAATTACAAGCTTTTTGTGAAGCAGGGCATAAGGACAATGAAGGAAGACCTGGTGGGGATGAAACTGACAAGGATATTTACCTGAGGTTACCTAGCAGCCCTGCAAATGCAATTAAGCCAGTAAAAAGGCACAAATCCATTAATGCAAATACGAAGACTGAGATCCCATTTGGCAAATCACTGTTTGCGCGAGTGGTGCTGCAGATACACAGATCTTGGTTTGCAGGGTGCAAGACTACGTTGTGCCCATTTCTGGAACCTGAAAAAAGTCTGATACGGTCCATTTCCAACCACTGGATTGGAAACCCCGTAAAATTCTGTGGGACTCAAACAAAACAGTTGTCCTAGTCTGTCCTTAGAAGGGAAGGTTGGAATATGGTCAACCTGCACGTCTGCTTTGATGGAGGCAGTAATGCCTCCTTTTGGCAATGGACCCCAACCTCGCCCACCTGTATGTGCTGAAGCCTTTCTGCAGCTTTCCCTCTGCAGCCGTTTCCGCTCCAGCCCCAGCAGCGGCTTTGGAGACTCGGGTGTGGGGTGTGTCTCAAGAGGAGACGGTTCAAAGAGGAGTAATACAGGCTTCCGGGGTCTCACTTGCCAGCATGTGTTTCCACGGATTCCTTGGAAAGAAAAGTGGCAGGCACTCCCCAGGCCACGTGTGTGCATCGATTCTGCAGCTCGGAGATTGATTGCAGAATTAGGTGATTGTGCATCTATTGCTATGCCCTGAATTGTATGGTTTGAGGAGGATGGGGGAGGGGGCGTTGTATGTTTCGTGAGTATATAGGCATATGAAGCTCTCTCAGCCTGAATCCAGTGGGCCCTGTATTGTTTGTTTGTTTGAGATATTTCTATACTGTTTGATTAGACAAGCTCTCAGAATAATGTATGGAAGATCAAATAACCATCAATTTAGAAACAAATTTACAAGAAACCTACCTGTCATCAAACAACCGCACAACAATGAAACTCACCAGGCTTCTGATAAAACAACAAAGCAATAATTAATGACACAGTAACAAGCATTCTGCCTGTACCGAAACTGTTTAAAGGCAATATAAAACCACATAGCATATTGTTACACAGATGGCTCAGGCTAGTCCAGTATTCTGCTTCCAAAAAAGCGACACTATATTTGATAAATTAAAAGGTGTGGGCAATAAGAAGCCATGGAGAATACATCTTACTGCTAGAGAATGAAGAGGAAACCTCCACAGACAGAAGCAGTATACCTCAGAATATTAAATCCTGGTGGAAAATAGCCATTGATGGCCATAACTTCCATATGCTGCTTGTGAACTTTCCAGATGTTACTAGTCCATAATAATAATAATGATAAAACAATTTCTAGATCATTTGGTTTTATATGTCTGCTTACAGATGTCTCTCATATATGTGTGCAGTAAAAAGAGGAGAAAAGGCAGGAAATAAATGCAATGAAATAATAATAATAATCATAATCATAATAATAATCATAATCATAATAATCATAATACTAAAGCGAGAAGGTGCAAAGGCCCTGACCCTTTCTGCTGGGTAGGCTTTGCTGGCCTGGGTCCCCCCAGTTCTTTTCGCTCCTGGCAGAGCTGTTTCCTGGCTCCGGGGGCTGGACTGTCCAGGCAGGAGTTCCCTTAAGTGGCCTGATGTGGGTGACAGATGGTCTGGAAGGCATGAGAGAAAGTGGTTGAGCCCTGGATTGCTCCTTGCACAGGTTGTGAGGCTTCCAAGGTGTGCACCTCTGCGGATAACCGTTTGCCTCCACCAAACCAGCCTCTCTCTGCTGAAAGCGCCTGAAGGAACTGGTTCTGCGAACGTCCCCTCATTTTCATGCTGCATTTATGATAATTTCAGAGGCCAGACAGGAACGCTCCCTCTCCTCACCACCACCCTCCCCAATTAATCTCCTTATTAGCCTTAATTTCCAACCCAGGCAAGCTGATCTCTGCCGTTCCACTTGTGGAGTTGCTCTAAATGCCACTAAATGAACCATTAAGAATGCAATTTAATTTAATTACACTGAGCAAACTGAAGGGAATAGTCTGCAAGGGGGAACAAAGGGATTTGTTAATGCTCACTCACCGCAGTGCCAGGCACTTTGTTAATCGGCTAGGCCCTCATTAGGTTTGTTTGACCTTTGACCTCCAGTGAATCGGTAGCCATGTTTACTACTTTCCCCATTCCCCGAATCCAAACCCCGGTACCATGTCAAGAATTTCACCTGCCTGGTTTTCCGTGACTGCCCTCGATTGTGTGTGTGTGTTGTGGACAGCGGGTTGTTTGCTGGTGTTTTGCTCTACGACAGGGTGACCCACTCACCAGGACCAGCAACTTGGAGTATTGGAAGCTCTTGCATTTCAGCCAGAAAATGTATGGCTTGCAGCCAGTTGGTCTTTTAGACCCCAAGTTTCAGCCTTTAAAAAATATTATTATATTGCATTTATACAATGCAAGGAACCCAAGGGGGTTTGCAAGGTTTGCCCTCCTCATTTTATTCTCACGACAACAACCTTGTGAGGTAGGTTTGGCCAGTCTGTGGCTGGCGCAAAGGCACACAGTGAGCTCCATGGGGGCCAGAACAGATCTCTGAAGTTCCAGTTCAGTTGCTACACCACTCTGCCTTTTGGAACCTCCTTCGGGCATGGAAGGGATTTGAAGGATGCAGCATCACATCCCAGGACTGGCAACAGTAGGACATTTTGCTGGAGACCGAGGCCAAGATCTTGCACAGTTTTGTGTCCCCGGTCGCTTTGTCTGGGTGTGAAAGCTGCACAATGAAGAAATGAGACCGGAAGAAAACGGATATGTTGAAAACATGGTGCTGGAGGAGAGCTTTGCAAAATCTCCTGCTCTGTCAGAAAGACAAATAAGTGGGTCCTAGCGCAAACGAAGCCAGTACTGTGGAAGCAAAAACAATGAAGTGAGGCTGTTGGGCACATCGGCGAAAGGCAGGACTCGCTGGAAAAGACAGTCATACTAGGGAAAGTCAAAGGCAGAAGAGGAGGAAGACCAAATATGAAAGGGACCAATTCCCTAAGGGTTGAGTTGACCAGCGCTGAGCAGGGCTGTTAAGGACAAGACATGGCTGAGGGCTTCCACTTGCAGGGCTGCCATAAGTCGGAGATGACTTGGCTGCATGAAACTGCCACAGCTTGGCCTTGCCTGGTACCAATACTTGAACCCTTGCTAATTCAGCAGAGGAGTCTCTCCTGCCCAAACTATGCCAGCCTCCTGCGAAGTGCCTCATTTCAGCCTTCCCCAGCCCTGGTGTCCTCCAGATGTTTTGGATTTTAACTCCCATCAGCCTCAGCAGAGTTACAGTGGCAGAGAACGTCCTTCCTATGCGGAAGGTTCTGTGTGCATGTGCTCATGTCTCCAGGTAGGGCTGGAAAAGCCTCCTGGAGAGCTGCCGGTAGGAGGACCGATGTTGTGACGCTGCAGAAAGCCACGGTGTGAAGTCCTAGCAACTCTGCTGCCATTTTCCCATGAGCTCATGGCGGTTCTCCGCTTTAGATTCCAGCTGCTGCCTTCGTCCCTCCACTCTGTTCTGAGTGTCAGAGCTTCCCCTTCGGAGCAGCCTTTCCCACCCCCTTGCCTTCCAAACATTTGGGGCTCCATCTTCCAGCAGCCCCAGCCAGCCATGGTCAGGAATGTTGGGCATTGTAGTTGGAAATATCTGGGAGGCATCCAGTTGGGGAAGGCTCTTTTAGGCTGTTATAATTCAGGCTCTGAAGAAACAAAGGAAGCCAAAGCACCATTTGGCAAGCTGTGGACAGCCTATTCCTTCTTAGCGCTGTGATTGTCTTGGATATTTTCTGGGTCAAAGGGAGTTAAGATTGCTCAGGAAACTTATGCAGATCCCTCCTCAAAGTTTAACCTGGGTTAGTTGACCCCAGGTGGCTTAAGTTTTTGTGAGAAGATAAGACTGCTTGTGTTCTGCTCCTCTGGTACAGATGGGTTCCTTTTTAACCATCCCATCATACTCCGAGTCACAGGGGTACAAAGACAGATTTTTCCCTTTTAACTACATGCAGGATGATCAAAACCACTAGTGACTTTTATTTCAATATTTGACCTCCCTTTTTCACAAGTTGAACATTCTGAAGAAAAGTAAAATATTTCCCAAAGATTGGAGTGCACTTCCATATACTGATGTTTATTAACTAATTTATTTTTCATATTTATCTGCCACCCTATAGTCCAAGGGCTCTTTGGGCAGCTTACACACATGCATTGTTTTTATGAATTAGCCCCTTGGAAACATCCTGAAGGGTGGTTGTTCTTGTGGTAACCTCTGGAATGAAAAAATAGACTGCAGGTTTGCTCGATCTTCCAATTAGACAATGTTATTTATCCAAAAGTTGTTTTATTTATTCATTGTAACTTCATTGTGGTTTGTTTGGTGCCTGTCTTATTTGCACAACGAGTGTTGACGTGAACACATGTTTGACGTGCCACTTTTGTATTTTGGAAAAACGGCTGGATCGGAGTGCCGTTTTCTTAAAGAGAACGAGAGAGCAACCTGGTGGGTTTGGCACCAGCCTTTTTGTACATACGGTTGCTGAGACCCTCTAACTAGGCCTCAAGCATCCCTGGAGGGACCGGAAACACGGCAGGGCTGCTCCGGACTGGATCAGAGGAGCGCTGTGAAGCACGGCAGAAAGGGTACTGCAGTTCAAGCCAGAGGGCTCCTTGGCAGAGGGAGGGCTGATCCTGTGATATTTAGCTCAGGAAGTGGGATATGATTTTAGGATGCAGGGCCCCCACTCATCAAGAATCCTTTGCAAGAGGGATTAGAGGAGGAAGCATTTCCTTCACATTTTTAATAAGCAACTGGCTAGGATGAAAAAAAAAGGATCTTGGCTCCAGCCTCTTCCAATGAAGGGGAAAATTTAACTTCTTAATCCCGGCTTTGTCACATCACAAGTGAAGATGTGAGGGTCGCAGGCAGGCTGCCGGGCTTTCCTTTCCCTGCACGCCTGCCTAATTCTCTTTGTTTCTGCAAAGTTTGTGTCCAGCTTCTGATCTGCACCTGACTAGCCGTGAATATTCACTTGATTGCTCTGCCGTGCTCTCCCCCAAGCAGGGCCAAACCTGTTTGAGTGGGCAAGCCCTGTTTTTGGAGCCCTACTTTGACTGAAAGCGAGATCCCCTTCACGCATTGCTCGCCTGATGTCTAGACGGGAGTCATGTGTGAAAGGCGCGTGTGTCTGGCAAAGGTGTACAGACATGTTAAGCGGGATTATGTCTTCGGCTGTTTATTGGGTTCCAAGGAATCCAAGGCAGCCTTCTTGACCCTCCACCTCTCCATTTCATCCTCACAACAGCAACACTGTGAGGTGGGTTAGGCGGAGAATCAGCAGCTTCCCCAGCGAGCATCATAGCAGAGCAGGGTCTTGAGCCGAGCTCCCCACAGCCCCGCTCCAATCCTCCTTTGCCAACACCACAAGCTTAGCAAGATGGCGGGTGCTGCACAAGATGTTCCTGAGGTGGCTTTGGAAGGTCAAACCCACACGGAGGAAGTGGGGCCTCTGTCCATGCCTGTATTGCCCTCTTTGGGATGTCAAATGCGGTTTTGTTGGCTACCACAGATGCAACTCTTCCCCTCTCCCCTCAGTGACTGGGAAGCAGACTTCCTACTTGCTCAGCCATTGAAAGTTGCCTGCCCCTTCCACATCAGACTGTAAAGTAGCTTTCTGTACCTTGGGGCAGGAATTAGGGGGAAGTGAGGTTCAGAGACAATTAGTGGAGTTGTTTGCGCAGAAGTACCATCCGGGGGAAGGTGGAGTGAGCCTGCAGAAGTGCCACCCAATTTGTGGTATCGTTTGGGTTCCAGCCAAAGACCTTTTTGCCTTCCCAGGCTTTCAAAGCTGGCATGTTCCTGTAATCCGCTGTGCTAGTTGCTGAGGCTTATTGCCTGCCTGTGAAAATTGATGTTGTTGTTTTGCATTTTTGTCAACTTCCCCGGGACACATCTGGTTGATGTTTAATATATGAGTATAAGAAATAAACAGGCAATTGGGGATTTGTCTTTCTGGTCTGGTCTGTGGAGTGTATCTGAAACTGTTTTCTCCGCTGTCTCTTCCAGAGAGGTCCCCTCACCGGCCTATTTTACAAGCTGGGCTCCCTGCAAACAAGACCGTCTCCTTGGGTAGCAATGTGGAATTTGTTTGCAAGGTCTACAGTGATCCTCAGCCTCACATCCAGTGGCTGAAACACATTGAGGTCAATGGGAGCAGAATTGGACCAAATAACCTGCCGTACGTGCAGGTCTTGAAGGTACAAGAACCACTGTCTTTGGTGACGTAACATGGCGTCTTTGTTGATATGGGACATGTTTGCACTGTTTGGGGAAGGGGGCATAGGAGAGCAATGTAAACGGGGACAGGACCATCTTAGTCTGGGACCGGTGGAGAAACCACTTCCCAATTAAGCTGGCCTGGTGGAAACACACACACACAGCGTTCCTTCCGGTGGAATTGTTGGCGCAAAACCGGGGAAAGGCCAAGTGGTCCACGTTACATACCTCTATTATGTTTGCCCGGTGAAGCTCCGTTTGGAAGGTAGTTTACTACAACCTGACTCAGGCTGTTACCCACCAAACCAAACTCAGCCACCAGTCTGTGTCTCTCTTAGGGTGACTTTTAACATGGCTTGGCTGGTTTGGGCCACTGGCCAGCCACAGTCCATGCTGCGTTTGGTTTGCATGTGCCTCGCTCCCAGGCGAGACGGGAAATGGAGCAAGGGAAAAGTTGGTGGCACAGCAACTGTTCCCCTGAGTTAAGCTGAGAAAATGTGGTTTTGCTGGTGCTTGGGAAGATGTGAGGTTTTTTGATCTAGCAACAAGGGGGGTTCATTGCCAAAGCTCAGCATTTGTCTGCTGGGCTCAATTGCCCATTTGTAGCCCAAATCCCATGGCTCGGTATTGTGGCAGTAAGCAGAATCCCGTCTGGATTCAAGCGCTCCCGCTGTCAGGCGGCACAACAGTGTACTAAAAATCTGCCCGTCGCGGTACAACTGTGCTTTTTACAAACTGCCTGGTGAACCCAGTGGAATCCTGCCAAGTCTGTTTACGAGGACTGGACAGACGTTGGGTCCTCTTACGCCCCTGGCATGACCTAAACAAGGCAAGAGGAGAGTCTTCATGATGGGCTCTGATTGACTCCTGAGTTCCGTCAGGGGAACCTTTCCCCACAAGCCCAGTTCGGGCCCCACCCCATAGATCCACAGACCTCATGGGGGAAGCAAGCACCTAGGCAAGGTTCACCTGCCTTCCCCAGCCAAGGGTTAGGGTTAGGCTGACTTTTTCTAGGTTGAAATTTTTTAGGGTTAGGGTTAGTCGTCCACAAGGCCTGCTCTGGACTCCCAGGTGCCTCAGGGAATGGACTGCAGGCCCTTCACCTCCCCTGAACAACCCTTGCAAAGTGGAATCCCTGCCTGGGGAAGGGGGGAGGTAGAGGAAGCTCCCTGGGAGTGAGAGAGGGCCCAGAGAAGGGCGGGAGGGGCAGGACACGCAGCCCCGGCCACTTCCTGGATTTAAGCACCACCAAAATGACATTACAAGACAGGTAAAAGTATCGGATGAGTGCTTAAAATACCAGGCACTAACAAATGGATGAGACTCGGGAGATGTTATATGAGGAATGGTGGGGGAAGGGGATGGTTTTCATTTTCCTAAAATGTATCTAAAATGCATTTTTATTCAATTATGCAAATGGATTAAGGTTACTGGTCTTTTATGTATCCCCAAAATTAATGAACAAAGGGCCTCTTTTGCTCATGTAAGCAGATTAAGGTTTGTTTTTTCCTAGAGAAAGAGCACATGGCAAACTTAGTCCTGCCACTGCACTATCAAAGCCCAGCTTTCCCCAAATGTGGTGCCTTCTAGATGTCTTGGACTGTGCTGGCAGGGGAGGATGGGAGTTGTAGTCCAACACATCTGGAAGACAGCTAACTGGGGAAGGCTGCCTTCCATTAATACAACTGCTCATTTGATATCAGCAGTTTGGGGTGTAAGGGGTGCAGTTTGCAAACCGCCCAGAGATCTTTGGCTATGGACAAAGTGAATAAATAAATGAATAAATTGTGCCCCGGGGGAAGATCTCTTTGCAAGGGCTCAAAGCGTGTCCCTGGAGGGAGTCAAATGCGGAGGGAAGTGGGGGCAGGCGTTTAGGGTCCCCCTTGCCTTGAGGGTGGGAGCACACAAGACGCGCATTAGTAGTGCTGTGTATCTGGGAGCTTGGTGCCCGTCCACTGGCCCTGAATGACCGCTGTGTTGTTGATCTTGTTCTAGCACTCGGGAATTAATAGCTCCGATGCAGAGGTGCTGACCCTGTATAATGTGACAGAGGCTGAGAGCGGGGAGTATGTTTGTAAGGTTTCCAATTATATTGGTGAGGCTAACCAGTCTGCGTGGCTGACCGTCACCAGACCCATGGCTGAAGGTAAACGGGACGAATGCCACTCTGCGGGCTCTTGCTTGGACGGCCAGTCCTTAGCGGTGGAAAACCAGACTCTCGTGGCTCTCCTGTTTCTGCTCTGTTTCTGGTGCCGTAAGCCATGGAAAAAGCCCGGAAGGGGCCGATCAGTTCAGTTTCGTGACCACCTCCTTATGCCTTTTCCTTTCTTGTCCTTCTCTTAGCCTTCTCTCTCTATGAATTCAGCCAAAGTGAGAAATTATCCCGCACTTTTCTGCTGGAACATCAAGCCGACAGTTCTGGGGTTTGGGCTTCCAGGTATTTTTCTGGCTCCATCTGCCAGAGAAGTGCTTTAATTGTCTGATTTATAGCAGGTTAAATAAGTCAATGTAAATATTGTCCGACTCTAAATATAGTGTCATTTTAAGACAGCAGAATCAAAACAGCATTTAAAAATGCACATCCGTGCCTTTTAAATGTTCATAAATTTGCTGTCACCAACTTAATTGAGGTGGATCTACAAATTACACCCCCCCTCCAAATTTGCAGAGCTTACTTTTTGTACATCTAGTCATGTTCCTGGGTGTGTCCTCCCCATTTCTCCTGTATGTATCTCTATCCAAAGAGATGAGCATGAGCTTTCTCTTCTTCTAGTGCATACTAATAGTTTAATCCAGACTGTTTCCCTCTCCTCTCCTCTCCTCTCGTCTCCCCCTCCTCCTCCCTCTTCCCATTCTTCCCCTTCCTCCTTCTCTCTCCCTCCATCATTTTCCTGTTCCTGCCCCATGAAACTGGGCTGGTCGCTCTCTCCCCAAGGAAATGTTTTCCATGTGGCCCATCACCAGCATGTTCAGATGGGCAGGGAAATCCAGTTGGTGAAGGGTTGTTTTTTTTAACACTGCCTCTTCAGGCCCACCTGGGCAGAGAGGTCGCCTTAGGGCTCTCTGTTAAAATAGGTCTGCAGTGGCTCTGCGCTCCTTAGGAGGCCTCGGGGGCATGTTCTCCCCTCCCCCCCTCCCGCATCTTGGTTCCTAAAGGGGTCCTGTTTGCTCGCCCTGTTTCCCTCTTCCTTTTTGGCTTGCTTCCATTTTTTCCCTTCTCTAGACGGCTGGTGTTAACACAACTGACAAGGAAATGGAAGTCCTTCACTTAAGGAATGTCTCCTTTGAGGATGCTGGGCAATACACATGCTTGGCGGGTAATTCCATTGGGATCTCCCACCACTCTGCATGGTTGACGGTCCTGGAAGGTATATACCGGTCCTGTTCCTTTCTCTACCTCCTTGCTGTCCCCTTCGGGGTTCATGGATGAGCCTGCCACGGTCTGCAAGAGTTCACTCTGTCGGAGGCCAGGAGTGGGGAGCGGCAGGGGCGCCCCAATTCGGTTCCCTCCTAGGGAAAGAGATGTGGCTCAGCCAAGACGGTGCTGAACAGCTTGGGGCATCGAAACATCCCTGATGGGCCCATCCAGATTCGGGGCAGAAAGCGCCTTTGGTCCTGCCAGAAGGCCCTCCACTCCTTTGGATCCCGTCCATCCCCTGCCGGACCAGGACTTGTCTGGTCTCCACACCGACGGCTCTTGCAGGCCAAGCAAGCCTTCCTGAATTCCCAGCGTCGGGTTTCAACTGGAGGTTTGGGCCCGGGTTTTTCAGCAGGCCGATTCCATTTCTTGGGCAATGTCAGCCCCCCTCACCTTGCGTTTCTGTGCCACTCAGCAAGGAGGAGTGGGAGTCTCTGCCCCTGCTGGGCCTAAATCCCCCCCACCCGCAGTGCTCAGAAGGACCCCAGTGCCATTCGAGCGGCTTGTGTGAGATGCACTGGCAGAGATCATGACGGGGATCATGGAGTGAAACGCTTTGGGATCCTGCGTTTCCCAAGTGAGAGATGGGCATCTCCTCTTGGGACTCCAACCCAGATCTTGGGAGCTTTGAGAAAGGGTTAAAAGACAGCCCATGTGCTGCAGTTAGTATGATCAGGACAGTGCCCGAGGGGGGTTATTTGATATTGTGGGAATTCAGGGGTCCAATCACCCCCCCTTTTTTTTACACAGACCCTACTTTCTCTCTCTTGCATATTCCCACTCATGCACACACAAACTTCAAATACGAACACACGTTTTGCACTGTTAAGGAAGTGTGCAGAATGTTGCCCATCTGATCAGTCTCCTGCCAGGACACCCCAGCTCTAGACTGCAGGCTAGTGTTGGAACGTCTGCCCTTTCAGCATCCATCCATCCCTGTGAAGCAAGTGCTTTCAGTTTGCTCAGGCGTGGAAACGCTCCCATCAGCCTCACCTCCGGGTCACAGGAACTGATTATGCAAATTGTAGTCCGAAAGATCCACCAGGCATCAGGTTGCTTTCTGAGGCCTGGTTGCACTGACCTGGTAGTTAACTCTACTGTTCCTTCTGGGTCAGTGCAAAAACGGGGATAAAACGATGCACTTGGGAACCTCGAAGACAACAAGTACAGGTTGCCCTTTTCTTACTGGGATTCTTGCTGAGCATGGCAACCCTAAGGCAGTGGGAGCGCTTTGGTTCCCATAAGAATCAAGCATCGGAATGAACTTCTAAAGAACGTATATGTTCCCAAATGTAGCTTTGCTTCTCCATGGCCTTGCCTTGAAAAGGAATGGAATCTGGGTTTGCTGAGTGGAAGTCTCTCCCATTTCTCCTACATTCTCTTTGGGATCGTAGTCTGCATGGAATTCGGTTTTCTGAGCCCTGCTCAGCTCTTGTTGGTTGATGCCGCCATTTTTTCAGCTATGAACAACTGGCTGGCAAGAACCTGTGACTTTCGAGAGGTTTGCAGTCATTGGTGCCACTGGTGTGAGTTACACACATACATGGAAAAAACCTTCTGTGCTATCAGAGCTTTATTTGCCTTGTACCCACCCAAAGTTCTATGATCTGAGCAAAGCAAGATGGTGCTCGTTTCTTTTTGATCGTAGGTTTAATCCATCCCTGAGATGCTTAGTCTGGGAGGCAAGAGATGAGACATCTGTTTCTCTCTTTAAATGGCAGCCCTCCCTACCTGTGCATAAACATCCAAAGACATCTGTTTTTGTACCAAAGTTTTCCTCCTGGCAGTTACCCACTGAAAGGGCCAAGATTTCTGCAGCCATATGGCCCTCATTCCAGGAGTCAACGCCATCTTGGAAAGCAGCTTTTCTTTCACACGGCTGCTGCACAGGTGGCCTGGTAGAGCAGCTGATGAAGCTGAGCATCTGTGGCTCCCGATTCGCTGCAGGCTCTGATCAGTGCGTTGGGAAAGCTCACCTCAGCATGGCCTTTCCCCAGAGCCTGGGTTGGGGAGTCACAGACAGACTCGGGATGCTTCCAGGCCACACCCTTCCATGAGTTTGGAGGCTGCTCTTTTCCTGCAGAGTTAAAACCCACAATCCACAGCAAGCAAGAAGAGCCAGGTATGTTTGGCTCATAAGGAGGCATTGTCTGGCAGGGTATTTCCTGGTATAGTTGACTTCCCTAACACCTTGTCTGACCTGCCACTCCCAGCCCACAGCCCCAGTACCTTCTCTCAACTCTGAGCATACACATAGATAAATATTGCTCACCTTTGGACACACCTCCACTTCATTTTAATCTTTTTAAGCAGAGGTGCACTGTTTTACTAGCTCTTAATTTTGAAAAATGGAACCTATAGCCTTCTTATCTTAAAGTTATATGTAGAGAGTCATTGTGATGTTACATTTAATTCCTGCCATTCCTTCTCCTGGAACATGGAATGGCAGGAATCAACATCTTCCAGGAACACAAGTCTTAGCCTAGGAGTACAGTCTCTGCTTTCAAGGGAGGAGAATGGATCGGGGCCCTGGTGTGGCACATTATCACACCTCCTTCCCAAGCTGCATTTACCTTGTAATGATGCTGCCCTTCACCCATGAAAGAGCAAGGGAGGCTCTTCTCTGATCTAGCTTGCCCTAGGTCAGTTTCGAACGAAGAAAGCCGTGCTTCTTGGTGAGAAGCCCGAGGCCAGCTTTCCTTTTCACCTTGCTCTCCTGATGCAGCAGCCTGAAGCACCCATCCTCCCCAGAAATCATGGGCAGTACTTGCTGGGGAATGTGGGAATTGTCCACAGCCCCAGGGCACCAGCTTATGCTGTGGGAACCAAATTCCTTATGCCTCTGCTGCAGGATCCCTTCTGGCCCAAAAGAGATTTGGATCCTGGAGAAGGTGCAATGCAGACAAACTCCAAGCAGAGGCCATGGAAGCATGGAGAAGGAAGGGCCCCCACATGCCCTTTGGCTTTGGAGAGGTCATTTCCTCGACTTAAACATCCACCGCCTATTCCAGAGATGGTCAGGTTGCCCCAAGAAGTGAGGGTCTCACCTAAGCATCTAGGAAATGCCGTAGGTGGGCCGCCTTGCACGCTAACGCCTTCTTTGCACCGATCCAGCCATTGAAGACAAGCCCGCCATGATGACCTCCCCGCTGTACCTGGAGATAATTATCTACTGCACGGGGGGCTTCCTCATCTCCTGCATGATCGTGACCGTCATCATATACAAGATGAAGAGCACCACCAAGAAGACGGACTTCAACAGCCAGCTGGCTGTGCACAAGCTAGCCAAGAGCATCCCGCTCCGCAGACAGGTAACAGAAAGTAGATAGGGGGTTTGATGGCAGCTTTGGCCCTCCCCCAGGCAGTCGCCTGCCTACTTAGTTGCAGCTAAAACACGAGCTTTCTAGTTTGGGGAGCAGGGCAGGTCATGGATTTAGCAAAGCTGTTTGGGTGGGGACGGCTGCCTAGACTGGAACTGGGGCTTGTGAGACTCCAGGTTATGTTAGAGCAGGTCAGCCCAACTTGCCACCCGTCAAGATGAATGGCTCGAGCAGCAGCTTGAGCATCCTGGTTTTGCTGTCTGCCGGAGAATAGCGGAAATACGGATGATTAGTGAACTGGCTGGTGAGCAGTGCTTGGTCTGGAGGGTGGCCAGTTTCCAGACCTGGGTTGGAGACTGCTGGAGATTCAAGCCACGTCCAGTAGAGCTTCTCGAATCCTGAGTGAAGTGTGCAGAATTTGAACTCAGTGTGCATGCGAACTGGGCACCATTGCAAGCACACGGTTGCTCCTCTCCAGTGCCTTCTCCTGGCCAGGTTGGGACCGTGCCAGCCCTGGAGAAATGAGCAGAATCCAGGGTGGAGGAGATACGAAGGGGCAGAAGCCTCTGTTTCACCTGAGTCACCTGGAATTCCTTGCCCTTCAGACCCCTTTCTGCAGCAGTTCACCCCTTTGTGGCGCATGGGACTGGCCAGCTTGATCCATGGGGCCCGCGTGAAGCTCATGCTGTGTCTGAGCTGTATTTGGTTGGAGAACAACCAGCCTTGTGGCCACTTCTTCAATCCGTAATGGGTCTGGGATAATGGGCACAACTGTGTTGTTGTGGAAAACAGAGGTCCTGATGAAGACTGGTGAAAAAGAGGAGTTCTAGCTGGCCAGTCTAATTTCTGCAGAAAAGCAGAGAGAGACCAGATCAAAGCAGGTGGGGGAGTTAAGGAGACACAAAAGCACAAAGGGTGGGGAGCTCTGTCTAGACACCATGTAAGGTTCTGTCCATAGGCGTCCTGGCTACCCTCTGCGGCCTCATTGTTGTGCCAATAGCTGTACGATCATTTCAATAGGCAGAGGTGCTGCTCTTGCAATCGTGGTGCTTGTCAGGCAATGCACAACTCTTTGGCCTGTATAAATAATGCAGATCAAACTGATTTGGATATCCCGCTATCCCCACCCCACCCCACCCTACCCTGAATTATGCCCATTCATCTATTGGAAGTCCTGTCCAGTCCTGCTTCCGGAATCACATCAAGCATTGTCCACATGCATTAGGCAATGTTGTGCAGTCATAAGGGCTAGAAGCTTGTCCTTTTAAAAAAGCATGCCCAGCTCAAGTTTTCAGCATGCTGACTTTAGCAGCCAGTATTTATTCACTTCTTCAATGTGTGCTCTGCCTTTCCACCAAGAAAATGGCCCTCACCAGAACTCTATTCCACATTTTCATCACGTGGATCATGGAATACAGGGCAGTCCTGATCGCTGGGCTGTGAATCTATGCCTGATAGAACTGTAAGAGGGAGGGCTGGAGTGCTCTGGGAAAAGGTTTTGCAAGCACCTGGGGAATCAAATTTGTTTGCAGTGGCAAGGACCTAGCCCTCATGAAGGGAGATGTGGAAGCTATGGCTGGAGGCAGGCAGGGCTTTTTCCCCTGCCAAGGTCAAACGGGCCTGCTCCTGGGCTCTTTGCCAAAGGTAACCCCACTCTCTCCTCTTTTCCACTGCAGGTATCAGCTGACTCAAGTTCCTCCATGAACTCGGGCGTAATGCTGGTGCGCCCCTCGCGACTCTCCTCCAGCGGGACCCCGATGCTGACAGGGGTTTCCGAATATGAGCTCCCAGAAGACCCCCGTTGGGAGCTGCCCCGAGACAGGTAACAATTCCAGACTAGAATTTCCTAAACCTTTTCTGAGAAGGGCTCATCTAGCCCTGGAAGACTGTGGGAGCAGTTATCCAGGTGGGATTATTCAGGCCTACTTGGAGATGTCAGGGATTAAATCTGGGACCTTGGGCAAGTTCTCTGCCACTGACCCATAGCCTCCAGATGTCAGTAGGGAAAGGTTTTGCATCCACCTGACCTAGCAGGCATCTCTTGTTGGCATCGTACCTGTTGGAGCAAGGCAATTCTCACGTTGCGTGTTTGGCCCTCCAAGGAGAGGTGAGCAGGATGTGCTTTTCCCTGGGCAGAAGTGAAAAATCCCCCAAAATTTCAGAAGCAGGGGCAGGAAAGCTCCGGAAGTGTTAGATGAACTGAATCATCTGTACTTCGTAGGTGCTTTCAGAAAGGCTCTACTTCTCTCGATGCCTGGTGGGTTACTACTCAAGAACTCAGAAATTGGTCCTAATAAAAGTATTGTCCATGTGTGGAATTTGGAACATGCTTAAGCACCTACCAAGAGAGTGGTCTTTTCTACATGTGTCCAGAAATCTTAGGTTGTCCCTCTAGCAGTTCCAGTGCCCTCCATATCTGAAATACCCACTTTTTGGTTCTGAACTTTTCCTACTATGTTCCTTGTAAGCTTCAGCAAACTGAAGAATGGAAACGAACTTCTCTGTTCGCTAAAGCTGCATTGCAGAAGGGGAGAGGTAGCACCAACAGTCCTATCTTGACAGTAAAATTCCTTCCCAATCTCAGATTATGGGGCCCAAGAGAGCAAAGCCAAACTGCCTGCCAATTTTCCCTGAATGGAGAATAAGCAGAATTCCTGTTGCGTGTGCAGCTGCTGGAATTCAGCACATGCAGAACCACCATGTGGTCATGGCATTGCCACTGCAGAACCTTGCTCTTCATCTGTTCCAGGCTGATTCTAGGGAAACCACTGGGAGAAGGTTGCTTTGGACAGGTGGTGCTGGCTGAGGCGATAGGTCTGGACAAGGACAAGCCAAACCGAGTGACTAAAGTGGCGGTGAAGATGCTGAAATGTGAGTAAGGACCTTCGTGCAACTTCTGCCAAGGCTGCCCTGGGTTTCCCCCAAACCGACAAGAGCTGCACACTCCCTTTGTTGCAGGTGGCTCTTAAAGCGCATTTTCTGCCTTTTTGCTGTTGCAGCAAGGAATCATGGAGGACGAGATTAAATGTTCCGGAATAATTTAGGCTGTGGGCTCTTACATGCCCGCCTCATTCATCACTTGGTGGTTGCAACGTCAGATGACAACTTCTAATTATCTTGTCTCGGAACGGATTTTGGAGAGCTGGAAAAGGCACAGGGGAGGGCAAGCTGTGCTTGTGGAATCGGGGTATTTCCTGGCTCCAAAAATAAATTCTGTTTGGCAATTTGCTGTGTGGGGAGTGGGGAACTTTCTCTTGGTAGATCGAACTCTGCTGAACCAGGTGCCAAAAGGATCTGACATCAGAACCGAGAAAACAGGGCTTGTGCTGCACAGGCACCTGGGATGTCGGGGGGGGGGGGCGGGGGGTTGGTCTGGCCAGCCTTCTGACCACCACAGATTGCTGGCTATCGATGTCTGTCCGGTCAAGCTACATGTCATCAAGTTACGATGAGTCCACACTTGAAATACCCTGTGCCTTCTCATGCTTTCATTTTTGTGCTGCAGCCTTTTGGTTACACACCCCTTGAACCTTCCAGGGACAGGATGGGATGGGGTTCCACACCTGGAACTCTGCGTTGCTGAGGGACAATTAACCCAGAGTTGTAACACAGTGGCAAGCTATGAGTTAGTTGAAGAACTGGACACAAAGCTGAGGCAGTAGTTGAAGGCAAGGATGGGGAACCGATCTCCCCGTAAATAGTGTTGGATTCTGTTTCCCATCATCCCCAGCCATTAGCTCTGCCGTCTGAGGCTGATGGGAGAGGAATTCCAAGTCCCAAAAGCTCCAGGGTCAGTCCGCAGGCCCAGGTCTCTTTCAGGACCACCATTCTGAGGCGAGAGAGGAGCATCGTCCCCCAAAACCGGCTCGCTCACAAGTTTTCCTGCTACCAGTTTCGTTTTCCCTGCACCGCATGTATCTGTGAGACTCCAGGCAGCACTCTTGGGAAGGGGAAGCGTTTGGCCTGGCTCGTTCCAAGCGGAGCTGCCGCCATGATCTGCCCACGAGAACCTCGCCTGCTTTTTCCTCCAGCTGATGCCACCGAAAAAGATCTGTCTGACTTGATCTCTGAGATGGAGATGATGAAGATGATTGGCAAGCACAAGAACATTATCAACCTCCTTGGAGCGTGTACCCAGGACGGTAAGGAGGACTTTGCATCCTGTGCCAGCAATGGGATCGTGGGGAGAGATTCTCCACTGCATGCAGGTCGTGGGCCCAGTCCATGGCCTCCCCACTTAATGGGGTGGGAAAGGTTTTTTTGTCGGAGACCCAGAAGAAAAGACAGTGCTAGCTGGAGTAGTTATTGGTGCCCCCAAACAGCTGAACGACCATGCTTGCATAGACGAGAGTCACAACCTCCGTCATTCCCCAGCCAGTAGGGCTGGATGGAAAATGCTGGGCGTCTCAGGATTTTAGGTTTTGTCTAAACATGTGCAGGATCGCACCCTAACCGGCTCATCTGACTTGTCCTTCCTTCCCAGCTTTGCAGGGAATGTGGAGGTTCATGACCGGTTGTTAGACCGAAGGCAGTTAGAAATGCTGACAGTTAGGAGTGCATGAGTTGTCGTTTAGTCGCAAAGTCATGCCCGACCCATCATGATCCCATGGACAGCATTCCTGCAGGCCTTCCTGTCCTCCACCATCCCCCAGAGTCCACCCAAGCTCACGCCGACTGCTTCAGTGACTCCATCCAGCCTCCTCATTTTCTGCCGTCCCCTTCTTCTTTTGCTGTCAATTGTTCCCAGCATTAGGCTCTTCTCCAGGGAGTCCATCCTTCTGATTAGGTGGCCAAAGTATTTGAGTTTCATCTTCAGGATCTGGCCTTCTAAGGAGCAGTCAGAGTTGATCTCCTCTAGGACTGACCGATTTGATCGCCTTGCGGTCCAAGGGACTCGCAGAGTCTCCTCCAGCACCACAGTTCAAAGGCCTCAATCCTTTTGCGCTCGGCCTTCCTTATGGTCCAGCTTTCACAGCCATACATTGCAACTGGGGAAACCATCGCCTTGACTATACGCACTTTTGTCGGCAGGGTGATGTCTCTGCTTTTTACTATGCTGTCTAGATTTGCCATAGCTCTCCTCCCCAGGAACATGAATGCTGAAAGGGAATTCTGTGCACCTTGCACCTTGGCTTCATTGCACCTTTGTGTGCACCTGGGCTGCATTGTAGCAGAATGGGCTCCCACGGAGCAGAGGTGCAGAACTACTTGCAGCCCACGGGCTGACTTGCATTTCCCAGAGGCCCTCGGGGGCCATCAGTGGGTGAGGCCAAAGGGGCAAGTCCAAAAAAAAAGCGGCCTTGTTCAGCTCTCTTCCTCTCAGTAATGATACCTCAGCAAAGTCATTCAACCTTCTCGAATTGGAAGAACTGTGAAAAGCTGGAAAACCACCAAACCGCCAGTCGTTGAGGAAGAAGGCTGAGCCGAGGAAGGGGACACAGCTGTCGGGGGAAGTGTGGAGGCCCAGATCTGGCTCTGCACCCTTGCCACAGAGCCCAGAAAGGGCTGCAGACAGAGGCACCCCCTTCCTCTGGCAACATCCTGAAAAGCTCTGCTTGGGTGGGTGGACCATGCTGCGGACAAGAGGAGTCCTTCTGTCCCTGAGTCACAGGCACACATCCGGGCTGGCGCTGCGCCACATCAGTTAGATACTGGAAATGCCCGTTTGCCTGCACCAGGTGGGAGACCACATTCCTGCCCGTCTTGACGTTCTGGCAGTGGGAGCCACGCTTCTGGTTCTCTGTGCTAAGACCCCACTTCTTTCCCTGTGCCAGGTCCACTCTATGTGATAGTTGAGTACGCCTCCAAAGGGAACCTGAGGGAATACCTGCAGGCTCGGCGCCCCCCAGGCATGGAATACTGCTACAACCCCACCCACATCCCCGAAGAGCAGCTGTCTTTCAAAGACTTGGTGTCCTGTGCGTACCAGGTTGCGCGGGGCATGGAATACCTGGCATCCAAAAAGGTGAGCTGTCCCCGCAGCCAGAAGTGGTTAGAAGTTCCAGACTTACGGGGAGAAGGTGACAAAGGGATGGGGGAGACGTCTGTTGCCATGCACATAACCAAAGGATCCATGTCTGGTGATCTGCTGGATGGCCTTCCCCACCTCTGGGTTCATCCCCTGCAGCCAGCAGGCGAGACTCAAGTAGCACCAACGCTTTCTGGAGAACAGAGAAAAGCATTGTTAAAGGCGGTTTGGTTCGAGTGAATCCTGCAAACTATTCCAGCGCTGACATTTGGGCACTGCAGTTTTTGGATCATGGGCCTACAGAAATCCAGGGCTTTGCTTATAATTTGCCCACCTCTGACTATGATTCTCACTGTACTGGGGGTTTTGCTGTCGTTTGTGCCAGCGTTGTGTGAATACCTGCATTTCGTGGAAGTGCAGGCAAAAACGCCAAATGTGGTAATTGGGCTGAGTGTCCAGGTTCCAAAAAACATGGTGCTGATACTTCTAAAAGCAAGTCTTTTCCCTTTCTGGATTGTGAACATTTATTTGAAAGTGGATGGGCAATAAGAATTCCATTAGTTGCGGGATGGGACCTTCGTACTTGGTGTCGTTTGTTGCGTGATAAAAGCTATAGCAAATTTGCCTTGTTTGCATGGAAAATGCAGGCTTCAAAATTTAGATTTATCTCAGCACAGAATTTTGCTTTATCATGTGCTGCTGCTATTTATGTAAGCATTCCCCAGCCTGTTCCCGCCCCCGCCCCGTGATGTGTTGGACTGCAGTTCCCATAGTTCCCAGCCCACAGAACCAGTAGGCTGAGAATTATGGGAACTGCAGTCCAGCATGCCTGGAGAGTGGCAAGTTGGGAAGTGCTGATAGATTTTTCCAAAGCATGTTAATCTCAGTCCCCGGCCTGTGCTGAGGAATGTGGCATGGTGGGCATGTCGTGAGCAGAACCAGCTGGAGCCGGGGGTCAGACTAGATGGCCCGGGAGGCCCCTTCTGCCTCGCTCTGTTTCCATGTTCCTGTGTCGCCCTGGGCTTTCCTCCTCTGAGCTCCCTCATGGCTGTGTCTCCTCCTCTGCAGTGCATCCACCGCGATCTGGCTGCCAGAAATGTGCTGGTGACGGAAGACAGTGTGATGAAAATCGCCGACTTCGGCCTGGCTCGGGACATTCATCACATAGACTACTATAAGAAGACGACAAACGTGAGTGGCGCCGGAGGGGCAAGCCAGTTATTCTGAGAGGTGGTCCCTGTCTAATGCAGGGCTGGGTAACACACAGGCTGAACTTCTGGAAGGGTGTTTCCAGGTGTCTGCTCGCCACTTACCTGGCCACGTTGCAGCGGTTTTCACCACTGCCATGACGCATTCAGCCAGGATGGGGTACAGTCCCCCTCTGCCCACCCCGGCCTGACCAGACCTGCATTCTGCACTGTAAGAAGTGGGAACTTTGCAGTGGCACTTTGAATGAAGCAGAAACCTTTCTGCAGCTGAACCAGTCTGAACTGGGACAGTATCTGGGGAGCAAATACCTAGGAATGCTTTGAGAGCTGCCTTCAGCTCCCTGCAAGGTACAGCATTGGTGTGCAACTCATTCTGCCCCGAGAAAACCTGAATCCGGGGGCCCATGCGCTCCACGTCGATTAAGATAATGTGTGCAAATGCACTGGATTTTCACAATGGGCTTTATTTCCACTAAGCACAGGGAGTAGGAAGAAAGAGAATTGGGCGCAGAACTCTGCACCGGCTTCCCAAGGTGTGAGGAGTGAGCACTGGTTGGAATCTTGGTCAGAAGGTTGGGGCTCAACGCCACATGGCTCGTCCCATTCCTGGTGACCAGCAGAGGCAAATAAATTGTGGAAAGAGACACAGTTTCTCAATCTGTGTAACCCTCCTGCGTCACAGAATCAGTTCTCCTTGGACACAGTGAATTAACTCTTATGTCCAACCCCTTCTTCTGGAGAAGCTGAAGGATTAGTGCAAGATTCTTCCCAGGACTTGTCCCCTCCTAGACCAGGCTCCATTTGGCTTCATTCATCCTTCAGTCCCAGGATGATGGGAAGGAACCTCCCCATA
The DNA here is from genome assembly GCA_023646645.1 of Varanus salvator macromaculatus. Lineage (NCBI taxonomy): Eukaryota > Metazoa > Chordata > Lepidosauria > Squamata > Varanidae > Varanus > Varanus salvator. Next base: position 22,799,308 of record JAIXND010000621.1, on the reverse strand, counting down.
GAGGACGCTTCAGAACAGAACAAAGCCAAGTTACCTGCACTGTGATAATTGTGCATGGATGGCTCTTTAAAGTAATTCTATTAAAATTCTGTCCACGGAAGACCGTAGACTGCCTAAACTGGGCAGGGAGAAGCACATTTCAAAAAGCACCTCAAAAGCAGATACTTGGTGCCAGAGGAAAATTGCTTTAATTCAATCTTACAGGTTTTCTCATGCATTCTTGACTGGCATTAAGCCAGCCACAACTAAAGCGCCATATTAAAATGGATTGAGTGATGTCTTCCTGCAATCTGATGGGAAGCCTGCACTGTAGCCTTGTATGTTTAAATTGATTAATGATTATGGAAAGTTTTTTATCGAAACTCTCTAAGTATCCAATTAGTGAAGCAACAGACACGTCTCTTGTTTCACCGGTTGCCCTTTCCACTAGTGAATGATTCAGTCAAGGAAAAGCCTTTTGAAATACTGCATAGACTTTAACTCTGCAATTATGGTGCTGCAGGGAACTCAAGCACGTCGCTTGCTGCAATGCCCAGCCTGTAAGGAATCAAGATTTTAAGCAACTGGGTCATTTTCTCATCCCTGCAAATCAAATCAAAACAACAGCAAAGGGATTTTGCTAGGCATGTAGTCAAGAACTGGCTTTGCAATTTGCACCACATTTTTTTAATAGTATACATGACAGATTTGTCTTTTTCAGACATGCTTTTTGAAATGGGTTTAGTTTGCTTCTGTGTTGTTGCTTTGTTATGACCAGAGGGTACTGAGAAATTAACTTAGCCTCATTTTGATTTCAAATGATAGAAAAGTAGAGGCAGAACACATAATTTAGAAAAATTCAGACCACCAAAGCAAGCTGCAAACTTCATGGCAGGCATGAGGAATCTGCAGTTGATAAGTTACTTCCCCCTCTGTCTGGGCAGGGAAAAGCTCTTATCTCCAGTCAGCAGCTGGTTGGAGATAAGAGAGATTTTCACTGCTCAGTGCGGAGAAAGGGAGATGAGAAATAAATGTCCTTCCTCTTTAAGCCAGTATGCATGAATCAGCTGAGGAGAGAGGGCTGAGAAGAATGTGTGAACGGGGTGTCTCTGTCTGAATCTGTGGGGTGTGAGAGTGAGGTATCTGTGCCCACTTGGAGCCCAGCCATACCCACTGTTGACATGTGCCCACAAGGGGTTTTTTGAATGGCACTCTGACTTCTGGCCTGAAAGGATTCCCAACCCATGCACTGGGGAAAACTAAAAATCCCCAAAGCTCTCTAGCCAGTTCATCCTGGGGAAAAGCTTATTTTGGACCCTAGCAGCTGGCAGTCAGTTCCCCAAATTATAACGAGTGTCCTGTAATAGCCTCATGCTTACAACTGAGGGCAAACTAGGAAGTCCTCTGTTAGGCCAGAGCATCTCCGAACCCTCTCGGGTCTTCTCTGCCGCCTGAATCTTCCATTCTTCTCATCTCCCGTGTGTACCATTCTCGGGTTGATACAGTGCTCTTCCTGCTTCCTAGGGCCGCCTGCCAGTGAAATGGATGGCCCCCGAAGCTCTGTTTGACAGAATATATACTCATCAGAGTGACGTGTAAGTACCTGTGTCTGCTTATAACACGAACGCACAAAGGTGCCTTAAACCGAGGCACTTCTGTGCATCCACCTAGCGCACTCTGGCTGGCCGAAGCTCCTGCAGACGCAAGCAAAGCTATTTCCCCACTGCATCCTTTTTGAAAAATGGGAGACAGCCGGGGGCTGAAGCGAGGACTTCTGCAGGCAAAGCGTGTGCCCTCTCGGGGCACTGCTGCCCCTCACAGAGGTCACCTCCGGCACGGAGACTGGGGAGACCATCTTGGGGGCCCATCTTGCCTGCCTCCGTCAGCGTACGCAGTTTGGCCTGCTCTTCTGGGCTCTCCTGCCACTGCAGTTGCAGCTGTTGCTTCGAGTTGCTGGCTGCTCTGGCAGCCCCGCTCACTCGTTTATGTCTCATTACGCTTATTGCTCCCCCTTGGAGAGCATCTTTCCTTCAGGCCCTGGCCAGTCTGCTTTCAGCTGCGGGCTCCCAGTCCCCACCCTCCCCTGCCTCTTGCTCATTTGTGTGCAGATCACTGTTCTTTAAGTCTTCCGGAATCTCCAATTAAGCCTGGTATGCTGGGTATGATTCCCCAAGGTGAAGTAGACCAGATGTGATTCATCTTAGCTTAATGAAATGCTAATTACTGTAAGCAGGAACAGTGTTTTCTGACTGCCAACAGGACTTGTTTGTCTGGACTCAGATGCCAGCACCATCCTTCCTGCCAGTCCAAGCGCCTCATTCTTTCTGAGAGTTTTAAGCTCTCCATTGAGCATCTTTTCCCGTCTTCATGAGAAAGCACAGGGTACTTTATTCTCTGTAGACCTGATTATGAATGGACAGCTAGTGGTGCTTGGTGGAACCGCCATCAAAATCAAAAGTCTGCCACTGAGTATCGGACACTGACAACATCCAACGGAGTAGGGCTGTTTCCTTTCTGCCCTGCTTGTGAACATCCCAGAAACATCTGGCTGGCCGTAGTTTGAGACAGATGTGAGCTCCAGGATCCCTGGTCCTGAGCCACCAGCATGCTTTTGCCTAACCAGGCTAGCACAGCCTTTAGTGCAGCTGCTCCACGACACGGAGTCAGACCACGGGCCCACTCAGCTCAAGAGGGTTGCCACTGACCGGCAGCAACTCTGCAGGGTTTCAGGAAGGGCTTTGCTCCAGCCCAGCCTGGGAAAGCTGCAGTTGAACCTGGCACCTTTGGTGCGCAGGTGTGCTCCTTCGCACCGAGCTATGTCCGCTCCTCGGTGTCCGAGAGCAATTATAATTGGCGAATGCCTTGGCCATTTTTATTGCTTTGCAGCAGCTTATGTGGCAGTCATGTATCAGTTCAAGGTACATAATGGGATGGATGTTTTTGTTCCCACCCCTGAAGTTCCTAAAGTGTCTCAGAACATTTATACAATAAAATGGCTCCACTGAAGGAAGAAACATTTCTCTGTGTACTTAAAAATCAGTTTTTACCCTGTTTGCATCTCGCACACCAAAAAGACTCTGCGGCCAAACTCCATATATTTCCAAGTGAGTCATGAGCCCCAAAATGCATCGGACAGCACGTGTACATGTGCAAAATGCACATGGGAAAAGGTGTACTTTGAGAACCTGCTCGCAAACACGGGAGAAGAAAGTGTGCAGTTCAAAGGTGCGCACAATCAACATGTACATTTGGAGAATTCCCATGAAAACGTGTACAGATTTTCCAGCAAAAAGAGCAGCTCGTCCTGAGCCAGAATGAACTGCGAGGTGGCATTCCAAGAGTGTTGCCTAGCAACTGTTTTGCTGATCTTCATACCTGTAAAGCACTGTCAGCCCCAGGAACGACCCTTTAGCTAGAACAGCCTTCCCTGACGTGGTGGTCCTCAGAGGCACTTGGACTGCAACTCCCAGAATTCCCATCCTGCAGGGCCGCTGGCTGGGCATTCTGGGTGTTGCTGTCCAAACGTGTCTGGAAGGCACAAGGTGAGGGAAGGCTGAGCTAGAAGAACAGCCACCAGGTCTGTCCCATTGCAGCATCTGGAATTAGTACCAGACTTCCCTGCCCGGTGGAGGTTGTGGGGATCCCAGTATGTCCGGGGTGGGAGGTCATTGGACTGGGGACGACGAGGGAGCCCCGTGCTCCGGTTCTCATGCGCGCCACACTTGCTCCCGGCTCAGGTGGTCCTTCGGCGTTCTCTTGTGGGAGATCTTCACGCTGGGTGGATCACCGTACCCAGGGGTGCCCGTGGAGGAGCTCTTCAAATTGCTCAAGGAGGGGCATCGGATGGACAAGCCCAGCAACTGCACCAACGAGCTGTGAGTGCCAGGTGGTGGGCGGGGAGGGCAGGGCAGGTCAGGGCAGGGCGGGCAGCGGCTTCGAGGGCATGCCCTTCCAGCGTCTGAAAGGGAGCAGAGGCGGGGTTGCAGCCCTGTCTCAGCTGCTTCGAAAGTGTGGAGAGCACACTTGTTCAGCAGCTCTTAACCCCTTGCTGGCTCCAGCGTAGGCATTGTTTTGAACAGACCAGAGCATTTCTGCAAGCAATCAGTCCCTGCACCCTGTTGCTGCAGCCCTTCGGTGTGAATTTTGCTTTACCAACGTCTGCTCCTTGGGATTAGATTCTGAGCTTCTGTTTCATAATGCTTGTTGGGTATCCCCCAGCTCCCGTGTTAGCCACACGCTCTGAATCGCCATCATTATGAATCATTTTGTATCTTTATCATCCGGTTGCCGTAGCTTTGGCAGCAAGGAGATCGTTACTGCCATGCGTTATGAACTGGCCCTCCCCTTGCACCAAAAGCAAATTGGGTGAACTGAACAACCACAAAACAATAGCAGTAACAATTTCATTACTGCAAATTAAAATGCAGCAGCAAAAATACTGACATTTTAGCTTGCAGTGATGTATATCTCAATCAGCCCTAAACACAGCCGATCCCTTCCACCCAAAGGCCAAGTAAATAAGTTTTATGTTCCACCCTGCCAGGCGAGGTGTCCCCTCTCTGAGAGACCCTTCCACAGCCTGAGGACTGCAGCTGTGAAGGCTCCGTTTTTCCAGATGTTTGACTTTCCCATGGCTAGCAGATTTTCAGGGGAAGTAAAGGAGAGAAGGGATAATCTGTCCAGGTGCTACTCGGAATCTCTAGGTCAGCCCTCCTGTTACATGAGTGCCCCTGAGAAGTTTTTCATCAGCAGCTTGGAGGGAGGGAGGGAGGGAGGGAGGGAGGATGTCAAAAGACCCATCAGGCTCAGCAGCCCGCATGACAGAGCAGGACCCCTGCCGGTTGGCAGATGTATCTATGGGTCTGGCAGGCATTCAGCATTATTTTCCCAGCCCCTCGGAAGGCTAACGGAGGCTCCCTTTCCCTTTCCTTTTGGTTTTGTTTTCCTCAGCAGGGGAGTATCCCAGATTGACCCAGGGAAGGGCTGCTGCATCTGGGACTGACTCGGGCTTTTGTACTGAGTGGCCTTCAGCCCCTTCCCGTGTTGCTCCAGCCTGCCCTGCCGGTGGCCCGTTATGGGGGCTTCTCGGCATTGCTGGCTTGAACACACACGTTTTTGGCACGGGGGTTTCTGCATTCACAGAGTCGAGGGATTATGAGGAATTGATCGATTTTGGGGTGGGAATTGGTCAGATTCCCTGGGTGCCACTCCCCAGACTCCAGCCCGCTTTCTCACAGCTGTGGCTCGGACTTCCTGGGGAGCTTACCATGTGTTCATGCAGCCGTAAGGTGAGATAGAATAACCCAGACGCCTTGCGGGAGCTAAGCAAGTCTGGGACTGGTCAGTGCCTGGATGGGGGACCCCTGGGAACCCCTCTGCGGAAGGCAGCGTAATCAACAAAGCAACCACTCACTATTATAGATAAGACTAAATTCCCCTGTCTTGGAGACAGTGGACAGAGTGCTGGTTATGGAACCAAGGAGCCTGGTTTTCTGGTTTTGAGCCTCATACTCACCAAAATAAAGGCAGGTGTGGGGGGCGGGGGGCGGAATTCAAACATTGGGGCTGGTAGCACATGGGATGATGGGAGCAAGTTCTTAAGGGCCTGCACAGAACTCAGATGTTCCCCATGAACTCAGCGCCCAGGGACCCCCTCTGACTTTTGCCACCCCTGTTCTTTCTTTGTGGCAGCCATGCCTAGAAACATGCCTCATTTATTAGCATAGCCCATGAGATCTGGCAGCCTCTGTTCAGCAGAAGCAGAGTTTTGTTCAAAGATGTAGCTTCTATTGCGTATGGAACTTGGAACCAAGCAACCCTTCCCTTTGAAGTCCTACTGTCCGTGCTGCTCAGAATGGGGATCTGTTCATGGCTCTAGACTTCTTTTATGCTGATGTTTCTGATGTAGCTGCCAGTCCCCCTCCCTCTCTCTGGGTTGTAGCTGCTTGTGACACAGGACACATTCCTTCCTCTCCCCGCAGGTACATGATGATGCGAGACTGCTGGCATGCTGTTCCCTCGCAGCGACCAACATTTAAGCAGCTGGTAGAAGACTTGGATAGGATTGTGGCCATGACCTCCAACCAGGTAAGACACCCAAGACCAGGCTTCCCCAAATCCAAGCATAATAGCATAGAACCCTAGAATAGAGGGGCCATGAAGGCTATCGGGTCCAACCCCTGCTGTTGCAGGACTCCAAGTCACACCCTCCCACTCAGCAGATCCAAACATAATCCTCCTTCCTTCCTTCTGTCCATCCACCCATCCTGCTTTCCTTGCTTTGTTCATTTCTTTCCAACATTTATATGCTGCTTTGCCTGCCAAAAAGCCATCAATGCAGTATATAGCCACGGAAAGCAATAAAGCCATGCACTAACTGGAACTGCCTTGAATTGTGTGGGCTGTGTGGCCACTTGTTTCTGCCTCAGCCATCGGTTCTCAAAGGAAGGCCCTCAGCCGGTGCGTGAAACACTGGGGTTGACGTCACTGGCTTGGGTTCCTAGGGTGCCGTCTTCTGGGCTTTGGGCCCTGGAGTTCCCAACTCCCTTGCCTTGCCACAACACAACTCCCCTACCTTTCCAGTTTCACACAGTGATCTCCACGGGGCAGTTTTGGTGCTTTCCATCCCATGGGGCAGCCTTTCCCAACCTGGTGCTCTTAAGGGTGGCCATGGGAAATTAGGGGAGTCGCCCTGCAAAACATCCGGCGGGCACCAAATTGGGAAAGCCACGCGAGGCCCACTTTCCTTTTGGCTTGGAGAAATCCAGGTTGAATTGCCTCTGCAGTGATACCTTCCTTTCTCCCTGGGGCCGTTTTGCCAGCGCTGCCTCTGCTGTCTTCCCAGCTCCAGGTCTTGCCACAAAACAGGTGCCCATTATTTCCCTCAGTAACCAAACTCTCCCACCTCTTCCATTCCCTTCAGGAATATCTGGACCTCTCCATGCCATTGGACCAGTATTCTCCCAGTTTTCCAGACACCCGTAGCTCGACCTGCTCTTCAGGAGAGGACTCGGTGTTTTCCCACGATCCCCTTCCTGACGAACCTTGCCTTCCCAAGCACCCACCTCAGCTTTCCAATGGCGGACTCAAGAGGCGCTGAAGCGGTGGCTCCCCAGGACATCTGCAAGCCCTCTGCGCATGCACTTGCGGCATGCAAGCGTTACCGAGTGAACCTTCTCGCGTATGTGTGTGCACCTCTGTCCCAGCTAGACTGGTGGCAGAGCGCCACTGCGGGCAGCTACCCCGTCACCCTTTAGCTGTTGCGTTACAGACCTGTAGAGACTCCCATCCTGAATAACCAGCCCTCCCACCGCTGCCGTCTCCTCAGAGCTGCCATTACTGCAAGCCCCCGACCTACGGAAGAGGCGTTCGTAGGGAATCGGGCTTGGATCCTCCCTGTGGATTAAGTTGAATTGTGTCATTTCCCCCCCTCTCCACCTTTTGGCCAGTGTCTAAAAAAACAAAAAAAGAGGAGTCCCAGATGCTGTTCCAGACAGCGGCGTTTGAGAAGGATTCTGGGAAGAATCACATTCCTAAGAAGAGGAGGAGCTTCTCTGCTCTCTCTTTCTTACTTGCAAAGCTAAGCAGTTCGACCTCTGACAGCTCAATAAGCTAACAGGAGAGCTGACGTGCGAAGCCGGGGCCAGCAGGACGTGCCCGATCCGGCTGCAAACTGGAAAGTCTTAAAGCTCACGTGTTCCTCAGCCTGGAATCCATACCTGGGACCGGTTCCTAATCCCAGCCCTCTTAAAGCGCGATCCTGCGGACGTGCTTTCCGAAGAGCCAGCCCCGCTGTTTTCCGGGGGTCTTGCTTTTGGAAAAGCGTTCATAGGATCGCAGCCTTAACTGGCGCGTTGCTGACCAAATGTGGGAAAGACCAGGTGCAAGGTAGAGCGAGATTCTTCGTAGCTCTGACAGTGAGTCAAGAGAGGTGGCCAAATGAAAGCAGTGCTCAGAAGAGAATAGCAAAATTAAAATCGTGTGTACATAGCTGCAAAATGTATAAATATGAATTATATATTTACGTGTCTTTTTTTTTAATGGTGGTTACCAGAGATAATATCACTTTGGTAGTAAGTTACTAGTGGCTGGTAGGTATCAGTTGCTATAAAAACAAATCATATATTTTGCTACATTTGCTGGGGGATTTTTGTTTGGGTTTTTTTTTTTTAAATTATGTTCTAAAACTTATTTCAATCTAGGTACTTCATTAAAATTGCTGCTGCTTCAGTTTTATATGGGGTTATATTAACAGTGATTTTGTCGGTAATGTTGGAAGATGTAGTCACGAGATGACCCCTCCTCCCCGCCCTTCCACACCAGCCACTGCCGTTATCTTCCGCTCTGTCCCCGCCTTTACTCACCGAGGGACTCAGCGTTGCCTTTGGACTCGGAGCCCCAGTCCGAGGTCCTCAACCTACAGGGTCTCGCACCACAGTATTGCAAGAAAGGGTGGTTCCTTGTTAGGTTCGCAATTCCTGGAATGTTGACCCCGTGATGGGCTTAGGAAGCGCACCAGCCCCCTTTTCTGGCCTTCTCAGAAGACATTTATTCTTTGCAGGTAGAAACGGATCCCAACCTCTGGAGGGCGGGAACCTGGTCTCGCCGGCTCAGATTCGGCTTCCTTTCGGTTTGAGAGACCAAGAGCAAGGGCAACGGATGCCTTGCGGCACGCCTCTTGCCCTTCCCCCGCGAGTGCCAAAGAGCAATTCTGTGAGTACCACACAGCAGACTGTGGGCACCTGCGCGGCATCCCTTCTGTCCACGAAAGGAGCTCGGTGCTGTGGGGGAGCTCTGCCTTTCCTCTTCAGGGTCTCTCTTTCTCATTCGAAGGAGCCACCTGGGCGAATGTCCGGTCCATGTCCCCATTCCTTTCCAGAGATGTTGTGGAGACTTTTCAAAGCTGCAGAGTGGCTCTTCCTCCTTCCCCAGCCTCTTTCCACCCCTCTGTCCCCCTTAATCAGGAAGAATCACAACTGCGCCATGTGGGTGGTGGGTGGGGGGGAGACCAACCCCCTTCGCAGTGTTTTGGACCAGCACTTGCGTTATGAGCAACCTGGCACCTTCCTGTGATGGTGGACTGCACCCCTCCATCATCCTTAGCCCACATGGCCAAGAGCTGTGCTGGCTGGGGATGCTAGGAGTTGTAGTACCGTACATCTGGGAGTCACGAGGTTGCGCACAGGTACACATCTTCGCCTCTGGAATCAATGTGACCATTGGACGCAGATCCAGCACGCAGACTCCCAAGTGCTCTTTCCTCCCCTCTTGCAAGATGACCCCGCCCTCCCCAGTCTGAAACCAGGGGTTCCCTCCTTGGTACAGAAGGCCCGAGCCGTGTCATTCGTACTTGAAAGCATGTCCTGCCTTTGTATGGAGTTGGATTATTGTGTTTTTTTAAAAAAAATCTGTAATGAATTTGGAATTCCTGTAATTTATTTTTTAAAAACAAAGATTTTAACAGAGAGTCCTGGAACTATCCTGACAAAAGCCGATATTCCTGTTGCTTCCCTTTTGTGTGCCTTTTTTTCTCCAGAATCTTATGAGGGGAAATGAGAATAAATGATACACATTTATGTCAAAATGGCATCTTTTGTGTGAAGTGCAGAATCTGTGTATTTCAACCTGTGGGCCTGAGCATCCTCAAAGTGACGAAGGTCGCATGCTGAAATCCCAGCAGTCAAGAGCTGGGCAGGCTTTGGGCTTGGGGGATCCACTCTTCTCTCTCTCTTCTTACCCGAGCGCCTGTGTGTGCCAGCTCGAGCAAAGCGTAAAGTGCCGGCTGAAAGTTGGCGTCAGTACCTCCTGGGCCACCTTGGGGCAGAACTAGTCACAGAAAGAGGGCGCAACGTGCACATAGGTCCCGGCTGTGAGGCCCTGCCGACTGCCGTGGGTGATGGACGGAGTCCCGATCCACACCAGATAGCAGCCACCGTCACGCAGCCAAACACAACCCACACCACAGCCATGCATATTATTAAGGATGTAGAGGCATCCCAGAAAAGGATTCCCCTGCTTTTGACAGCTGGGTGACATTAAAGGAGTCCCAAGGATATATTACAGAACAGGTACCCCACAGGTGATCCAAGCCACCGGCGAGAGCGCTTTCCTTTGCTGTGTTGGCCTCTCTGTGTGATTGTTTGTGTGTGTGGCAGAAGCACATTCCTTGAGCCTTCGATGTCGCGGTGGCTTTTGTTTGGCTTTTGCCTTTCGGAGTCCAATAAATATTCGTGCATCTTGTGTGCTCCACAGATACTGAGGTTTGGAACGCAAGCTTATTGCATGCTGGGCAGTGGCACAGGTGAGCAGTGAAAAATAGTGAAAACAAAACCCAACCATGCCCGGGGGAAAGGAGAAGAAAGATGGGGATGCAGGAGGTATAGCAGCTTGCTCTTGTGTGGGAGCTTTGTTGTTGTTCGTTTTTTTAAGTCCAGTTACTGAGTGTACTTTTGCAGCTGTGCAGAACGGTTTAAAAATAAATGGTGTGGCCATTCACAGCAGTGCAGCTGTGTAGTGATAGAACCACAAACACACTGATTCCTGCCCATGAATCCCAAGAAAATCAGTCCAAGGAAAGAGCAGGAAACGGGTGGCAAAGTTGGCTGAAGACACCAACACGTTAGGAGTGGTGACAACAAGAAAAAGGAATTGTAAAGAATTCCAGAGGGATCTCTCCAAACTGGGAGAGTCGGCAATGAAATGGCAGGTGCCATTCAAGGTAAGCAAATGCAAATTGGAGCATGCTGGGGCCAAAGTTCCCGACTTCATTGCTAGCAGTCACTCTGCAAGAGATCATGGGGTTGTGGTGTCTAGCATGACGGGTACATTGAGCCAGTGGGAGGCTGCTGCAAAAAATCAAATTCTGTGCAGGGCATAATGCAGCTTGAATGGCAGCTGCACATAAAGTATATTGTGGGGTGCAGAAAAGAGCGACTGACGTGAGCCGGGGCCAGAGCAGGGCTTTGCTTTGTGTGCCTTCACTCATGTGGATTCCTTATTTCTCAGCGGGTGCCTTTGTCCCGGCAGCAGGCCGAGTCTGAACCTTGAGACATCCCTGCTGCTTGCGTTGGGTGGCCTCAGAGTCCAAGAGGGGAATGACAAGGCAAGAGTGACAGGATCCATAGCTGTCTCCCTCAAGGACCAGGATCCCCCAAATGTCCCTCGAGGACCCTAGATATGGGCAGGTCTTGCATGGAGTTCCGCTCCAGGGCTGCCTTCATCCCCCAGAGAAGAGCCTTCCAGAGGGGCATGCAGCACTGGTTGAGTCTCCCACCCTGTCCTAAACCCCCAGCAGCCCAAGCTCCAGGGCCATGGAGGGCTCACAGAGACCTGTGCTGCAGCCTTCCACTTAGTGATGCTGCCACTGCTTGGAGCCGCTCCTGTTGGCTTCTGCTCATTTTAGATGGGTGCTCTGCCCCATCACTGGGCAGCCCACTCAGCATCCCGTGCCAGGTGTCAAGGGCTCTGGAGGGCAGCAGGTGGGAGCAGATGCATCAGCGCAGAGGAGAAATCTTGGAACACCTACGAGTAGGTAGGTCCAGTGTCCAAGTCTGATGTACTTGCAGGTAGCATCTCCGCTCTACCTAACGCGTGGTGCCCGGGGCAGGTTCAGGACCCAGCCTGAGAAACCGGAACAGTGACCTTTCCTAGTGAGAATCGTGCATTAAAGACTCTGTAGGACTCGCGTGTCTCCTGGGGAAGGATCCAATGGTGCCTGGCCACTGGCACAATCGGTGTTGCACTCGCAGGAAGCAGCAAGTGTGTGCAAGCTCAGCAGGAGAACTTAAATAGCACTAGCAACCGTATCCGTTGCATTCCCCTGATGCTAAAGCAACAGGGTTGGTTCGTTCATTGGTTGTGCTGTCATTTCTCCACAGAAGGAACTCAAGGGTGGTCTGTGTGTTCAAGCAACCAGTGCTGGCAATGTAGCTGCAGGGGGGAAATGCCTGAGGAAGCACATGCATGTTAAGGTCACAGGATTGCCTTATGTTGCCATGACTTGCATAGCTTTGGAAGCAGCAGCATATGAAAGCTGGAGCACTCTCATTATAAATGGTGGTGCAACAGTGAGTTTCCTTGCATGGTGTTGTGCAGGGATGAGGGGTGGGTAAGTGAAAGCTAGCTCTCTTGGGGAGGGGGGAATGAATGTGTGAGTTGGCCATTGGTGGTGTTCTTGAGCAATCTGTGCAGTTCGGTATCATTGGAAAAACTGACTCTGTCATTGTTTCGAATGCAAAATGAACACACAAAACGAACTCAAAATGGGAAGTGCGGGAATGAGATGGGTCTCTCTGCCTAGAACATCAATCGCTTGTCAGTGGTAAAGGCAACATTTCTGTAAATGAACAATAAAGATTCACTGACTCTCCAAAATTTCCAAGTTGAAAATGCCCATTCCACAAAATCCTGGAGCAACAGGAAGGGAAAATACAGCTGGGTGGATGTGGTACCATAAATCTTTGGATAACCGGAGCTGGAGAGTGAAATCCTACAGACTGATTAGAATCTCAGTTGTACTTAGGGACTGCTTTCCAACCTCCAAATGTCAAGTACGTGCGCTTCTTCCCAGTGTCATCTGTCTCTGGAAGGGTTTGAATAACTTAATATCCATGTTCCATCTATTGGCCTCCGACTGGAGTTTTGCTGTCCGCAGCAGGTCTCAAGACTGCAGCAAGCATGGTGGCTTTGTAGTTGTACTTTCACAAACGCTTCCAGACCTGTTCCACCATCACCCCCTTGAGGAATGTTGAAGCGTGCTGGACCTCGGCCAGCATTGCAGCCTATGCAGTAGAACTGCCTGTGCTCCACAACTTGGCACAACCATCCATCAGGACCAGCACCAACATCTGCGTTTTTGTTATGGGATGCATCCATTTTAATCTCTGCACCCCTGCCGAAGCGCTGCACAGAGCATGTGGAATCTGCTGCTTCCATCCACCGGAGTCTGAACCTCTAGTTGCTTCAGCAAATGTAAGCAATTAGCTATGGGCTCCTAGGGCCAGATGTTTTGGCAAGGCGTCGTGCGTTGTTTGTCTCTCATGAAATCGCTTCACATCCCCAGAACAGCTGGGCTGTAGTTGTATCCTGAAATGTGACCAATTGAGCTTGGAACTTTAACTGCATCCCTGCTGGACCAGAAGGCAAATACTCCCCCCCCCCCCCCCCGGGCATGGAGCTGGGCCGCAGGCCTCAGCTGGTTGCTGCAATCAAACTGTTCCATGGGCGTCCCTCTCTGTTGCTGCTTTTGTGCAGATGGGCCTTCTCCTCCACTCTGGAACGTGCTTCCAGCCAGGACAAGCTGTTTCTCTAATGGCTATCCACAGTCCTGGAACATGAACAGTGTCACAGAAAGTTTTGGACCCTTCCTCCACCAGGTCCAAATTCAGAATATTACAGAATCCCAGCTAGTTTCTCTCACCCTGAACAGTGACATTCTTAATTACTTATTTTCAGGTATATATGCTGCTGAATATCTCAGCAGGGCTCTCTAAGCCGCTAACAACATTAAAATACATTAGTTACAATTGATTAAGCATTACAAGTACAGGGAGAGGGTGGGGGGAACCTGCTGGAGCAGAGTGAGCTGTTTTAATCAGACGTTAAAATCAAGTATCAAAATATCTGAGAAAGAGGGAAGTTTTTGCCTTGCATCACAACAAAAGTAGTGATAGCACCAGGTGGAGCTCTTCAGGAAGTCAGTTCCAAAGGTTGGGGGCAGCCACTGAGAAGGCCCTGCTTCCTTTTACTTCCTTTAGGGAAGGACTTCCTGGATGACATACATGTGTGTTTGAAAAACAGTCAAATGTATATGTTTTGCCCCCAGAAAACCCGGATTCTGATCTGTGTAAACCATGCTAATTAAGTAGGCACGGAGTGCTTTGGCCTGAGTAGCGTAATTCAGAGCAGAACAAAAAGGAGGTTTTGGACATACAACTCCAACCAGCTGGCAGATTCTGGCAGAATCGGAAGTTTCTGGGGATTCACCTCTTGCCCAGTGCTGCTTCCAACCTTTAGAGGGGCTCCAGGCAAGGCACGTCCTGTGGGCCACAGGGGACCTTCTCACTGCAACCTCCGCCCTTGGCTTGCCAGCCAGAAGATGGCAGCATCTCCGCATCACCACCAAGAGGGCCAGATGGCGAGGCAATGAGCAAGCAGGTTGTCAGGGGGCCCCTCCAGGAACCGGACTCCCTGCAAGGGCCTGACCATGCCTGCCCCGGTGCTGCTCCTTCTGCAACCCCAGGATCGGTTGGTCAGGCAGAGGAGCCTGGGCCGCACCAACCAGTGGCAGCTGCCCAGGGTCAGTGGCAGGAAAGGCTCTTCCGCTACGGAGCCTTTTCGCTGGGAAGCAGACCACCTGCCCCGCCTGAAGTTGCTAGACTGCACCAGCTCTGGCTAGCCAGTATAGCCAACAGCCAGGGATGATGGGAGTTGCACTTTAAAAGCTAGAGGGTGGGGGACTGAGCTGGGGCCTTGCTGCATCCAAAGCCTGGGGCTCTTTTATATCTGAGAAGAGCAAGTAAACACACTGTTTGGATGATCCTTCTGGAGAGAGAAAAAAGAACAGATACGTGTCTGTATATTTACTGATCTCTCCCCCGAGAACATACGTCCTGCTGCTCTTGACACACACGGCCGGCGTCTCGTGAGCCTCACGCACAACCCATAAACGAAACTGAGCTCTGGGAAAGGAGTTCCAGGCAGACGCGTGTTCCCCCTGGGAGCGACTTGTCGGAAGCAAAATCTCTGCGGACATCGCTCTATTCCTCTCCCGGGTGCTAGATATGCTAATTTTCCACTGGCCTGGAATGGGCACTCGCTGATAGCCCTGCAGGGGGAAATAAATCCTGCAATGGAAGGTGCCCAATTTCCCCCTTACCAGCTTGCCCCATCCCTCTGAATGTGCCGGTAAACCCCTCGGGATGAAACTCAATCTTGTCCAGCAAGCAACAGTAAAGTTCTTAGCTCAATGTCCGTGGCAAAACTAGGCCCAGGCTGCACGAGGGATTGGAGCTAACGCAAGAGGGAAGATGCCACAATGTTGGGTCCCCAGGTCGGATTTGCAGGCAGTCTCCCGGAACACACCTGGCTCTGAGGAGGGGCCAGCTCCCTGGAGAGCAACAGCGGCCCATCTTCTGGGGCAGTGCACCTCTTCTGAGAGCTTGTCTACCCTCTGGAGGTCCACCTGAGCCCACGGCTGCCCCTTATTTCGTGGGGGTCAGCTCTGCAAACAGAGCAGCCCTTGTTGTACAGCTCTGTCCTCTGAGAGACCTTCCAGTGGCTTTCAAGCCGGGCTCCGCCACATTGCCGGTGCCCTTCCTATGCAGATCTGGCCAGGTTTTCCTGCCACCCATGTACAAGTATGTGCAGAGGACGGGGCTGAGAAGAATGATACGTCCCTCACCCCCATGTCAGGTGGGTGAGGGACAATCCCTGAGCAGCTGCCACAGGCTTTCTCACGCCCAGCAAAGTAGCCAAGAGCAGGCTGAAGAGGAGAGACCAAGTAGGCCCCATGGTGGAAGGAAACAGGCCGGACTACGAGGAAAAGCCTCCCACAGAGACAGCGGATGAGCCGGAGAAGAAGGGCCTCCTCATGAGTCGGGTGCAGCAGCCGCATTCCAGGCAGATCCTTCCAGCCCTACCCGGAGAAGCTAGGGATCGAGCCCATGCCTTCTGCATGCAGAGCTGGTGCTTGGCCACAGGGCCACAGCCCAGAGGTGGCCTGTGGTGCGTACCCTTTTGCCAGCATCAGGTGGAAGGCCTCGTGTCCCTTGGAGCAGGGGCATCAGCAGATGCCTTAGACTGGGCCGGACCTGTGGGCACTGAGCGGAAAGAGCTCTCCTGAGAGCCAGGCGGGGGCTTTTCCAGCCCTGCCTGGAGGTGCTGAGCATGGACCGTGGGACCTTCTGCCCCACCCCAAGCCAGCAGCCCTCCATCACCAGCAAGGCAGTGTCAAGTACAAACCACGAGAACTAGCAGTTCCTCTACACTCCGCACTAGTCAGACCTCACCTGTACCATGTCCAGTTCTGGGCACCAGGATTTCAGAAAGATGCAAGTAAATTGGAAAGGGTCCAGTGGAGGGCAACAAAAATCCAGGGTTTGGAAACACTGCCCTGTGAGGAGAGACTGAGAGAACTGGGCATGTTCAGCCTTGAGAAGGGAAGACTGAGGGAGGACATGGTATTCCTCCATAAGTACCCCAAAGGCTGTCACAAAGAGGAAGGTCAAGCTCTCTTGCTGATGCCAGAGTGTAGGACGCAGAATAATCAATTCACAATGTGGCAACCCAGATTCAGGCTGGACATCAGGAGAAGCTTCCTCACTGCCAGAGCAACACGGCAGTGGGACCGGCTGCCTGGAGAGGTGGGGGGCTCTCCCACACTGGAGGCCTTCAAGGAGGAACTGGGCAGCCCTCTGAGTGGGAGGGTGTGACTTGGGTGTCCTGCAACAGCAGGGCTTGGACTCGAAGGCCTTCTTGGTCCCTTCCAACTCTACTATGATTCTGTGAAGTGAGAGAGAGAGAGAGAGAGAGAGAGAGAGAGAGAGAGCGAGAGAGAGAGCGAGCCACGGCCCCTCTCCCCCACCTGCTTTTCCTGGCCTGTTTCAGCCCCCTCTCTGCCTCGGAGCAGCCTGTTAGGATCGGGGACTGAGGGGCCCGGCAAGTGCCTGAGAACCAGAAGCTCCCTGGAGAGCAATCAGGCAGTGCAGCTGGAGGGCCTGGAGGGCCTGAAGACCAGCAGAAAAGGGTTCTGGCACTGCTGTTCTTTGCCACAGCAACCCAAGGAGTCCTCAGGAACCGCCTTGAACCCTGCTCTGGCCTGCTTCTGCTTGCTCCAGTCTGTCCCCGCCTTGCTCCTGTTTGGTCCTGTAGACCCTCGTCTGCCGTTGCCCTGCTCCTGCGTGTTCTTGTCTCTGCCCTCTCCAGCCCACCCTTGTCTGGACCACCTTTATGGGACTGCTTCCCTGGCATCACACCACTGGACTGTTTCTGGGCCACGCTCCTCCCCTTGCCTGGATAATCTTGGACTGCCTGCTGCCTCAGCCTGTCCCTGGACTGCTGGCCACGCCACCAGCCTCGAGCCCTACAGAGCTGCAGGACCCGGTCCCACACGAGCAGCCTGGCCCCAGCGTTCTGCCTGCCCCAGCTGCCGTCCACGTCGCAGCCCTTTCACAGCCAGGGCCAGCACACGGCCTCCTCGGGCGGCTGCTGAAGCTACAAGGCCCCGGGAGGGTTCATTTCTGACGCAACCTGCCACCTCCCTTCCCACCAGCCTGAGCAGGCTGCCCCTTACATTCCCCACAATCCTCGAGATACAGCCTTGCCGAATGGCATTCTGGGAAAGGCAAACAGCACTGGGTGGGTGCTGCTTCCCACCCTAACTGCCAGGCGAGCCCGCTTGGGAGGGTCCCAGTGTAACGTGGTACCTGGCTGGGAGACCCGGAATGTGGGGACAGCCCTGCCGAGGGAGATGTGGGGACCTTCTTGGGACCCTGCGCCAGGCCAGCTCTCCTCTGAGCAAAGCCCCAAGCCGTGGTTTTTGGCCCTGAAGACCTGATGACCAGAGTGGCTGACCAAGAGACGTGGTGCTGGGTCATCAGCATTTCTGGGACAGACATCCCGTCCCCTCACCCACGAGCGGCGCCTGGAAGCCGCAGGATGTATTGGAGCAGCATGAATTATTCACGGGTCTCGAAGCAGATATTTCGAGGGCGCTGCGGTCTGAGTCCGGCAGAGCCATCCTGCTTCCTGACTTAGCCGTGCTGAGTGTTGCTGAGCAAGGGCTGCTGGGTGCCCAGGAGCCTGGAGGGCACGCCCAAGCTCCAGGCCATGCCCGGTCCCAGACAAGGAGGCTGCGGCGGCTTGGAAAGCTTTCGGCTACTTCTCTTTTTGCACAGTATGTGATTCTCCCGCTTATGCTGGCAAAGCTTCTGAGGAGGAGTCTGTCCGTAACCGCGACACAACCTCTGGAGCCAGAGAGAGGTGTCCGTTGGGCAGAGGCCGGCAGGTGACATGAGCGTGGAGAGGAAGCTGTGGGGCAGCTTCACTGCACTGGGGATGCATGAGGCCATCTCTTCTCTTTGTTTTGTAGCTCTTTGGGCCTCCCAGCCTGGGACACAAAGCCAAATGAGACCTGCAGCCGAAAAATGAGCAAAACAGCATTTTGTGCTTTGGCAAAATGCACACGAACACAGTTCAGCTGACAGGAGAAAAGGCATGCATTGTAACAAACGCACACAACTGGGACCTCCTCGGGGAGAAAGATGCACAAAATAGAAACCGATTTTCATGCGAATTGACAGGAAAAGGCTGATGCAGGTCAGAACAGGGGACGCTTCAGTGTGGAATTCAGAGAACTTCTCAGGCGCAAGAGCCGCTGATCTGCCCCTCCATCCTTGCTCTGCAGCCATAAGGAAAACCAGGGGCACAGGCTGTTCTCGAGCATCTCCAGTCTGTGTGTGTGTGTGTGTGTGTGTGTGTGTGTGAACTTAGCTGTTGTGTCTCATTGCTTGGCCCTCTAGTTCTGCTTCCAGGACCGAATAGAACATGGCTGATGGGTGAGGGTGTGGTACATTCCCCCCGTGTGGGGCAGCATTGGCGTGGGGTACCAGCTGTGTGAGACAGTGGGATGAAAAAGCTGGACTTACACAGTGTGTGTTTTTAGAATGTGTTTCCACTTAGAATGCACATTCCAACTTTTCCTAGCAGTTTTTCCACTCTTAGGAGCAACTTAATAGCCATCCATTCAACAGGTAACAAGAAATGCTTTGCCTGTTGAATTTCTGCCAGTCTGGCCCTTCTTGAAAGCACAGGAGTGTAGATAATGCTGGGGAGGGGCACTTTCAGCGAAGGGTTAAATCAAGGGTTCCCAGTGTTTGGCATCCTGGCAACCACGGAGGGAGGGAGGGTGGGAGGGAGGCCCCACTGTGGCCTGACAGGTCCGTGCGCAGGCAGGTGGAACCGGAGGTGAGGAGTCAGGCGAGCAGGGGTCAGGCCCCCAGCCTGTCAGTGGGATGACATCAGGAGCAGCCTGGCAGCCAGCCCTCTTGCCTCCATCCCTGTCAGGGAGAGCAGACAGTCCTGGCATTTCGATGGAAGCCCCGTTTCCACAACGCCGGCCTGCAGACAGACGCTTCAGGACAAGGGGAGAGAACAGACACTGCCAGACTGCAATGCCGACAACAGGCACGTGCGGATGTGTGCGATCAAACTCCTTGCAAGAGGAAGAAGCCGGAGAAAGCCAGGATGGGGGCTTAATGCCGCTTGGAACATTCTGGAAAGTGGCTCCGTTTAAAGTCGTTTTGCAGCCTACTAGGGTAAGGCATCCAGGGCTCTATCCCATCTTTCCCTCCCTCTCTTCCACCCCACAAGCACACACACATGCACACAGAGAGCAAGAGAGAGGTGCACATGTTACAATTACTGCTTTTCCTTTTAGAAACTGGTGTTTTATTTGAGAAATGCAAGGCAACAATGAAGCAAGAACAGAAAGGGAAACACAGGCAGCTTGTCTTTCATGATGTGTTTTATTCCTTCAGAGCATTTGTATCCATCTATTTCCATCGCAAGTTCTCTAGGCGTTTTTCCTCTTAGGCTCTGCACGTGAATTAGGAGTGCTTCCCCCTTGCAGTAAAGCCCCGATCTGGGGAAGGGGGCAGTTCCCCCGCTCCACATGCAATTTATACACACACAGGTGTTCAAAAAAATCTTCCATCTGCAGGGCAACAGGCCTTCCCTGCTTCCTCCTCCTGGATCCAGGCCTACCTGGTAGGAGCAGAGACATGTCCATGGCCTTCCCTGGAAACAGGCTTGGAATCGGAAGCCCTCAGGATGAAGAAACGGGGTGGAGCGAAACAGAGCCGGCCTCGTGGCAGAGAGGAAATGGGAAGCCTGAGGGTTGGGTCTCGCTCAGCCACGAAGACACAAGGTGGCTTTGCAAGAATGCAGCACAGCACCCAAGATGGGTAACAGATCCATTGTTACGATCACTCTTTCCTTTCCATCAGAAGAGAAAAATATTCCAAGCATGCAGAGAGTTCTTTTAAAACTTTATTGCCATGAAGAGAACAGGAAAAAATGGTTTCCTTCCCTTTTTTTTGTTCACCTGAGCACATGCTCACACCCCCCTTTTGAACCCTGCTCCCGGCCGCTTCATCCCGCTTTTTTCCCCTCGTTGGCCGGGGTACCAGGAGTTTACACTCTTTCGCCCGCCTGCTCCGAGCTGCCCCAACACCGGCCCTTCTTCCCAATCCAGCCCTGCCCCCAGTGGGCTACAATAGGCTCATTTTGTTCTGCCCAGCTTGTCAATAAACAATCGTGAAGTATTTGGCCC
Organism: Varanus salvator macromaculatus; assembly: GCA_023646645.1. Classification (NCBI taxonomy): domain Eukaryota; kingdom Metazoa; phylum Chordata; class Lepidosauria; order Squamata; family Varanidae; genus Varanus; species Varanus salvator. Next base: position 22,779,000 of record JAIXND010000621.1, on the reverse strand, counting down.
TCCTGCCTACGTACCTGTTTCCCCACACCTTGTGCTATCTGATTTTAACCCCTCCCCTCTTCTGGGCTAAGTAATTTTCTTTGTTACCTTTTTAAATCTTTCTACTCCCTTGTTTCAAATCATCCTTTCACACCATCAACTAACTTCAGGGAATTGTTGTAAAGTTGGGCTGCACCAATGAGGTGAATGCCCCACGCCGTCAAACTCTTGCTATGGTGGTTAGATCGCCCCTCCGCTTAGAACTGCCTCTCTGAGCCCCTTCGTGATGCTGCCCTCCGCCCGGTCCCCTGAGCCCAACTCTTTGTCCTCTTTAAAAGGAATGCCCATTTGCCCCCCCCCCCCCGCCCCTGGCCAAGGTTGGTGTGAAGAGGTGGCCTTGTTGCTCTTGCTGTGTTCCCACAACCCCTGCTAGGGGAATCAGGCTGCTTTTGGGGAGGGGTCCCCATTTCCACATGTGACAAGTTGGGGCTGACTCTCCAGAGGAGTATCCGGGAAAGGAAGTGAGGAAGTGGGCAGGTGTGTGTCAATGTGGCTTGCTTTTCACCAAAGGTTTTACATGCACAAAGTTAGAAAACAAAGGGGGAAATGTCTCCCGGTGATCTCAATAAATTTTGACCCATGTCGTAATAACTAATGGACATTCTGGAGATATTTTATGGAGTCGCCGGGACAGGAGTTAATCAGGCATGGCTGCGTAGTGCGTACGTCAATAAAATCAATATCCACCCGTCCCACAGGGCAGCTTGATTAGACGCACCGGTGAGTAACCATGGAGAGCCAAGACCCTTTGCAGGGCTGCTCCCAGTAAGCGCTGGCAGACCCGCTCTCCCAGCTTCTCCGCTCCACCCCGGCAAAGATGGATGGATGCCCCCTCCAGAGCACCTGGGGTAGCGCCTGCTGCCGGCTTTACAGCAGAGCCTTTGTTCTTCAGAGCCAGCTCAGCACAGCAAACGCGGAGAGCCCGCCGCGGATCTTGCAGCTGCATCAGTGGAACTACCGCACTGAACAGCCTCTCCCTGCGGGCTACCGCCTGCGACAGCCACGACAGGAAATCATCACATGGCGGGAACGATGCTGAGGGGAGAACCGGGAGGCCGTGCCCTGCTCGCGGAAGAGGGAGTTTTGGCAGCTGCAACTTGCCCTCTCCAGCCCCAGGTCAGCATTCCTGCCACTGCATGATTCTTCAGGACTCAGCCCACCCTGCATCTGGACGCCCCTTGGACCCACTGGGTTGGTGCTCCAAGCCAGCCTTACGTAACCTTGGGGATCTTGCAGCCTGGACCCATCCAGTGCCCACCAGACAAACAGCAGAGCCCATCTTAGCGGGGTGAGGGTACAGCATGCAGCTCAGCCCAGTGGAGGGTCAGTTTGGTCCCGGCTCCTTCACAAGTCGCCTCTCCTTTTCTGTCCTTCCCACGTGGGTTTGTCGTTCTCAGAGGTCACCCTCTAGATGTGGGAGCTGTCACCTGACATAATTCCTAGCCAACATGGCCACTGGGGGTGAGAATTGTGGGATCTGTGGCCCAAGCACATGGACTGGCCACATCCAGGATGGCCCTGGAATAGCACTTCTGGATTTCTCCCGGCAGCCACTCAGTGAAGCGAACCTGCGGGATCTATGCGAGGACCAGCCTAGAATGGCCTTCCTCAGGCTGGCATGCTTTGCCAGCCTCATGTTGGCTGGGGAAGGCCAACCTTTCTGTCAGACGCATCCGTGGTGCACCAGGTTGGTTGGAAGCTGCCTTGGAAGAGGGTCCCTGCCAGAGGAGGCCATTCTCCTCCAGAGACCCCATTTGCTCCAAGGGTATTTGGGCAGGATGAGGTTTTTTATGGGCGGAACAGAGCCAGGCCTCACTCAGATGCTGGCCAACTCATTAAAAACCAACAGAGGGGGAGTTCCCATCTTTGGTCCCCAGCATCCCACCGTCTCTGTGAGCAGTGGCTCAGCTCCTTAGAAGAGGGTTTGCAGACTCAAACTGCTGGTCTTTTTCAGGGGGGACCATGGCCAGCAAGAGGTGTGCAGGGCAGCGAGGCCTGAAATGAAAATGGAGCTGGAGAAAATCCGTGGAGATTCCATATCAATTCCTCTTCAGGTAAGATTACGAAGTGGGTGCATTAAACTCTTTCATCCTGCCATGAGAAGAGTCAATGTAAAATCTTCAAGATCAGCAGAGGAGAAAAGAAATCTGACTGCAACCCACATGCTGCACTTACCTGGCTAGCAAATCTTTCCCAATTTGGCCAGAAACATGCGCTCCGGACTACGTTGCTCAGATTTCGTGCCATTCCATTCTGTTTATTAAATTTCTGCACCACCTAATTGCTGGAGCTTTCTAGGCAGCTTACAAAACAAAATGTCACCATAACAAAAGCATAATATAATCTTACGATTTTTCAAAAATTAAATCTACCGAAAAATAAATACCCAAGTAACCAGTTTTGTAAACTATGCCTTAATTAACATGCTATGAATGAGCTGTCTTCATGCCTTTGTTTAGCAATTCAGCCTGAATCATTGCTACGTAATATTAGCATATGTACCTTTTTAAGTTTAACAGGTAGAGCAGCTGAGATCTTGTAGGGACTGCATGCAAAGTTCCAGCTTTGCAAGACTTATTTTTAATTAGCTTGCGTGGGAGCTGCCCCAGTATAGAGCTGTCCCTTCTTCAAGTTAATTGCCAACAAAATGAGTAGAAAAGCACTTGGGGATGAAATAGACCAAAATGAAGGCCAAATTACCGTTCATGTCGATAGGATCAGAAAGTGCCGCACAATGCCATGAAAAGACAATGTGTGGATTTTCATGCACAGTGTGGAGAATTCGGTGCTGTTTTTATGGAAAGAGGGAGACTTGCGTCAACGTTGGCTTGGACTGCGCAGCGGCCACTAAAGGGGGTTGGCTTGGCCCTCCCTGGGGAGTGAAAAAGCCCCCCCCCCCCGTCTGCCATGCCTCGTATTGCTGGGCTGGTGAGGCAACCAAGGCCGCCCGCCCTGGCTTTTCCTTGCAAGGAGGAGAAGGCAAATGCCGAAGGGCGCCAGAAGCACCCTCCCGAGGCCTGGGTGCAGCCTGGGGCCCTCCGGAAATCTCACATAATCTGTGACCATTGCCCCTGCAGGCTGGGGCTCATGGGAGCTGCAATCCTTAGCATCTGGAAGACACGGCATTTCCTACCTCTAGCCTAAATGCAGGCTTCCCCAATCAGGTACCTTCCAGATGTGTTGGACTGCAGTTCCCAGCGGTGCGATTTAAGGCTGGAAAAGGGAACCCCTTTCAGCCCATGGCCAAATTCCATTTCAGAGAATCATAGTGAATCATGACTTCTGCAACGTGCGCTACGTGGGGTTGCCCTTGAAGACAGTCAGGATACTTCAATTGGTGCAGAATAGAGCTGCCAGGCTGCTGACGGGGACTGCGCATTGTTCTCATATAACCCCAGTCCTCCGTCAGCTCCACTGGCTCCCCATTGAAGTCTGGGCCCAATTCAAGGTGTTGGTTATCACCTATAAAGCCCTCAACGGCTTGGGTCCTGGCTACCTAAAGGAGCGCTTGCGTCCATATCTGCCCTCCCACCCCTTGAGATCGGCGGGAGAGGCCCTCCTCCGAGAACCCTCCGTGAAGGAAATTAGGAGGGTGAGTACCCGGAGGAGGACTTTCTCTACGGTGGCGCCCCATCTATGGAATGCGCTCCCCAGAGAGGCTCGCCTGGCACCGTCGTTATTTGTTTTTCAGCACCAGGCGAAGACCTTTTTATTTAACACTATTTTAATTGTTGATATTTTTATTAGTTTTAATTTTTGGCCAGGGTGACTCAGATTATTTTTATATGTATTAATATTGACTTTTTTATTGTTAATTTTGAATTATTATTATTATTATTTTTAATGTATGTGAGCCGCCCTGAGGCTTCAGCGATGGGACGGCATAGAAATGTGCAAATAAATACATAAATAAATAGTGGGTCAGCATTCCATTGTGGGGTGGAGCCAAAATACTAGAAATATTTGATTGATTTATTATACTGATATCCTACCCTTTTCCCTTTTCAAGACTATTAAAGTGGCTTACATCATTCTCTCCCTCTCAATCTTATCCCCACAACAACAACCCTGCGAGGTAGGTTGGGCAGAGACTCTGTGACCAACCCAAAGTCACCCAGTGGGCTCCATGGCCGAGCGGGGACTCGAACCCAGGTCTCTTGAGTCCCTGTCCTGTGCTCTTAACCACCACAGCACCCTCGCCCTCCCTTGATTTAGCTTTAAACTCTTACCAGAAGTAACAAAGCCTCGCCTTAAAAGAGGCACCCCCCCCCACTCTTTTAGAACACCAGGATGGGAAAGATGCACCAAACCCAGGAAGCCACCCAATGCCTCACGTGCATATATTTAGGCGCCAAGCTAAAACCATCCTCTTTAAGCAGCCATTTAACCTTTCCTTCCATTGCTTTGATATTGGCTCAGTTTTGAAACAGGTTTTGCATGTAAGCATCACGTGATTTGGAGATGTTCGGTATTATTATCATCATGACATCACACTTATGCCCTGCCTTTCTCCATCTTCCACGGAAGGCCAAGGTGCTTCTTCTCTCCATGTTGTCCTCCAAACAACCCTGCGAGGCAGCTGACCCAACGTCACCCAGTGAGCTCATGCCTTCGTAGGGACTACAGCCTGGCTCTCGGAATCTGGGTACAACAGCTAACCTCTGCACCACACGGGCTCTCGTTCTGGTTGTACCTTCATCCCGTTTGGTTTTATGTCTGCAGTCAGACCTACGGACGTTTGCCAGTGGGACCATCGTCAGACCGATCAACAAAAGATTGACCGTTGAGGGAAAGTGAGCCTGGGAGAGCTGCATTTGCTCCCCAGGACAGATTTGGCTGACCGACCCGAATATCTAGATGTATCCTGCTTGAAGGAAAGCCGCTGTGAAACAGCTTCGGGCTGATTCTTTCATGCAACCATGTACAGTGGACAAATGTTACGGTGACAGATGTTACGTTTTTTTCTCAGGAACTAGAGACGAGGAATCACGGGAGCCAGGTTTACTCAGTAAGACTAGGAGTTAAGCAGAATCTCCCAACTGGCACTCACCCAGGATGTTTAGACTCTGGCTCCCAGCCGCTCCAGTATGCGTGAGATTGGCATCCCTGGAGGGGACCAAGCTTGGGAAGCCTGATTTAAGGCATCACTTTTGATATTTTAGTGGTGTATTTGATAAACAACTGTTATCCTGTCTTTCAGTATCTCAAAAGGCACCTCTTTTGAAGTTAGAGTGATGTGCAAATTTACTCAACAGATTAAAAGGCAGATGAGTAATTGGCAGTAAATTATTCCACTGATTGATGGCCTTAGTTGTTAGTCAGGGCAAACACTTTCAGTAACTAAGGGATTCCTAAGGGATGACTGTTAAGATCTCTTCCTTTAAAAGTTCCATTATTTCTATCTCTTCGTATATCCTGGTTTGACATACAATAGAAGGTTATTTTGCAACCAATTCCCAGCACAGAGGTATCCACTTCTTCGGCTTTATGCCTCTGGTGAACAAGGCCGATGTTATTCAAACATAAAATTGTAATATTTTAAGACTCCCAAAGAACTGGGATTTAAGTTTCAGATTATGGGTACATTTTTTCCGGTTTCTCTTCGAGAAACAGAGCAGAAAATTACTGAGATAATATCCTTAATTTCCTGCAAAGGGATAAGGTTGCCTTGAAAACTGGCTCTCTTGGAAAGAGTTTCACTGCATCTTAAGAGCTCCTCTTATCCCAGTTAATGCAGGATAATGGAAGAAGACAAAATTGCTGCACAAGCATCGAAAGTTTGTCTGCTTTGGCCTTTCCACCGAATATGAGGTGCTCTTTCTGAGCAGCCTGGATGATTGGCCGGGTGGGGAGCTTCAGGGGAATTGGACCACATAATTGTTCTTCCAGCAGCCCGCACATCCAGGTTGGCTGGAGGATGATAGGAGCAGCAGTCCAACGCATCTGGTGGGTGCTGTCTTACAGAAATCTGGCCTCTGCTGGAAAGGACGCTCGGGGAGTCTTTCTTTGACAATACAGATCACAGAGACAAACCAGGAGTTCTTTATTCCTACACTTCAGGCAAGCTTGCCAGTTGGCTACAGCTCTTCCCAGGTGCAGCACAAATAGGTTTGGGGAGCATGGCATGGGGCAACAGCTAAACACATTCCTGGAGGAAAGTTTAAAACTTTCGTGGCCGGAGAATGAAGGACTGGCAGCCCAGCCGGCCTGCCAGGAGGAGAAGGCAAGCAGAGTGGAAACAGGGATGACTCCTTGTGCCTGCGGTCCAGTTTGCAGCATATCCTGGCCCTGAGTTACACTGAAGGAGGCCCACTAAGTTTTAGAGTTTGTCTTCTGGAAGATCAGTCAGGAAAGTTTCTCAGATTCTCAGTCATTGTTCTGAGGTTTGCGCAACACTGGGGAAAATGAGTTAGCAGACAGAGGCAAAACTGCATTTCCAACATCAACAAATGGCAATTAAATATTTTGTCTGTGGGCTGGAAACATTAAGATGTGACTGCACAAGCAACCGCACAAACTTTAGCAAAGGAAATGAAGAGGGAACTGCCTGCACCATTTCTGCCCACATGTTGGAATTTGTGAAATTTTCCAAAGTTATATGAAGAGGAGGAATGAAGTAAATCTCTATAGAAGAAGTTTTCAGTTGTTTGTCTCTTAGCAAAAGTTCCTAGAGAAAACAAAGAACATGACTGAGTGAATGCAGACTGCGAGCAGCAGAAAATAGCACAACATATTTGACTGCAGATGTGGAAAAACCGAAGCGGGTAATGGATGCGCAGTCAAGATGTTGACTGACACTGTGTTAGAACCCTTTTAGACAGGCATCCAAGAGGATGAATCAGTTTGTTTGCTTGTCTGCCAAAAAGACTCTTGGAGTGGTTTCCACAGAATCAGTAAAATAAGAGTTTTACAACCTAAAAAGACATGGCATACAAGGAAAGGGAGATGGGGATGGTAGAGGAAAAAACCGTGCCATTTTTTCTGTAGGGCTGGTGGAATGGCCCTGTGTCCCCTTCCCTTTCTTCTCATGTACAGCTGCTGCAAGGACTACGGATGACTACAATGCGATTGGCTTTTTATGGGCGAATTGGTATTGCAACAATTCCTTTTGCCTGTTTTCCCTACAAGTCTTCCCCTTTCCACTCCAGGTAAGCAGGCAAGTGACAAATGCGCCTGATTTCTCCCTCCCAGGCGTGTGGTGCTCGTCTGAAACACCAGCTTATGCACTCAGCCAGCGGACACAAGTGCTACAGTGCTCCCTTTGTGTCCCATTTTAATGCTTGACCCACTGGCTGGAGCTTCCTGCACACAGACTAATAGCCTTCCAGACCATGGCTAGGTTGAGTTTCACCCTGTCACACTAGTTTTCTAAAAGCAGGGGGCCTGGGGGCTTTTTTTTTTGGCAAGGTTGGGAAACTCTCAGGCCTGCGTTCTCATCGCCTCCTCTGCTGAAAGGTTGTCTGGCAGTGGCTGAAAATTCACATCGGCTTGCAAGGAGCCAGGAGAAGGTTCGGAAGTTCAAACTATGTTGTTCATTTCTACTTGGCTGGAACCCGTCAGCAGTGATGCAGCCCCGTGGTCCTGGCTTTGATGCTTTGGGCTGCGGCCGCCGAGACAGAGCAGGCCGGACCTTTTGAAGTTTTGCTGGGACAGAAAGCGTTTAATTATGCTGCCCACTAATGATCAGTTTATTTTGCAGATTTGAATTCCTGAGCATGGTCCTCTTCCAAAATTTAAAAAAAAAAAAAACCTTGTCGAGAGAGTTATGAGAGAGTGCTCATTTCTGAGTTATGTTTTCCCTGCCAGTTCTTAACGACTCCTGTGAACTGAGATGGCGAGTGACGCGCTTTTTGCGCTAACATCCTCCAATTGTACTGGTACAGCCTTCTAGTGTTGCTAACCAGGGCTCTACCACCTTTGGGATTGTGGGGTGGTCCTCTTGAGTTCAGTTGTGCCGCGCAAAATTGCATTTGTCCGTTGTTCTCAAGCTCCCTCCTCCCCTGCAGACCACTTGAAACTGTCCCAGTGGATCACTTAATACAGACGTCCTTCTTATTGTGCCGATTGCATAAGCTGGGTTGGATCCAGGTTCCCCCTGCAGACATTGTTCCCCCCTGCAGACTTTCCCATTCCCTCCTGCCCACAGCAGTGCCCCAACACTAAGTGGGGTGTAAAGACCCGGCTGAATGGGGCACTGCTGTGCCTAAGGTCACAACCCTAAGCGGTATATAAATCTATTAAATAAACAGCTAAATGGGAAAAATAGCACCAGGGCCTTGGGAGCATCCCTGATCCATTGCCATCTTCAGGAAACGTGGATCAAAAGGCAGATCCATGCAGATATTCCTGTCTGTTGCACAGCCCACCTGAGAGCCCCGGGAGAGAACTCCTCTGGCACAGGTGGATAGGTGAGAGGAGGGCAAAGCTGAAAATGGGGCGTGGCTTTGGGGCCCTTTCCCAAGGTCTCTGCTCTCAAGAAGATTGCAGTTAGACTGTGGGGAAGAGACTACAAAAAGAGAGGGATAAGGAAAGAGCTCAGAAAAGGAAAGATTTAAGGGGCACTATCAGCTGATAACATTTTGTGTGCACCTCTGTGCTAACTCTCCAAACCCACACCAACTATGGGTGACCAAATGACCGACGATTTTTGCAGACGATGGTCCTTTATTTGACAGTCTGAGAGAGGACTGTCCTCTGTTCTGAAGGTGTCCTCTGTTTGCAGGCCCATCCAGTCCACAACTGGTTTAAAGACAAAGCACCACCAGAAAGTTGAGCTGGGTCTTGAAGCTGTCTGTCCACAGCACCTGCGCAACAGACGAAGAACAATACCAGTGACACTGACCTTCCACTCTATGGTGAGATGTACTACATTTCAGTTAAAACTTACGACAGACCTTTCCAAAAGTGCCTAAATATATTGATTAGCATGTGCACAGTTAATGCAAAGTCGCAGCCCCTTTCAGCCTTCTTTTGGGTGATGTGTTTCCCACATGTGGGCACCTGGACTGGAATGACTAAGCCTTCAATGCTTGAAGCGACTGAAAGACAAGAGCTGCGCAAGGGGGGATTTGGCAGGTTAACAAAGAAGCACCAAATCTTTCCTTCTGTCTGGTCCCAAGTTCTGACCCATTGTGCTCTTTCCCCTGCATTATCAAAATGCAGTTATCTAGCATGCTAAAGATGCCCGTTTTTCAAGTTTCTGTCTCCAAAGATGGAGAAAGTTGTATAGATAAGAATATTGCCTTGAAGAAAGGAAAAAGAGCAGACCAGAAACAAGGAAAACTATATGCATGAAAGGGCCCTTTTGGCTTGGACCCTTTTATTTAGTGTTGCTTCATGAAAATTTGCCTAGTTCTATTAAATAAATAAAACAAATCATGTGCAAAAATGTTTTTCTTTGGCTTGGATGGTCCGTTGACAAATAATTTGATTGCATACAGCATTGTATCCAGTTTGTCTAAAGATTACAACTAAATACTGCTGCACTGAGCTGAGGTTTGGGTTCTTCACAAGATGCAGTTCACTGAAGGTTAAAATATTACTGAGAACACAGAGAGATAAAGTATAGATATGCTCTGCAGCTCCCTGGTCTGGTAATACGGCCAATGACCACTTGGAATCTCATGTAATAAATGCTTAAGGACTATTTAAGTAAGTCGTAAGTAAAGAGCCTTGCTAAAAGAGGCAGGTTAAAGGGTTATTGAGAAAACCAATCTAGGTAACTGTTCTGGCTTCCACTTTCACCAGATGACATGGAGCCTATTAGATTTCCAAAGCACTAGAACTTGATCCTGTCTGGCAGATCTTCCAATGAGCAGGGTGCTGGACTGGGCAACCTCCAAGCCGCCTTGCCCTTTCATGTTTCTAACAGGCCACAGGACCCGAGGGGAGCACTTGGAAGGCCAGGATCGAGACCGTTCCCGTGCAGGAGATGCTGACCTTACAACTATGAGTGCCAGAAGCTTCAACACAGGAGAAAATGCTCCCTGACTTAAGGCCGGAGGGTGCACTCAGCTTGCATATCTGCCCTTGCTCCCAGTATCTCAGGCCTGGGTGGCATTTTGTTTCCATTTGCTGTCGGTGACACGCCAGTTTTTATACTAAAAAGGATCTGACTCTTCCTGCCGTTCTCAGGAGACAGGTGAGACTCTGCTGCCCCCTGGCGAGAAGGTGCGGCAATGACTGTTGAAATGGGTTGCACACTCTCCGGTACTATGTATTTAAAGAAGGCAGAAGGGGACGTCATTTCATGAGCCCCTTAAAAAATGTCTTTGTGGGCTGCTTGAAGGATATACAAATCTTTTAAGGCTGATTTCACTAAGGTTTCGTTGCTAGGTTTGTTTTGTCCTGTTCCACATCCAATCACAATTACATGTTTAAATCCTGGGTACCTATGACCTTCCTTTCTGTACTCTGGGTAGTTCTTGTGTTCCCGTGTGTGGAAGACCACACAGAACAAGCAGGGATGTATCCAAACGCCAACTTGGAATGCAAGGTGCACAGAGATACTGCTAAAAGCGCTAATTAAAAGTGCTAGCTCAGTAGACCTTGTAGAGCGTGGGTGAGGAACTCAGGGCATGGCTGTTGCGAGACTACATCATCCTTGTCAATCGGTTATCCTAGATGGGACACACGGGAGTTGTGGCCCAGCAACAGCTAGGTGAGCCCTTGTCCCTGCTAGGGAAGGTTCAAGCAGATCAATGGCTGTGGTGTAGCGGCTAAGAACGTGGCACGGGGACTCCGATGGTCTGGGTTCCAGTCCCTGCTCGGCCCTAGAGCCAACTGGGTGACCTTGGGCCAGTCAGACTTTCAGCCCAGCCTGCCTCACAGGGCTGTGTTGTGGGAATGAGATTGAGAGCAGGCAGAAAAAGATGTAAGCCGCTTTGAGTTTGTTCTAAGAAAAAAAGCAGGGTATAAATCTAAGAAAATGGCAGCAGCTAAGTGTGAGCCGTCCAGGGAGAGGCACAGTCCGGCAGCTGCAAGCAGGTTTCTGCCTCATTCCGTCCCCCAGCCAGACAGCTAGAACAGGAGGAGAAAATGCTGGAAACCAGAACAAGACGGCAAGCGGGGGAAGGAGCTTTCCTGAGGCATGTTTTGAAGCGTGTCATTCCTTCACACTGACTTAAGTTTGCAGCGAAATACAGAAAGGAACTCCAGTGAAAACATCAGTGTCAGGTGAGAGAAATTGCCTGCAGTCCTCCATAAGGGCAAACAACTGCTCATGATGTGTTACAGCCATCAAGTCCTGAACCTGGGTGTGTGAGCCAAACGGTTTTGCTTCTGCTACCCAAAGACCATCAAAGTCCCTTCTCAAAATGGGTCCCGGAGCTGCTAGCGATTCCAGACTTGACACACACACGTGGAAGACAAAACCAGGAGACGCAGTGGAGCAGCAATGCCATTTATTGGACGGGCCTGGTCCAAAGAAGGCCCTGCAGGGAGACGCTTCCGCTAGGAAGTCTGAATGGACGATTTGCAGCACGCCAGCTGCCCGTTTTCCAACCCAAGGACCGGCCTCCTGCCACACCCTCGAGCTCTGCAGAGCGGAGGCTGCAGCCACTGATCCAGAAGGGAAGCTTGGGCACTTACGAGCCAATTAGCTGCCCTCAGCCTATACAGACAGGACTTCCTTAAATATAAGGAAAAAAGACAGACAGCATGCCCAGAGAGACATGGGTTTTTGGTTTTGGAGCAGGGGGATCAGCAAAAGAGGCAAAATCTTTTGTTCTTTATCTCCTTTTGTACACCTAAAAGGCTAAGATTTCAGGGCAAAGCAAAAGCTATCAAAATAGTCACTGTTTGCACATTTTTGTGTCCCCTTTTTGGGCACAGGCCCCAGGCTTGTCAGTGCTTAGCTAGAGGCTTGCTGTTAGTTATGCCAGGAAAAAACACCCTGAATGGGCCTTTGAAACCCTGTGGCTTTAACCTCCACTTAATGCTGCCTGGACCCCAAAGTGGCCAGCACGCCTTGGCACTGCAGCCCGACAGGGAAGCCTTCAAGCTCTTCCTGATTTGGGGAATGCAAGCCACCTGCCGCAGATCCGTGCACTTCCCATTTAAGTGGACTTATGGCCAGGTCCTGTGGCACTCTGTTGCCACGCTGGCCCCTTGGGCAATGTGTGAAGAGCCGTGGAAAGTTGCCGCCTTTTCCCAGTGAGAGCAGCCAAGGCAAGAGAGTAGATTCTAGCAGCACCGCATGGAAAATGGGACAGCGCTCCGCAGGCATGCGGGAGGGGCTTCCATTGCACTGCGACAGCTCTTGATCAAGCTACTCTCCCCACGGTGGCTGCGACCTCCCGGTGACCTCCAGTTGGAAGTCCATCAATCCAGAAGTTACTTCCAAGGAAACACAGAAATCAGTCTATTCCAGGTCCAAGAACGTGTCCACTGCCTAAAATCCTACAATGAGCCCTCTGCGGTTGATCCAATCTCAGACGCTGGTTCAGCTTTTGTAAAAATAAGATAAAACTAATACTAATTCACTGCTTTACTAAAAGTTTAGGAAATACAAATCTGAAAGTTCAACAATGCTGCTTGTCCTGTTTGTAGATTATGTACATATTTACATAAATAAGTTAATTACATTAGGTAGGATAAATGAAGAGGCTGGCATGACATGGAAAGTGCTTTTTTGCCTGGCCTAGATGCAAACGAAATCAGCCAGATCAGGGCAACAGGGGGCTGTGCGTATGAAGGAGCTGCTGTACAGAAACTGCCCACGTGCTGCTAGATGAGACACAGAGTCTGTCGTCCTCAGTGCCCCCGTCCTCCTTGGAAGAAGAGTCAGACACCGTTCGCGCTGGCTTTAGTGCTGCGGGAAGCTTCTATTTTTGTCTGGAAAAGAGTAAGAGGCAAATGTGAGTAACAAGGGAAATGCTGATGTACAGTTTTGGAATGCTCTGCGAAGCCACGCAACCCATCTCATCTCAACTGGCCTTGCTTTTAAGCACCTGCGCTCATCTACTCCAGCTTCTTTCGAAGACCAGCCAAGGGACTGTATTCAGCTGGCTTCAGGCTGAGCCAGTCTTCGTAAGCTGAAAATGCGTGTTTTATCTTGGATGATGAAAAGAGGCCAGCTTTCGAAGATGCCAAGAAACGGCATGTGTCGGTTCCATGCCTCTAGCTCCATTTTCAAGGCCAGCCAACCAGTTTCCAGCCATCAGCTAATGAGCGCATCTCATGAATCTCCCAGCCTGTGCTCGCTCAGAACTGCAGCCATGGCCCAATCGTGTGGGCTGCCACAGTGAGGCAGAGACGCGTCGGATGAGGTACCATTTCCAGAACTGAGACAAGCCAGCCCTGGGTCTATGGTGCTGGCAACTCAACGCCTGGCTCCTAGCAGCAAACCCACTGGCTGCGAGCTGCTCCCCAAGAGGAAAGCAGCTTTCAGGGATGCAAGTGCCACTGTACTGTACAGAGCGCAAAGCGGGCCATTGCCCCCCGGCAGCAATTGCTTTATAATAAATAGGGCAGGGGGTTGAAGCCTCCTGATGCCACTGGCAAAATATAGGGCACCACTTCAACTGCGGAACTATGAGTTACCATTTGAGCTGCAACAAAAAGCGATCTGTAGATTTATCGTGGAGATCCTCTACTTGTAAGAACATTTGAGTTCCTATCGAACTTGAGGTGGGAAAGAGAGACAAGTCAACAAGCTTTCGGCCCATGCAGGAGCAAATGGAAAATGCATGTGGAAAACAGTTTTAATTAAATGAAAACAGCAAGAGGAGAAAACTAAGGAACTTTTTTCGAGGATTGAGCAGATAAATGTTGCTGTTGTTGTTGCATTTATATCCTGCCTATTCCCAGTGATCGGCTCAACAAAAGCCACATGAACAAGGGCCCTGTCCAGACATCAAGCCAAACCATGGTTTGTGCTACCTGTAGTTCAAAAACCAAAGCATGGTTTAAGATGCCAATTGTGTGGGAAAATTGTGATTTACAGCTATCTTGCTGTTTCACTAACAATGGATTGTCTACAGTTTATGGCACAGGTTGGCACATATAGGTCCCAAGGACCATCTGGGCGGCAAAACTTTTGTCTGCCAACAAGTTTTGGTCATCAACTGTTACAGGCCTCAAAGTGCACATCCATCTTTTCTGATCCCCAATTTGTCTCTTCTACAGTTCCGGGGGGATTTGCTGCCAAAATTGACAGATAGCCACCTTCAGCAGTACAATGGGTTGAGGACTTAATGATGTTTTCAACTTTCAAATGGGTGGTCACTGAAAATAATCAACTAACGGACAAATATACAGAGGTTTGTTTGGCTTCTGTTGAAATCTATACATAATTACGCCTAAGAACAGGAATATATTTTGCCACACATAAAATACATGGGGGCACATATGGCATTTGTATTTATTACAATAGGCAAAGACAAACCTTATCTAAGAAAGGCGTAAAACATTTCATTTTGGTGTACTGATAGAGAGTTTGCCTCTCAGGAACAGGAATGTGGCCATGTGACTCCAGAGGAGGGGGGGAAGTGCTCTCCAGATCCTCCAAGGCTTCCCACCCCTGGGGGTCAGGTAGGACATGCTTATTTGAAACAGTCAAGAAGACGCTTCTCTGCCACTGGGAAGTAAGACCAAGAATGTAGATGAAAATAGGCAGACACTCCTAAGTATAAAGGGCATTTTACGGAACAGTTTATTAAACTGTCCATTGCCATCTTATATTTCCTTCAGCATAGCAAAATGCATTATGTTCCACTTTTGGAAATTAACGTGCCAGTTTAGTCAGACATTTGAACAACTAATTAGTTAAAAGGCAGATAATCAACTAAAAGCCCCTTAATCAGTTTGCAGCCTTCCTTTTGCGGTTTCCATTTAAATCTGATTTATATGCTGTGGTATAAGAAAGATTGTCTGGCAGTAAAACTCACCTCTCCTGCAGGAGGCTTGACCGATACCTCCGGAACCGGTAATTTCTCTGATGGCTGCAGTATAAATTCTTCACCCTTCAGGAGAGAGAGAGAAATGAAACCACGGAACTGTGTTGGTCCATTCCTTGAACTGCAGGGTGGGTGGGCTGTGGAGGCATCCAAGGAATGTTCTGACCAGTCCAGCCGTGTTCCCCAGAGGGAGAGAGACGCTGCAAGCCGGGATGGGACCGAAGGGCTGAATTCGGATTTGGAGCCGCTCTCAGCTGAATACCGATTGTGGTGGGGGAGTAAAGCCTTCTGGGGAACCCCAGGAGGGCAGGTCTGGCCTTCGGTGCCACACCTCCTGGCTTAAGGTATCTGCCAGGAGGTCCTGTTTGCCACACTGCTGTTCACTCCCCTTCCTGGTGATGGAGTGGATTCAGTTGTTCATGGCCAACATGCTTTCTAGCTCTCTGTGAGGCAAATTCTTTTAGCCTTCCACCTACATCCTCACCTTCCTCTCCTGCACTTTGGGAGCAGGATCCAACAAGGTCTCAGGGTCTTCCTCTGTTTCAGCATCCTCACTCTTCAGAGGCTAAAGGAAGAACAAGGACCTGGGCGTTACTCTTCACCTCCCAGAAGCAACGGCACCTTCACCCGGGGAAAATGTTCAGCTTTTCAGCAGTGCTGATTTTGGCTTTTCAGGGACTGCTCTTTATGGACTTCAGATGTGCAAGTCAAGAGGGACTCCGGACTCATCACACATCAGGCTGTGTTGCAGGTTAGTTGAACTTTACTGCCAGCGACGTCAGTAGGACCTGGTAAGTCATGACTAAACTTGCCCTGCTAAGCTCAGCGTGAGCACTTGAGCAACCAATTTACTTTGAACTGGACCCAGTGTGCTTTAACAATGTCAAGTGTGTCATTAACAATCCCTCCATGTGTTACAACCAAGTTGGCAACATGGGCAGCACAGCATTCCAGGGTCTCCCTCGGGGCCTTGCCCTTCTGGTGTTTAACTGAAAGATGAAATCCACTTTTAAAAGCCCATCAGCGGCTACAAAGCAGTTTCCCGGGCTCTGGTCTGACACTGGGGGAAGGACCAGCTCCCGGGTCGAAGGTGGCTACGCCTACAGGGAAGGGATGGGCTGTGCTGGATCTTATAGAACGCCTGGAAGGTATGTTCGAAAGGAGATGCTGCAGGTACCACTCACCTCAGATGGAGCCACTGGAATCGGCTTGGGCTTCACCTCCGTCAAATACAAGGCACGGGAAAGCAGCAGGAGGGAAGGCGGGACATTTTCTTTCAGGTGCAGATCCAGCCACTGCGAGGCAGAGAGAAAAGAGCTTCAGTGCAGCCCGCGGGGGAGCAAACGGACTTTTCGGGGGTCTGCAGAGCCAAGTCATCTGGTCACCCTCTTGTTTAGGCAAGCACGCACTCATGCTTTGTGGTCCAGATGAAGGCCTGGCCTGGACCCCCGCATTTGCCCATGTGGCTACCTTCTCATTTCCGTTCTAGCACCCAGGCTGTCCCACGAGAGCTGAAAATCCTCAACATCTTCCTGCTTATGTTTCCCTTGAGAGTGACTTGGGGACAGAGTTCAAGGCCTACAGACACTCCTAGTGGAGTTGGCTCCCAGCAACCCCCTTCCGAGCCGAGGAGGCGGCGAACTTGTGTTTAAACCTCTCAGGCATCCCACACACATTTCAGCAAGGAAGTGGGCAGACTCCCGAGGAGGGTTTTCCTTCTTGGACCCAATCCCTGGTAGCAGACTTGCCTGGTGAAGCTGCTCTTTCAGCTGTTCTTCTGAAAGGCCCAGTGACCTCATTCCTCTTGCCCTGCACGCGCTCTGCAGCTCAGAGACGCTCAAGCCGTTAACACCTTCCTTGGCAATCATCTGCAGATGGGGAAAATATGGTGCTGACACCTATTTCTTTCACAAATCAAGTCACCACCCTGTTCTGCAAGAGAGACACTTTGAAGGCACCACCTTTAAGGAAGGAGGATGCTAAAAGTGCAAACGGAATGTTTCCAGCAGCACGGATGCTGAGCACAAGGTGAAAGAGAAATTCAGCATGGCCTTCCCTTCTGCCTGTAGCTTTCACATTGTGCAGAAATAACTTTCTTTTATTGAGCTCTCACATTTCCATCAATGCCTCAAAAAATGGACATGGACATTGCAAAAATAGGGACATTTTGGCACTGTGCGTGTTTTCAATGGGCAGGAGACTGAACCACTGACAATTCCCTGTCTGGTTACGAGCTCTAGTTTGACTCACCCAGCGCTCCAAGTCAGCACAAAGAAAAATCAGCTGACGCTTACACAAGGCTTTAAGGTGCCATCCTATGGAGATGCCTGCAATCCTAATCCAGAGGCCCAGAGGCCCCCTATGCGGGGGGGGGGGG
>JAIXND010000621.1:22739570-22761677 GCA_023646645.1 Varanus salvator macromaculatus | reverse complement strand
GTGTGGTGCTTTGGAACAGGAAGGAAGGAGGCGAAGGAACTGCTGAGCTATATCATCTCTTGGTTTCCCCAAAAGCCGTTCTCTTACGGCCTCAAAGGCGCAGCCCGTGCGGTTCCTTCCAGATCGACCACACACACAGATCCCCAGCTACAGGGTGCCACATTTTCCAATCTCAGAGCTGAGAATACAAGAAACCAGGTGGCCACCTAGAGACTACCTGCCATGGGACTGCACTGCCTGTAGCCACAGATGGTAAGGAAGAAAGTGTTCTTGTATTAGTGAACCAGTCTTGGGCGAACCTGGGACATCCCCAATTAAGTAAGTGAAGAGTCCTTTGCAAAAGACACTTGATCCCGCTGTAAAAAGATCTCGCCTTGGAATCCGACCTCTGAGCCCCCTGCAGCGGTCTCTCTGCCCGCCTTGCCTCTGAGTGCCACTGGCCAAGTGGCTCTGACCTGCCTGTGCTGGATCGGTTGCCTTCAGGTCTCCTATCACAAGCCTTGGCCCAGCTGGACCAGCATGAAAGGGGACAACAGCCTGACCTACAGGTGTTAGGACAGAGCAACACACAGGCTAAGCCCATGGCCCTCCACAGGTGTTTGGATCGCTAGGTCTGTCAGCACTAGCCAATGCTGAGGGATAACAGGAGCTCAAGTCCAAAATCATCTGGAGGACCACAAATTCCCCCTATTCCCTGGTCTAGGCCATACTGCATGTATGGTGGCTGGGGAGGGCTGCTTGAAGACATCAAAATTCAATTCTGGCGAGCACAAGTAATGTTTGTTCGACTTAAGTATTTATCTCTGCCTAGTCGCCACAAGCTTTCAGATGGTGCCGCGTGGAGGTCAGCGGAAAGAATTCGGAGCCTACAGATGATAAAAACAAGACAGCACTAGCTCAGAGTCCTCTGTGTTCAAAGACACTCTTTTGTGTTTACCTTCATGGAGAGAAGGAATGCCAGAGGGCTGTGAACTGTGTTTAGACATGCAACCGTGTGTGTTTGGTCTCTTACTTCGTCATCGGCTTTGATGGACCTGAGCTTCATCAGCAGCTGGAAGCGCAGGAGATTGTTTGTGCCAATGGGCTGCAGTTCCAGCAGCTTGCAGAGGACGACGAGCTGGGGCCGCTCCAAGTGCTCCAGGGTCAGCTCGTCTTCAAAGAGCTTGGAAAACTGCACGATCTCCTGGGTACTGGGCTGCTGGCCACTATGCCGAACCTGTGCAAGGCAATACAGGTAGGGGTCCGGCATCAGTCCCCCATTCCAGCACCGCCCATCCCCTCCCACACTCACCCGACAAGCCAGTGAGGGCCAAGTTAATGGCCAAGCTCAAGTTACAGAATTCTCTTCCAGGGTGGATCGTCCTTGTGCCAGGTTACTTTTCAGACACAGGAAAACTGTCTTGCCCAGCTTTGCTTTTAATAGCAGCTGGCACCATGCTTTTCAGGGGCTTTTCCCTGCTGCGTTTATCTTGTCTTTTACGTTATTTCTTGTATTGTGACTGCATTTAGTAGTTCTGTTATGGGATGTGCTAGGGGCGTTCACAGTGAAAGGTGGGATGTAAACACCCATAAATAAATTCAACTCATTTGAAATTGTCTTTCTACCAAGGTTTCAGCTAAGCACAAACGTTTCAGCTATGGGAAACGAAGACTTGCACATTCTTTTTAAGTCTGAAGAGCTCCACATGCAGGAAGCTACTTCCAAAGTTGGAAGAAGTTGCATGGAGCGAGTGGGGGCAGGACTGAAGCGCAGCGGTCAAACAAAAGCTTTGCATGCAGAACGCTCCAGGTTCCTTTCCTGTCAACTCAAGCGAAAAGAGTCACCAGCAGATGATGGGAAAGATCTGTGTGTGAAGCCCAAGAAGCCACTGCAGAGCCTCTGCTAGTAGCCTTATCCTGCTTCCCTAGATCTGTGCTAGGTTAGACGAAGGTCCATCAGGCCGGACATTCCGTTCACACAGTGGCCTACCAGCTTTCGTCATTAATGCCCAAGCCACCCTCTGGCCCACGTTTCCCAGCAACTGGTGCATATCTGTGTCCTGTGTCTGATGCTGGAAGCAGTATGGAGCGATCAGCGCTAGCAACCTTTTCCTTGATGATGGCGTGATGACCAGAACTCTGCACAGTAGTTCAGGGGTAACTGCACCACAGATTAATATAAAGGGGATGTCATCTTGGAAGCTTTCCTTTTCCAGTTATGCCCAACACCCAATTTTTACTTTTCTCAGCAGCTACAACTGCACTGACGTTCTCACTGAACGTCCTCCTCAACCCCAAAAGCAGCTTTTTGCTCAGTCACTGCCAGCTCAGATGCCATCAGGGTATAATCAAGCTGGGAGGTTTTGCTCCAACAGACTTCATTTTACAGTCCCTCACCCTGAACTGTCCTTGTCATTACGATGCCCATTCTCCCAGTTAGGTGACAAAGAAGATAGATTTAATTTTGAAGAATTTTCCATTTGTACATAGAAAAATATGGTTCCCAGGCTGTCTCAAACACCTGCCTACACTGTTGAAAAAAGGGACTGAAATCTCTTCCCCAAGGAGATAGTAAAACAGCAGTGCTAAGATGGCTTGTACCTGTTGAACATAGGAAGAGAATCGCTTTGTGGCGTCCCCTGTGCTGGCTTTGTTTCTTCGGGCCAGTTCTGCAATGGTCTCCTGCAAGAATTTGGCTAGTTCCAGTTTTGCACTCAGTTTCTTCCTTTGCTTTTCCTCCTTAATACAAACAGAAGCATGAACAGTTATTGGGTGTTCACAGTCCTTCTCTGTAATCTCTGTAACACCCTGAAAAGGCAGGCCAGCATTATCATCCCTTGAGCTGCAGCGGCTTTCTCTTCAGCTGTTTCAGTAGTGAGGGTTATTGTTCATGGCTGCGGTTTCTTGGAAATCAGCTATCGAGGCAGAAGGTGATTCTGGGACATCCAAGAAGCATTCCTATGGGCCCTTATTTAGGTGAGTCCTACAGTCACCTGGAGGAACTGAAGCCAGTTCACCCTTCTGTTCTTTAAACTGCCAGCAGCACCAGGCAAGTTCTCCTCTGATCTGCTTCTGCTTCATTCTATTTTTTCATTACCCTGCTATCCCACCCTTCATCAAGGGAGCTCAGGCTCATCTGTGTAAGCCTTAGAAAATGTGGCCCAAAGTCTCTCAGGAAACTGCAATCATGTAGATTTAAAGCTGGGTTTCCCTAGTCTAACCCTAACCATAACCCTAATCCAACACCTACATCACACTGACACACCTACATCACAGCCTAACCACTACATCACACTGACTCAACCACACCTCCTTCCACAGTTTATGGAGATTAATTTTGCTGACCAACAACACTTGTGTCAGAGTGGAAGGCAGATGGTCTCTGACAGACTGGCACCATGTCATGCCATGTCACCTGGGCACAGCCAGACTCCAGAGCTAGGCAGTTTTTAAATACTGACCTTTTTAGATTCTGTTTCAAAGGTTGAAGGCAGCATCTCAGGGAACAGTTTGAGAAATACAGGTAACAGGAATTCCATGAAGGGCACGATGATGAACACCAAGAAGGGAACCAGCCGGAAGAGGTCTGCCGATGTTCTCATCAGCTACCCAGGTAAGAGACACAAAGCAAAATGTTACATTGCCTGCCTGCCCATTAAGATGGCCAAGGAAGGCTTACGTCAAGGACCAATCCCAGTGAGGAGAGGTGTCAACAAGCGCCAAGCCCTGATGGAAGCGATTTTTGTACCCAGAGAGGGTTAACATATTTTTAGGAAGCCAGTCAAACACGTTGTTTAGACAGCTTTTCAGTCTCCTATATGGCTGCAAGGCTTTTAGCTAGCTCTCATTTTCTTGGTTATTATAACACAGGTTTGTATTATGCTAAAACTCTGCTGATCTGATTTACATAAAGAAAGGGGGGGGGACTTTCAAATGCATTTATTTAAAGTTTACCACCCTTGGGTCTCCAGTGTGCCCATGTGGACACCTCTAGGCTCTTTGACTCTCCTGATTTTTATTCTAGTTCCCAAGGGTTTCATAAAAAATAAGCACATTTTAGTTGGACACTGGCATGCTGCATAGTCAAGAACCTGCCTTCCTAATAACATCTTTTATTTAGGTTCTTGGGCAGGTTACTTTGCTTTTACACTTCCCAGTTTGCCTTTTGGAAATTGAGCGTTTTGGCCATGGCAGCCCATGGCAGTCATTTTGTGAACAGTTAAGTCCCAAAATAGCAAGTTGCTACAATCTCACAAAATTCCAGATGTTTCTGCTGGGGACACTTGGCTTAGCAAATTTAAGAAGAAAATGTTTAAGGCAAGTAGTCCATCACACAAGCGTAAGATTGCACAAAATCCAGAGCGTGTGGCAGGAAGAAAGCAAAGTCTTGGTTCCTGCAGGACTTAATGGGGAGAAGCAATTTGTTTGTTTGTTTATGAAATTTGTATGCCGTCCAATTACCAATGTCTCTGGACGGCTAACAGCATAAATAAATTGACAACCCACTCTGGCTGCAAATACAATAATAAAATTCAATATTAAAACATATTAAAATATTGATTAAATAAAAAGGTCTTAACCTGGCACCAAAAAACATTTAATGACAGCGCCAGGTGGACCTCTCTGGGGAGCGCATTCCAGTCGGGGCGCCACCGCAGAGAAGGCCCTCCTCTGGGTACTCTGTCTCCTAATTTCTTTCACAGATTGTTCCCAGAGGAGGGCTTCTGTTGCCGATCTCCGGGGGCAGGAGGGCAAATAGGGGAAAAAGGCGTTTCTTAAGGTATCTTGGTCCCAAGCCGTTTAGGGCTTTATAGGTAATAACCAGCACCTTGAATTGAGCCCGGACTTCGATGGGAAGCCAATGGAGCTGATAGAGGACTGGGGTTATATGAAAATAATGCCCAGTCCCTGACAGCATCCTGGCAGCTCTATTTTGAACCATCTGAAGTATCCAGACTGTCTTCAAGGGCAGCCCCACGTAAAACGTGTTACAGAAGTCCAACCGGGAAGTAACCAATGCGTGTGTTACTGTTGCTAGGCAATCCTCCTCCAGGTAGGGACGCAGCTGATAGATTAGCCGAAGCTGGACGAAAGCGCTCCTTGCCATCGCTGTCACTTGGGCTTCCAAGGACAGCTCCAGGTAGAAGAGCACTCTCAAGCTGCGGACCCTGTCCTTTAGAGGGAGTGCAACCCCATCCAGGGCAGGGCCCAAGTCACCTACCCAGGAGCTTGAATCGCCCACCAACAGAACCTCCATCTTATCTGGATTGAGGCTCAGTTTATTGGCCCTCATCCAGCCCATCACTTTGGCCAGGCACCGGCTCAGCACAGCCACTGCCTGGCCATATTGAATTGCAGCTGTGATGCCCACTTGATACTTTTTGTACTACCAAAGTAATAAATTAGTGTTTTGTCAAAGCAAAGCTTTCCCCCCCACTTTGCAATTCCTGATTAGAGAATACAGTTAGGTTCTCCACAAAGTGTCCTATATAGCTAGGCAGCAAAAACCCAAGACCTTTACTTTATCATAAGGATGAGGAAAGCAAGAACAACATGGTTATAGGGTTGTTTAGTTCATTCAAGTGCCCCATCTCCTAAGTCAACAAGAAAGTTGATGCTACTAACTGAGCAGTTAGCTGTAACATTTCCCTTAATGCACTGGAGGACAGACAGTTTCATAGAAACATAGAAACAGAGCAAGTCAGAAGGGGCCTCCCGGGCCATCTAGTCTGACCTCCTGCACCAGCCGGCTCCGCTCATGACATGCCCACCATGTGCATGTCCAGCCTATTTTTGAACACCCTCACCGATGGGGCCTCAACGACCTCCCGTGGAAGCCCATTCCATGCCCTCGGGGTCCTAACTGTCAGGAAGTGCTTCCTGGCATCCAAATTGAACCTTGGCTCCCTGAGCTTTGCTCCATTGGAGCGCGTCCTGCCTTCCTCTGCAGGGGAGAACAGGCCTCTCCCCTCACATACCTGTATGTTGCCAACATATCCCCTCTGAGTCTCCTCTTCTCCAAGCTGAAGAGACTCAGTTCCCTCAGTCTTGCCTCATACGGCATCCCCTGCAAACCAGCCACCATCCTTGTGGCCCTACGCTGCACTGACTCCAACCTGTCTATATCCTTTCTGTAATGAGGGGCCCAAAACTGAACACAATACTCCAGTTGCGGGCGCACCAGAGTCGTGTAGAGTGGTAGTAATACCTCTCTTGATCTAGAAGCCAACACTTCTGGCTATGCAACCAAGGGTGGCATTCGCCCTCTTGACCACCGCATCACACTGCTGACTCATGTTTAGCCTGCGGTCAACCAGTACCCCGAGGTCCCTTTCACAAGTGCTGCTCTCCAGCCACTTGTCACCTAACCTGTACTTATGACAGCTATTCCTATGCCCCAAGTGCAAGACCTTGCACTTATCCACATTGAACGCCATCCTGTTGTCTCCTGCCCACTTCCATAGTCTGTCCAGATCCTTTTGGATCTGGTGTATCTGCTCCTCAGTTGTGGCCACTGCTCCAGTTTTAGTGTCGTCTGCGAATTTGATCAGCAGACTGTTCACCCCTTCTTCCATGTCGTTAATGAAAAGATTAAACAGGATCGGCCCCAGGACAGAGCCCTGGGGGACCCCGCTTGTCACTGGCTGCCATCCCGACGATTCCCCGCTAATGGTTACCTTCTGCTTTCGGTCAGTCAACCATGCCCTAATCCACCGGACAGTGCTTTGGTGTATCCCAAAACTCCTCAGTTTCTCCACCAGGATATCATGGGGCACTTTGTCAAAGGCCTTGCTGAAATCCAGGTATACCACATCCACTGCATCCCCTCCATCTAGCCATCTTGAAACCTTGTCATAGAATTCCACAAGGTTTGTCTGGCAGGACCTGTTTTTGCAGAAGCCGTGTTGTGTGGCTGTCAGCCTCCCTTCCCTATCTAGCATCACTAGATCACTCTCTATTATGAGCCTTTCCATTGTTTTTCCTACAATGGACGTAAGGCTAATCGGTCTATAATTCCCCATGTCCTTCCTACTACCCTTTTTGAAAATTGGGACCACCGATGCCACCCTCCAGTCCTCTGGAACTTCACCCGTTCTCCATGAGGCCTCAAAAATGGAGGCCAGCGGGCGTGAGAGAACCCCTGCCAACTCTCTAAGTAAGTTTCATGCAGAACACAAGAGTGACATGGCCAGGGATTTTCCATGGGAGGCGGTTGAGGCCCCATTGCTGAGGGGGTTCAAGGACAGGCTGGACGTGTGCAGGGTGGGCATGTCGTGAGCGGAGCTGGCTGGAGTTGGGGGTCAGACTAGATGGCCCAGGAGGTCCCTTCTGACTCGCTCTGTTTCTATGGTTACTGCAAGAGGGAGGGATCTTGAATTTCAACAAGCAGAGTTGTGGAAAATATGATCTGGCATTATGTTCTGAAAACACCTTTGTGCCCTGGTTAAGCAACTTTTGGAAAGCCTGCTCAACTAGATTATCTGAAGCAGCAAGGCAAGTCTTGTGTGCTACACTACAGAACAGGAACAAGGCCCTTCAATAGAGAAATAAACTGGGGAGTGTGACGGTTGCGGCCCTCCTTCTTCAGAGAGGAGCAAAAGCAGACTTGTTTTGTTCCTCAGGCAGCAACCTGCTGCCAAAGAATCCCCATTCAGGAGCAGGAAACTGATCACTGCACGGCTTCTTGTGCTAAGCACTTCCTGATGTTAGCAATGCTCACCCTTCGCCTTTCTCTCCTAGTGAGGACTTGCCCATGCAAGAGTCTCCACACCATCCTAGCAGCTACTTTGGTGTCAATCCAAAGCAAATGGAATCCATTGTAATAGTGTTTCAGTTCATCGACAATCTTCTGGCGCAATGATCTCTTGGGAGCTTCCGTGGCTTGGTCCACTGCAACTTTCGCCAGCTTGGTGTCTGTTTTCACAGTACTTTGGTTCAGCTGAGGTTTGTCCTGAACCTCTTGATGCTGGTAAGCCGACGTGTGGAGCAACCGCATCGGCTGAATGAGCAAGTGATGCAACCCAGTGCCCTGCTGTGCATTGCAGAATAGCTGCTGGCTCTCAAAGTCCTTCAAGTATGTTCGGTTAAGGTGGGAATCCACCAACTGGAGAAACGCTGCTGATGGGGAGCAGCTGGAGTGCACAAGGAGATGAGGGCCCCTGGAGGAAAGGAGGAAAGAGGAAAGAGACTTAATCATGGCTGTGACAGAACATCCCAAGCACAGGCATTTTATTTATTTTCACATGCCTTGATAGCCAGCCAAAATCTTGTCATTGCTATGGACCTGGGGAGAGAATGTGGGCTTGTCTATGATGCTGTCCTGGGACTGTGAAGTACAGTGGTACCTCGGCTCACGAACGCCTCAGTTCATAACCATATTGGGTTGCGAACAGAAATTTCTGAGAAAAATTGCCTCAGAGCACAAACTCCGCATTTGGTGACGATCGCAATCGCACCCATCTCCCCCCAGAGCACACCCATGATCGCACCCATCTCCCCCCCCAAGCGTGCCCATGATCACACCCATCTATGGCCGTGATTGCAATCGTGCTCATGCGGGGCGGGGGGGGATGACCGCAATCATGCTTGGAGGGAGGGGTGGAGAAGGCTGCGATCTTTGTTGTTCTTTGTCACTTTGTTTCAAATTTTTGTGATTAAAAAAAAAATTGTTACAGAACAGATTAACCTTATTTACATTGAACCTTATGGGGAAATTTGACTTGACCAATTTGGGTCACGACCAGGCTCGTGGAACGGATTAAGTTTGTGAGCCAAGGTACCATTGCACTTGGAAACAGCAAGAACTTTTGATAGTCTGAGTACTTCTGCAGTCCTGTGCAACAGAACTCATTCTCCCAAGTTTCCCCAGAGCCAAACTGCGCTTCACGGGTACTCAGAAGTAGCAAGACTTCTGACGGCTTCCAAGTACCTCTGGCTCCTAGCATGAGGTCAGATATGTGCCCCTTCAAGCACCAGTTGTGCTGGAGAAGAGTCTTGTCAGATTGAAAGGCAAATGAATGTATTAATCCTTGTCTGTTGCATTTAACATTCTTGCAACCCACACCGTCTACTGGGTTGTACATTCAGTTTGGACTGCCAAGCACTCGTTATAATGCAGTTTCTCACTATGTTAATAATAAAAGCCTTGGGTGACTTTGAGAAATGATATGTTATAGCAAACTGTAGAACATATATATTTATATATAATTTTTATAAAAAGGAAAACAATGAATACTATCATGAAGATTGTTGTTGCAGCAGTCCATAAACCCCAGCTATCAGCCAGTGTATTGATTAATATTTCTTCTTTGGCTCTTTTACTACTAGTGTAACCATTTATATCAATCCAAGATAGAAGGTGATTTGGAACAGGTCAGTAATCAGGTAACAAATTCCAGCCTATTGTCTAAACTCAGGTATTTCAGATAATGTAGAAGCCTAATTATTATGCATTTCTTTAACCTTCCAAGAGTTGAAATAGTATATACTATTATCCACAGAAATCAAACCATACCTTACCTGGATCTGGCTACTGCAAGAAGTATGTTACAGCTGTAGAAAGCCATGTTTATCTCAAGTCACTCTGTTTGGTCTATGGCCTAATACAAAAGGGAAAAAATAACTACCTTTATAAGAAGTGCTGTATTTAATTAACATTGCAACAAACTTTAAAATAAAATCATTAAAGAAACACTTGTGGAATCTTCAGCTAGATATCACAACAGGTTTCCAAGCATCCTACTTGTCACAAACACAACTGTAACAAGAATACACTGGATTAAAGGCCAGTCATACATTACACAGCAGCAAAAAGGGATTTCCATATCCTGTTCATATTCTAGGGAGACTGCACCAACCCTGGTTCTCCTCTGTGGGTCACCCAGGTAGCCAGCCACAGCTGAATCTGAAAATACATTTTGTATGCACACACTGACTTCATTTATTTAAAAAAGTAGGGCACCTTTAAGGGAAACTGAAGATTTTCTGTTAGAACTGACAAGCTGCAACAAACTCATGCTTATTTAATCCGTGCTTGGCTGGCTGCTTCAGAGGAGTTCACAAGCAGACCAAAAGGCTGGGGTTGGTGCCCATCATGCATTAATATGGGCTTCTCTTATACTAAGTCAGATCAGCAGTTCTTTAAGCCAGTATTCTCCATGCTGGCTGATCTTTGCAAGGCCTTTCATATCTTAACTATTCAATAATAATAAAAAAATGAACTTGCAACCTTTGGCATGAAAGGCATTTTCCTACCACTGAGCTATTCTTCCCTCTGCTGCTGGCAGGTCCCAGACATCCAGAGGCTCCATTTGGCTATAATTGCTGACCGATCTGATAACTCTGAACTTGTAACAACCCATTTGAAAACCCAGTTAACCTAAGAGTCTTGCAGGAGTAGGGAAAAACTTGAATTTATTTATGTAATGTATATAATAAAACCCATTGACCAAAAGTGATTGGGTGGCTCACAATAACTATTAAACCAGTGTATGGCAGATATTTATTGCAGAAGCAACCCTGCTGCACCGCATAGGATTATGCAATCCATGCGCTGGAGCCTTGTATATGTACTATATGTGTAAAATATGTGTCTTGCACATGTACAATACTGTGTGTGCGTATATACATCTATATCACCCCGCGCACATACATTTCTGAGGAAGTATTTTAAGGGGAATAGAGATACACACACACTTTTTTTTCTCCCTCACCTTCCATCAGCCCCTCCCCAATTCTCTCACCTTCGACCAGGGCTGAGCTTCCCCTCGGCAACGGGCCCCTTCAGCCCCGGTCTTTTCCTGGACATCCGGATGTTCCCATCAGCCCTGCGGAAACCACGGAAGAGAAAGAACCGCTCTACCCCTGAATGCGCCCCGACTCTGTCCCGGCCGCTTGGCCTCCTCCCGCACCTCCACTCGCTCTCCCCTTGCCGGCAGCGTGAAGGCGGCCCTTTCGAGAAGCAACCAATAGGAAGCCGGCGAGGGTGGGAAGTGGGCAGAGATTGGCTCTCGAGGCAGGCCTTCCTTCAACGCAACGGAAGCACTGGCCTCTTCCGGGCTTCCTTAAAGGTTGTCGGTAGCATAGACTTCACTTAGACCGACGCAAGAGGAAATAACTTTCGAGTCTCCAGAAAACTTAATCGGGGCGAGGGGGAAGCGGTGTTTGACCGCAGCAGCAGCAGCACAGCAACAGTCTCGCGAGTTTTCAGGCGCCGGGATTCTGAGCCATGGGACTTCCGGTCAAGATGGTTCCCTGAACGGCGGCAGGCACGGGTGCTCCGTAACCCAGCATCGGTTCTGCTGCTTAAATCCAGCGTTGGAGGCCCCGGAAGGTACTTACTCGCCGAGGGAAGCCGCTGTTGCTACTCCGGTGCTGTGGGAAGGTGTTTTCGCCCCGCTGCTCGGGCTCAGTTTTGGCAGCGCTTCCACGGCCTAATCTCGGCAAAAGCCGGGTGGGAAATGGCGGCGGGAAAACCGTCGGAACGGAGCGGAGGCCCTTGCGCTGCCTGCAAAATGGCTACCCCGCCTCCGTCACCCCCTAGAAAACGCACTGCCGAGCATCTTGCCCCTGTTGCAGTCCCTCCCCGCTTCCTTGAAATCAACCACGGTTTTACTGCAAAATGCCTCAAAGGGCATAGAACAAAGGAGGGATGACTCCAGCAAGAACCTCCTCTTTTGAATGGAGAAACTCTGATTTGCAAGAGCAAGATATGTGAAGTGCGCGAAAGGCCCTAACGGCCCAAAATAGCCTGAAAACGAGAGGTTTCCTGCAAAAATAGCATAAAGATTGTTGGGGTGCACCACCCCAGCATAACTGGAAAAAGTTGCAGAGAGAAACTTTGAAATTGCCGGAGAAACATCCCTGCTACTTGAAAGAGCACACCAGTTCCCCAGCCCTCCTGGTGACTGAAACCATCCACACATAATCAACACAGAATCAAGAAGGTTATTTAAAGCTAGCATGTAAGAAGGGAACACTCCACTAGGGGCCTCACAGCAAGAGCTGCTCTCTCGCACATATTTGACTCCACAAGGCCAGTTTCACAAAAAATGAATACATAAATAATCACCCTTTAATGTTGGTGTGTGGGACTGCAGCAGCCTCATGAGTGCGCATGATGTGGAAATGCCCGGTGGTGGTCTCCATCTGGACAGAAGTTGTTAGACTCACCAACTTCATCCTAAATATGTCATTCTTGATTAAAGATGTCAGTGTATCCCTGAATTACATTCTCGCATCCAGACAGCTATTCTCTGGCTGCCACCAATATTCTCTGGACTATGCCAGTGCTCATTGTGGCTAAGAGACTCATACTATTTATTTATTATTTATAACATTTTTATGCCGTACCCGTCGTAGAAGCCTCGGTGGAAAGACAAATCATCTCCCTCAGCCACACAGTGGACTGAGGACTTTACAACATTGGCTATGAGAAAATACGCCCCTGACAACTTCATTTGAACAATCATTCAGACATTCGGTCAAATCTATTTGAACTTAAGGATGTGAAATAGGAACTTGGAATGTTTTCAGTGCATCCGTATAAGTATACACATATACGTACATATTAGTAATACTAGTTCAGTGTATCTCTGTTTGTGACAATATGTTTTTGTGTTTGGTAAAAAATAAATATATTTAAAATGTTAAGCAACAGTCTCAAGTGTCATCTTAAGGACAGACCGATATATTATTAGATCCATTTTGAAAACTGCATGTCGGCTTCATCAGATGTACATGCGAATAGTAAACACAGAAATGCAGAATGTATAAATATGAATAGTGACTTTATTAACAGAATTAGCTTATCGGCAGGAGTCATTTGCAAAACACTTGCTGGGTATTAATGCACTCATTTCTGCACTGGCGAGCAGATGAAACCTGCAGTGTGTGTGTGTGTGTGTTTTTTTTTCTGAAAAAGAACATGTAGCATTGTCCCAGTTCAAGCAACAGGAGTAGGGTTGAGCCGCTTGCTGTACTGTAGTTCAGCCATATCTTGGAGTCAGTCTTTGGAGTTCCTGACCCAACTTGAGGTCAGTGGCAAAGCTTGGACAGTTGAAGTGTTCTCCACTGGTCTTTGAAGACTGCTATTTCTTATGTCAGGTCAGTGCCTTGTGAGCTTTTTATGTTGATGTTGGCCATTCCACCAGCCCTGTTTAAAAATGTCTTCTTTTTTCTTTTTCCATTCCCATCCCCATTTCCATTTGCATTATGCCTTTTTAGATGGTAGTCCTGCAGATAGACACTCTATTGTTTACAGAGTGCATGTGAGCAGCTTTGGAAGCCTTTTTGAATGAGGATGCAATAAAATACTTTAACCAGTGAATGAAAATATCCATGATCTACTTCCCATCCTGGATGAAGATACTTCCCTCTCAAGTAAGTTCTTACTTACCTGACTCTTCACCTTTACCGACAACACATAAAAGGATACAAGACTCAGGCTTTGTGACAAACTCAAATGCCAACTTTGTCTTCATGGATACTCTTGAGTTCACTGCAGCAGAATCTATCCACAGCACCAGGAATGCATGTTAAAATGTGCCCTATGCCATCATTGGTAGTTTGACATAGTACGGTGTGGTGGTGAGAATGTTGAACTGGGGACCTGGGAGATTTGTGTTCTAGCTCCCATTCAGCTGTGAAGCTGACTGCACCAGTCATAGATGTAGCCTACCTCACAGGGTTGTTGTGAGGATAAAATAATGTAGAGGACTCTATAACCTGCCTTGGGTTCCTTACAAGGGGAAATGGTGAGGTACACAGCAATTTTTTTTATTTCTAAAATGTATGAAGTCACACTATGGCTAATAATTATACATTATAAGTATAAAACGTATGACTGATTGTGGCTTATAATTCTCAGGGTGGCATGCAATGACAAATATAAAATCCAAAATCCACTTTAAAAGAGCAATAGTATAAGAAAACAGTGCGATTCTTAGGAGTTGCAGAGGCTAATGCAGACGTTGGAAGGCAGCAGAAGAAAGCAGGATAACAAAGGCCTAAAACAATCAAAGATTATTAGGGTGCCACAAATCTCTTTTGTTGTTTTTAAAGACAAAATGAACGCTGCTTGTAACATAAAGAAGTATAGCATTTACATTAGGGTGGCCAAATACAACACAGGAGGGGGGTCCTGTACCTTTTAATAGTTTTACAGAAGATGGCATTTCTGGAGGCATGTTCTTTTATGCAGCAGTTAAAAACACAGGAGTCTCATCCTTTATTGCTTCTGGGTACCTGATTTTCACTAGAGTGAGCACCAAACTCATCCAGAAACAGGAAGAATCCAACAAATTGTTCATATTCTCTCAATGCACTTTACATGTGGGAAATGTCTGTGCACAGTTTTTAAAGTAGAAATATTGTCATTTCTTCCATATGTCATGTTGAAGCCGTAGTGGAAAAAGAATGCCCTGCAGCACAATCTGTTGTTAAAATGAGGTAAAAGGTGGGTATTGGTCTGATTTGGACTGACTGTTCAAAATCCACTACATTAAAACACATTTCATGCTTCCAGTGTAAATGCTGGACATATCCCTTCACTTACCAAAGATTAGGGGTATCGTGGTATCACCGACTGTTGTGAATAGACAAGGTGCAGTTCTGTTGAGATAGGAAAAAAAGGCCTACTACTAAATGCTGGTGGGAACATGCTGGAAATCATGCCCTTTTCTCCCTGTCGAAACATGCATAGCAGTTTAGCTATGTGTTTCCACAGACAAAACTTACTGCATTTGACCCAACAGTATAGAAACTTTTTGTTCCTTCCTGCAGCTGCACCTTTAAACATGCAAACTGCCCTTCCAACAGTGAGGAAAGGGCCATTTATCTCTTTACCCCTCTGCTGTTACCCTAACAAAAGCGCTTCTCAGACAGTGTCGTTGCATTGGTGGGAAATGCCCTATTGGTGTAGAAACACATTTAATATCAATTTAGGCATGGGATGAAGTGGACTCTATGAAAAGCTTATGTCTCAAATAAATGTGTCATTCTTTAAAGTGGCACAAGGCGTTTTCCATTTTCCTGCAACAGACTAGCAGAGCTACCCAGCTCATGGTTGCATTCAAGCAATGAGCTTGATGATTCTGCTATTCCTTTAGGGAGAGGAAGAGGGGTGTGATGTCATTTCTCCCTGCTAGGCGCTCATTCGCCTCCTTGTTTTGTATGGTACTTTGTAGGTTGTCATGGCAATGCCAGGGTGGGAGGCGATATTCTAGCTAGGCCAATAATCTTCCTCCTGCTTGCCTATTCTAGATCACAGCCAACAATATACATGGCATTGTTTTAGAGATAATTTGGCAGGGAGGGAGTCCCATGTGTGCAATTGTCCCATCTTGCAATATATATGCAGGCATTAATACTTGCATGACCACCGAGGTGACCTCTGTTTAGGAGTGTAATGTGTGAGTCAACTCTTATGCAGCCAGATTGAAGGGAAGAGTAATGGAGAGGCTACTTCAGGAAGCAAAGCGGGTTTGTGCTCTTCTATCACCAATTCAATTTAGTGCCACACAAGACTTCTCTCATTGTCCTTCTGCTTCCTATATGTGCTTTCACACTGGCTGGACAACTGGCCAAGTTACCCTGTTGTGGAGCAACTTGCGCACTTGATTCAACCTAGGTCTAGCTCACGGTGCAACCAACACGTCCCCAAAGTGGATGTGAAAGGCTTAAGCAGTGCTCTGCGTACATCCTCCTTCCCCCATCTTATCCCCACAACAACCACCCTGTGATGTAGGCTGGGCTGAGAGTCTGTGACTGCCCAAAGGCACCCAGGTGAGTCACCCATGAAGGTTTATCTAGGTGATCTCAGTCTTTGATCTGCCATATTTAAATGAAAGAATTGCTTTTAAATTCTCTGTAGCAGAAAGAAGAAATGTAAAAATGCATGTTTAGTTACCTTTGAGCAATTAGCAAAACCATTTCTCTTTGGTCAGATCATTTGACTCTTTTCTTACTAATTATATTGTTTTGTTAGCTGAATATTCTGGTAACAGGTACATTATTTCTACATCTCCCCCAACCCGCATACTGAATTAAAAAGCAAAAAAGGAAACTGCTGCTTTTTGTTGTTGTTAGTCGTGAAGTCGTGTCCGACCCATCACGACCCCATGGACAACATGCCTGCAGGCCTTCCTGTCCTCCACCATCTCCTGGAGTCCACTTAAGCTCACACCAACTGCTTCAGTGACTCCATCTAGCCACCTCATCCTCTGCCGTCCCCTTCTTCTTTTGCCATCTATTGTTCCCAGCATTAGACTCTTCTCCAGGGAGTCCTTCCTTCTCATTAGGTGGCCAAAGTATTTGAGTTTCATCTTCACTATCTGGCCTTCTAAAGAGCAGTCAGGGTTGATCTCCTCTAGGACTGACCGGTTTGATTGCCTTGCGGTCCAAGGGACTCGCAGGAGCCTTCTCCAGCACCACAATTCAAAGGCCTCAATCCTTTTGCGCTTGGCCTTCCTTACGGTCCAGCTTTCACAGCCATACATTGCAACTGGGAAAACCATAGCCTTGACTATACGCACTTTTGTTGGCAGGGTGATGTCTCTGCTTTTTAGTATGCTGTCTAGATTTGCCACAGCTTTCCTCCCCAGGAGCAAGCGTCTTTTAATTTCTTGGCTGCAGTCCCTGTCTGCAGTGATCTTGGAGCCCAGGAAAATAAAATCTGTCACTACCTCCATTTCTTCCCCATCTATTTGCCATGAAGTGAGAGAACTGGATGCCATGATCTTAGTTTTCTTGATGTTGAGTTTCAAGCCAACTTTTGCGCTCTCCTCCTTCACCCGCATCAAGAGGCTCTTTAGTTCCTCTTCACTTCTGCCATGAGAGTGGTATCATCTGCATATCTGAGGTTGTTGATATTTCTCCCAGCAATCTTGATTCCAACTGGTGATTCATCTAGCCCTGCCTTTCTCATGATGTGCTCTGCATATAATTTAAATAGGCAGGGTGACAGTATACAGCCTTGCCGAACTCCTTTCTCAATTTTGAACCAATCAGTGGTTCCGTGTCCAGTTCTCACTGTTGCTTCTTGACCTGCATATAGGTTTCTCACGAGACAAATAAGATGGTCTGGTACTCCCATCTCTTTAAGGACTTGCCACAATTTGTTGTGATCCACACAATCAAAGGCTTTAGCATAGTCAATGAAGCAGAAGTAGATGTTTTTCTGGAACTCCCTAGCTTTTTCCATGATCCAGCATATGTTGGCAATTTGATCTCTAGTTCCTCTCCCTCTTCGAAGTCCTGCCTGTACTTCTGGTAGTTCTCGGTCCACATACTGCTGGAGCCTAGCTTGTAGGAGTTTGAGCATCACTTTGCTAGCATGCGACATGAGTGCAATGGTGCGGTAGTTTGAACATTCTTTGGCATTGCCCTTCTTGGGGATCAGAATGTAAACTGACCTTTTCCAATCCTGTGGCCACTGTTGAGTTTTCCAAATTTGCTGGCATATTGAGTGTAGCACTTTTACTGCATCATCTTTCAGGATTTTGAATAGCTCAGCTGGAATACTGTCACCTGCACTAGCTTGTTGCTCAGACTTCCTAAGGCCCATTTGACTTCACATTCCAGGATGTCTGGCTCGAGGTCAGTGACCATCCCATCATGGTTATCAGGGATGTTAAGCTCTTTCTTCTTCTGTGTAATCTTGCCCTCTCTTCTTAGTTACTGCTAAAAACTGCTGCTTTTACTGCATGTCAAATACAATCCCCCTCTTGGTTCAGACATTTTGATTCCGAAATCTGTTTACTTTGAATTGAGGCAAGAGTGGAATGAATTGCAAATGATTTCATGTGCATTTTCATTCCAAAATACATTAGAGACTGTTGGGTGTATTCTCAGTCTTTTCTCCAGATACCAAACCGCAACTGCTAAAATCAGAACCTGGGACAGATGCTGTCATTGATCCACTAAAATCTGTTTGTTTCCCCGACTTTATACAATGCCTTAGTAATTAAACGCAGTTTATTAGTCATTAAAGGCGTTCTCCATATCTCATTGATGTGCAGGAATGTTTTCACCTATAGATGAAACAGATGTACCACAGATTCACTAATCCAAGCCCTGACTTGTAATCTCTTCTAAATCTTATGACAAGCATACAGTTCTAACATAAGCTGCAAAAGAAAGAAAATCTGACTCATGCATGCAGTCATTTGTGGAGAGGAGGCTCTGTTTCAAAATGGCACATATTCAGCATTACCAGTTATGGCTTGGCTCATTTTAAACAACATTTGTTTAAGACTTTTAGCCTTTTTGCAGATCTATTGCTCTGATGTAAAGGAACCTCTGAGACACCTCTTTTTGTGGTGCCCCGCTGCATTTTCACACATAGGGATCCACATAGCTGCCACACTAAGTCAGCCTTGTTTAGACAACATGACCACAAGTGCCCAGCAAGGGATCTAGGGAAATGAGCCAGCATTCAACCAGCATTCCTGGGGATGGTTAACAAACCACCATGACTGACATGCCTGGTTTGCACAACACACAGTTAATGAGTTAAAACATGCTAATTTACCCACAATATTCATATCCTTCATATACGTCCACAGAACACACAAGCACATGAGCCTTACACAAAATTAGACATGAAAGAGACTCAGCAACGCATACGTAGTTAACCTCGAATTCCATATAAATAGAAATGTTCAGCTTTGATACTGTTGATTCCTTCTCTAATACTCCCATTTCAAAAACAGTAAGAAATAAGCTGAATCCATATTGTCTTTGTTCACCAATGCTGAGCAGGGCTGTCAAGGACAGGACATTGCTGTAAGTCAGAGATGAATTGACAGCACACAATGACAAATCTTGTCTTGGCCTGCTATCTGTGTTTAATGGTTAGGTGACATTTCTTTTGGTCCAGTTTCCAAAGAGCCTTGAAATTATAGCACAAGCACTGCTGTTTGTTCATTTGCACTGTTCTCATTGGTACACATTTTTGAGCTGTGATGGATACTTTAAAATCATCCCTAAATTAATAGTTATTTTAAATCATGTGGAATTATGTTTATTGCATGTATACTATCTTCCCAGAGTCTGTAGGACTGGAGCTGGCAGCAGAAAAGGAAGAATATAGTAATTAGGGAATTTTAAAAGATCATATTGGCCTCACCAAAGATTACGGCCTACATCACAATGCATTTTCTTAAAAAAGGACACGTTATCTACACCAGGCACCGCTAAATTTCTGTTCTCAAGGTAAATTTGTTCTTTGCGCTGCTTTAAGCAGAATCAACCCCTCTCTGGAGGATCTAGAAGCAGCCAACGGATCAATACAAGATATGAAATCAAAGGTTACTCTTGCATTTAGAATGCATTTATTTTATTTTTGTACTGTGGTATTTGGCTCGGGTGATTTTTGCTCGTGTGTAACATTGCTTGGTCTTGCAGGGGTGGAAATCAGAATTAAATCCTCACCTCTCCCCCTGCCTGGAAAACAGTCCCTTCCCAAGCACGGCGATCTGGAGAAAGGCAGGGAGCCAACCTCCTTGCCAAGGCCCAAGGGCCCGCGTGGGAAACTACAGCTCCCAGCATGCCCCGCGGCCCAGAGCGGCCGGCCAATGAGCGCGCCGCTTTTTTCGGCGCTGACTGTGTGTGGAGCTTTGTGTGCGTGAGGAGAAAGAGGAGGCGGAGGGAGCGGGAACGAGCAGGGCCGAGACCGGGACTCTGCGAGCGCGAGCGGAGCGCCAGCGCCCCCTCTCTTTCCCCCAACTCGGTGCCGCCCCCGTTCCGCGCCCTCGGCGGCTCCCCCCGCGGCCTTGCGGCTCCGTGGCCGCCCGGGACGGCGGCCGTGGTGGAAGCGGCGCTGGGAGGCGGCGGCGGCCGAGGCGATAATAGCGGGAACGCCGCAGAAATTGAGACCGGGGATCGAGCGCGGCCTACTGCGGGGCCTGGCCCGCCCCCTCTGCCGAGCCCGGGCTGCCCTGGCGCGGCCCGGTCCCTTCCCCGTGCAGCTTCTCCTCTTGGTATCTCTGCTGTGATCGGTCCGATACGGCGGGGGGAGTTAGAATGGAACAGATTGAAGGTAGGTGGAGGGGGGAGGGGGAGCCCGGGAAAGGGGCGGGGCTCCGGGTGGGAGGGAGCTCGAGAAAGGGGCGTGGCTTGCGGCGGAGCTTTGGTCGGGGCTGGGTGGGCAGTGGAAGGGTCGGCAGCGGCTGCTGGGGAGGGGAGCCATGTAGCAGCGACAGCAACTGCGAGAAGCATGTAAATCAGTCTAGAAAAGTTTCTAGTCCACAAGGTATCTGTGCTTACACTACTGGTGACGATTACATTTGCCCCACATCATTGGAAGAGGACGGGGTGTTTTGTTTTCCAATGTTCTTGATGAAGATTTTCACTGAATTGCTGAGCATAGCAAACTATACTTTTGTGCTTCTAAGGAGTCTCTTGTTCTGCATTGGTGCCTTCTCTCCTTTTCTTACCAGCTTTAGCATGTATTTAGATAATCATTTGGAGGTGACAAAGGAAAAACTTAGGAAGCCAAAGCTGCTTTGCCTGGTCATTGAGAAACAAATCTGATTTGCTGTATGCAAGTAAAGTTGTTATATGCAAACATGTTGCAATGCTTTGCAGTATGCAGCACTTTAATTTATATGTTTATTGCAGTAATCCCAAGTAAGTAGTCCTCGGTAATTTAGAATTGGTGTGGTATAGTGACTCGAATGCTGGCAGGCAGTTGCAGATACTTATTCACCCATTAAGTTTAATATATGGTCTTGTTTAATTACTGTTTCTCAGGCTAGCCTATTTAGGGTATGCATGTGTAGCTTAAATGGGAAGAAAATCATGTATGGTCCTGAGCCCTTTTGAAAAAGGGCAAGATATGGATATGGCAAATAATGACACCTTGAACTTGGTCTTCAGTGTTTTGCTGTGCAATCCTATATATACTGTATCTACGTTGAAATAAACTCCACTAATTTTAATGGGAGCTTGCTCCCAGTTAGGTGCCTATAGGATTGTGACCTTAACTACTGTGCTAATGAGTGGAGAGAGAGTCCAACCTGGAGCCTCCAGGTGTGTTGGACTACAATATCCACCATTCACTGACACTGGGGTTATTGGGCTTGCTGGCTGTCAGTGACTGGGGTTAGACTACATGTCCAGAAGATGCCAGGTGGGGAAGCCAGGGCTAGGCGTCATTACAAGGGGAAGAGTGAATTTTAGGCATTTGTTAGGGTCCTTAAGCATATATAATGTTTGTGCTTGGTTGCTAAATATTTAGCAGTAGCATCACCAAAAACTTGTAATGGAAGTGGGGCAGCAAAACATTTGTCCAAATGTTAAACACTGTACTAAAATGGATAGTAGTCCTTTGGTTTAATCGTTGTCAACACGTGGCAGGTAGTAGTGTGTGGATAAATGAGCAGGAGGAATTTTGAGGAACATGTGGGTTCAGTGAGGATGAGAGAAATGGGAAGATCTGGAAAGAAGGTGGAAGTGCGGGGGGATGACAGGAGAGTAGGACTTGCATGTGGCAGTGGGCTTGAATGCTTTGAGGAGAGGGAGCTTGTGGGCACTTGCATTGGTACTGTTTGGGATTTGAAACCAATAGGATTCATAAACCTATAAGGCTTATGAACTGAAATGACAAAGTGATGTACAAGAAGGTCATGATCAAACTGTAATTAGGATGCAGGAAGAGGGATATGGTTGATGTGGCAGAAGCATCGGTGTTGGCTCATTTCAGATGGTTTGAACTGACTTTTGTAGGTCAGTGGGCTTATTAGAAATGTCAGAAGTCATGGGCACTCTTACAAAATGGCTGCCATGGGGCATGGCGGGTCACAAAATGCCCATTTCCCAAAAGGCACATGGTGAGACTGAATGAAAAGTAACTTACTAAAAACTTAAGTAGGAGGCAGAGGTGGGGCTCTTACTCCAAAAAACAAAGCCATTCTTTTGAACCCTCCATTTTTTGCTCCCACGTTCAAAGTGTTGGGGCCCAGAGACATGCCGTCCAGAGGCATTGGCTGTGGAAGCTGGCCTTTCATTTTGCAGCATGCCAGCCTCCCTGTTATTTTTTAAAAATTAGATTACCCTCCTAAAAATAAAAATCAGGAGGGGCAGTGAGCCTGATGGGTACTGAGGGAGGTACCCGTGGGCATGTCTGCA
>JAIXND010000621.1:22680449-22739560 GCA_023646645.1 Varanus salvator macromaculatus | reverse complement strand
ATATATATATATTTGCATGGATATCTGATTAAGGCTTGAACCTAGAATTCAAAAAACTGTTCTCTTGTCACCATAGGGAGAAGATCTCACTTCTTTTTAAAGAAGATGTTAAGGATAATTGTGGATAGACCAGATAATAGTTTAATATGATGGAGGAGGAAGAGGAGGGCCATTTGAATTTAAAGGGGCAGTGGCAGCCATGTTTGCTGCCAGATACTGCAGTGTAAATCTCTTTTACGTCCCCACCCCCCAACCTCCCCACCCCCCAAAAAGAAATCAGCTCTCCTTTGAGTTAACAAATGGTGTTTTAGTTTTTTCTCCTGGCTTCTTTTTCTCTTTCCTACCATCATGCCTTTCTGAAATTTATCATAAGCAAGCTGGGAAAGCGACATCTTCCCTCCCTTTCCTTTCTGCAGCTAGGACTGCTAAGGGACTGCGGTGCAGAAATTAACCCTTTTCAATACAAATCTGCAGCGGGATTATACAGAAACATTTTTCTCCATTTCCACGAAGAATTAAACTGAAATAGGTAGAGAGGCTGTCTCTGTCATAAATGGCAGAGAGATCTGCAACCCTCTTTGATAATTTCTTTAAGTAAACAAGGAAATTACATTGGCAAGGCTGCTGACAAAAGGCACACTCGTCTGTGTCCAGCTAGCTGAAACTTATTTACTGGTTATGTTTTAAATTGAATACACCAAAATATTTTTCCCCTTAGATTTTCTTTAAATGTTTTTTCTTGCCTGTATTCTTATGCAAATAGCTAGGTGTTCCTATATTTTAACCGCCATTGAATTGTGCAAATGCTGTTGTTTGAATTTTATGTTCAGCAGACAACAGAGATGTGAGACAAATTGCTGTTCAGGTATCCGATTAGTGGGAAGCAGGTATATTTGTGTGATGTTTTGATAATATGGTAGCATTTCAGTTTTTTCTGCAATGGAAAGGGGCTCCATATTCTGAATGTATCTTTAATATTTTCAATGTGTTACTTCTCTTTTTACTGTGTGGATGTGACTGAAGCATAAATGTGAATGTTTTATAAATAAGCTAGAATCTTCGTATGCTTTTGGTTATTCTGTGTTGATAAATCCTGTATCATTTTGCCTTGAAACCTAAACAGCATAGTTTGGTATGCTTCTTTCATTTTTATGCACCTATGTACAGACTTCTCAATGGTTCTGCTTTTGCATTTATTAAAAACTGATACTCTTGGCTAGTGCAAAATACAATGTATTGTTTTGGTTGGCTGAAATGATATAGTTAAATGTCAAAGTATTTCACAACTCCATCATGTTTTATGTTGGATTAGACAACAGCTGTAGCGGTAGTGCCATTCTTTCTGGTTACTATTTTTCTTTAAGTGGGTCATAGTAAAAGATGATCAATGGATGACACAAGGTGTTCTTGAACTGCTTAAAGTGGTAATGTTTGGCTTCAGCTGAGAGGATGGATACCTAATGAACACACAAATGGTGAAGGTGGGGTGGGAGGGAAAGTTTGCAAAATGCTTTCTAGGAATAATAAATTTTCACTTTAAAAACAATAGATTTTGATTTTAGTGCTATACATATGTAAAGTGGGAGATGACTCATCACATTTTATATTATGGCTAAAGGGATGAACTGTTTTCTTGTTTATGGAAATAATAGTCTAAATTACCTGATGATTTAAATGATCAGAGTGTTGACAGTTGTGTTGGAATGAGACGCATCAGCCAAATAAGTCAATGCCTTATTGGATCAACTAGGCTGTAAAATAGTAGAGACAAACTTGCGGGGCAAGTCTCTTACGTTTTGAAAGGCAGTGGGTCCTGTGAAAACAGCCTCTCTTGTGATATAAAACAAATGGTAAGATGTTATTTTATTCTTATTTTGCAGAAGAGACATTGATCCATGGAAAGGCTTTGTAGACTCTGTATATGCATGTGAGAATGGTAGACAGAATAAAGGCCCCGATTCTCTGTGCATGCGAGTGAGATGATAATGGACTGCTAGCACATTAGTCCAGGCACGCCTCCTTGGGAAGAGGCTGCTATTGATTTCAGAGGTACATACATGCAATCGAGCGTGGTGACTATTGAAGCTCTAGTCATAAGGCCTGCTCCTCTGATCGTTGCCGGTTGTTGTTTACATATACTTGCTAGCTGCTCTTTTACAAGAGTACACCCAACAGGAAGTGTAAAACAAAGCAATATACAAAAAGGTTATTAAAGTGGTATAATTTAAATAGGATATAAAGGGTAGTGGGATGATCAGAATCTAATAAATAAATTGATTAATTCCCAAGGAAAGCATTTGGAAATAATACAATGGTCCCTACTGGTGGAAGGGATACAGGGAGCTGCCCCAGATGGGGAGTCCAGGGAGCAGAAAAAGCTCTCTGATGCATATCTTGCTTAATTTCACCCCAGTAGGAGGAGAGGGCCAACACAAGGCTGTATCTGCTCCTTTCCAAGGATGGAAATATGTGCATGAGTGAAGAGAATGTAGGATCTCAGCCAATGGTGCACAGATTTGGTCCTGGTTTAGTAGCCAAAATGTTTTTCTACTAACCAGCATCAATTTAGCAAAAGCACCTTTTACTTTCTTTCAGGAAGTGACAGCCCACCCCTTCCACAAAAGGAAGGGAAGAAATCTTTGCAGATTCCTTCCTGAACTAGAGAATGTGCCTCACCCAAAGACTGACTATATTTTTTTTCCTGGCAGTGCGACTTAGTGGCTGTAAGGTAACCTCCCACCTTCCCCAAACAAGCATTCTTGCTGGCTAACACTTTCCTGTCCCCTGGCCTGTTTGGGAGTGGCTCCCTTGAAGGCTAGTCCAGACTTTATAGGATTTGAAAGGCCATAACCGACACCTTGTATTGGGCCTGGAATCAAATGTCAGGCCAGATAAACTACAATTGGAGTAATAT
The DNA here is from genome assembly GCA_023646645.1 of Varanus salvator macromaculatus. Taxonomy (NCBI): domain Eukaryota; kingdom Metazoa; phylum Chordata; class Lepidosauria; order Squamata; family Varanidae; genus Varanus; species Varanus salvator. Next base: position 22,736,646 of record JAIXND010000621.1, on the reverse strand, counting down.
GCCCCTTTCCTCTGAAGCTTCTGAGCCATCATCTATGGCTTGGCTTGCACATAATGATAAACCAGGATGATTGTCATTTGTGAATAGCCTACTGCTGCTGGATTCCCAGTTGCTCATGCTAAACAAACCATGAATCTTCACAGTGGCTTGTTTGTAAATATGTGCAAAGTGGGAATTCTCCCTCTTCTGAGGAGGAGTACCAGCATATTACTTCATTTATAATAAGCTTGCACCATGCAAGTGCAGCCTGTATTTTTAAATATGACCTTAAGGTAGTACTTAGAAATAGCTTAGTTGATCTTGTAGACTGTGTCAAGCTAATGTTTCAGAATTCGAACTGTTTGTTTCAGAAACCAAGTATTTTGTTTGCTGTTGGTTTTGTGCTTTATTTGAAAGCTTATTGTTCATAGCTGTGTGACACACATTTTGAACAATTCATGCAATCTAACTTCTAACTCTCATTGATTTTTAAAGTGCTTAATTTGAGCTGGATCATGCCCAATGATTACAGGGTTTAAGATCTTATAAATTACGCCTTTGCTTATTTTCAATATAGAATTAATCTTCTGCATTAAGTAGTGCATCTCTTCAATAAAAGTAAATCCAAACCTTTTCCTGTCCAGATAGAAAATTAGTGCATTGTGTTGGAACAGCTTGGGGAATATTACTCTTCAGGTACAGATGCTTGAGTAATGGATTTTAGCATGAGTATGAATCTTAGGGTAATGCGTAATTGTAGCTATCGAGAGTACATCTTGGTACATTTCTGATATATTAACTTTTACTCAATCTATCAGATTAGTCCTGTTGTGTTCCTAGAGCAGGTATCCTGTAGCTTTGGTGGAACATGGGGTGTTAGGTCATTCCCCAAAAATGCACATATTTTGCATAACACATGAATTAGGCTTCATATGTGGCAACTTAGCTTGTTAACTGGCCGGCTTTGCTTTTTGCAGCCTTTTTCTTATGTCCCAGCAAATTTCATTCAAGGAAATGGTCCTCTAAAATATGTTTCATGCTTTAATGCTGTCTGTAGCTGGTCACAGTGCCTTCTATCACTACATGTTGAAATAATAATAAATTGCTTAGCTTAAGGCATTAAATTAGCTCTTCAGCTGATGAGGTCTAGATGGCTTATATGGTAAAAATACCAAAGTACTAACATCTATATAAAAGACAGCTCAAAACAGAAACAGTATAATAAATGATGAGTCAATGTAAAAACTGCTTAAAATGTGCATGCAAAAGCGCTAGATAAATAAAAGAGCCAATGTGGTATAGTGGTTAAGAGTGCAGGACTGGGACTCTAATCCCTGCTCAGCCATGGAGTCAACTGGGTGACTTTGGGCCAGTCACTGACTCTCAGCCCAACCTACCTCACAGAGTGGTTGTTGTGCACATAAGATTAAGAGCAGGAGGAGGAGAATGATGTTAGCCCCCTTGAGTTCCTTAAAAAGAAAAAAGGCAAGATATAAATCTATAAAAGCCTCATTTGGTGCTGAAAACATGGAAACCAATGAGGCTATTCCAGTTGTGGGCAATCATATGTTAAAAGCTGCCTCATCTCTAGAGCTGGGAACATGAAGAAGTCTTCTCAGGCAGACTTTAATAGTTGGGCTGGCTCAGTTTAGAAGAAGACTTTCCTTTAGGAGCCTTGGTTTCCAACCATTTGTGGTTTTAAAAGTTGAAACAAGCACCTAGAATTGTGCCTGGAGACATCAGGAATCAACCTAGCTTAGTTTTTGTTTTTAGCGACAATATGTTTCTTATGCCTGGTCCCAGTTAGTCATGTAGGTGTCATGTACTGTACTAGCTATAGCTTCTGAACCATCTTCAAGTCCCTTTCCATGTATAGTTAATTATCTTCTAGGAATCTAAATAGGGTATTGCAAGAGCATGTCCACGAAAGCCTATAGCTGGTGCACCATACTTTGTTTTGCATTGCCTCCATGAATTTGTCCAATCCCTTTTTAAAGCTATCCAAGCCAAGTTGACCATTGCTACATCTTCTGGTAACACATTCCACAGTTTGAATACACACAACATGCAAAAACACTTACTTTGTCTGTCCTGAATTTCTTATCATTCCATTTTATTGGATTATTCTGGAGTCTAATATTATGGTTTGTGTGTTGAGGGGGGGACTTCTCTGACCACTTTCTCCACATCATGCTTACTCTTGTATACCTCCATCACTTTCCTCCTTACTCACCTTTTCTGTGTATCTGCTTTATACTTTACATCTTCTGCAGTAAAGGCAGATTTGTTCAGCTTCTTTAGCAGTCTCTTCATCCTCGAATTCCATCAGTGGTTAGTTGCCTTCTGCAAGAATTGTTTATTGTTGGCTTTTACTCCCACAGAATCCACAGTAGTCGGGTTTACATAGCCCCAAGTCAAGGAATGAATATGCAAAATGGTGGCCTCCATGCCCCACAGCCTCACCAAGAGTTAAACAGTAATTAGTGGGCTTTGTGTCATGTAAGCTGGTCCAATGCATTGACTGATTTTAAAGATTAACTGTATAGCTAGCATGCTTATACCTGTATTATTTAATGCTAAAAATAAAAGATAAATTATCTTTTTAAGAAACACTTAGCATTTGCATTTTTCTTCAAGTTAAAAAATGCAATCCACATTTGTAAAAATTCTTTTTTCTGTGGTATAAGATTACTGCAACTCTGACATATCGCCTTTCTGTTGTTAGTATTTTCATCTGCCTTGCTTGACACAGGTCTACATAAACACAGAACGACAATCCTATCCATCCTGTGTCTTTCTACATCTCATTTTCACCAGAGAAACAGAAACCAATAGCCCAACATTTTCAAGAAGCAAGAACTGATAGTTAGGCTGGGCAGAACCATTTTCATGATGAGATCAGAACTGAAATGCATGCCCATGTCGATTGGTAGGTCTTTCAACGTGTGTGGATGTGATAGCCTTCAATTTATTTTTTATGAGACCAAGAACAGGTTTAGCATCTCTATGAGATGTATAGATCTTTTTTGTATTTGTTTTTTTTTTTTTAATGAGGGTGACATTTAGTAGTTTCTGACTTCAAAACAATTTAAACATCTGATTTTTGTCCATCTTGTGATTGTCACCTACCTTGTAGTTGTCATTTAGCATGTCTAGAAATTTTACCTCTTTCTCATGACCAGAACATTCATTTATCTGCGCAAGTCATCCATTCCTACAGTACTTTCTCCTTTTAGACATTGTCCACTGGCTGCCATCATTCCACTACCTTTCTGTGATGGTCATTTCGCCTATGTTGTCCTTTAAAACCAAGCATTCAGATTCTCCAACTTTTGGTCAGATGTTTCTAGTATTAGAAGACAAGACCTTTAAAATCTGTGCATCTTCAAATAATATCTCTGCTGTTCTTATATGCTGTCAAGTAATCTCTGAATTATAGCAGCCTTATGAATGAAAGCCCTGAAAAAGGTCCTGTCCGTGACAGCTCTTCTAAGTTCAAGGTTTATGAATTTAATGCACCTCATATTTTGTCTTCCTTTTTTGTTTCTAGTTTCGACTTTCCCTAGCATCATTCTCAAGTGATTCCTGCTTTCCCATGATGTGTCTGAAGTATGACAGCTCAGCTTTGTAAATTTTGTTTCTAGGGAAAGCTTTTGCTTGACCAGACACACCTACTGTATGCATTTTTACCTATGGTCTTGGCTATCTTTTTCTGTTACGTGGTTATAGCCTATTACTATTCCATCTTCTTTGGAATGATCGGAAACATCAGATGATTCATCATGACCCGGACACTCTCCAGTTCCTTTTGGCTTTTGCCCATCAGTTAAATTTACTCATCAGGGACACACCTGTCTGATTGGCTTTCTGCACCTGTAGAGGGAGGAAATAGCTGCATGTCTCAACCTGAATATGATGAAAGAGACAAAAGACTCTCTCACAGAGTACCATCCTCCTGCCCCAATCCCAAGTCTAGTGCGTGATCTTCCATAAGTATTGAGCAGTCATTGGAAAACCTGAACTGCCTTGGCAATGCAGACTTACTTCCCCCAGGACAATAACTCTATGCCAGGCTTCTCTTCCAATTTTGTAGTAAGTTGCATCAAGGTTAGAAGGATTCAAATCTATTTCCTATTTTTAGGTGGAATAACATTGCATCCCACAAAGGAATAGAAGAATGCAGCCGCCATTAGCAAACATAAATTTCATTTTGGTAACCTGCAAGGGAAGCCTGTACTGTCCTCTGCGTATGCTAAAAAAGCCACTCATAGCAGAGGAAAACAGAATGTCGCCCCCGCCCCCGCCCCCAATATAGTGCTAGACTGTGTCTTGCACATCAGTAGTAAAGGTTGGAGGAGAGGGTTTGTTATTCATGTCACCCACTGCACCTCATCTGTAATGCCCCATGGACAGGTAGTAGGTCCAAAAGGAAGCAAACTGACTTTCCTCCGTGAAACAGGAAGCAAGGGAACAGTATCACAAGCTATCACAAACAGGGATTACTTCCCATTTTTTGCCAGCTCCTGCTTCAGCAGCAACAATAATGTAACTATATGCCTTTAAAAGAAATTTGAACATATAGGAAGAGCCTGCTGGATCGGAGTTAAGGCCTGTCTTTTTGTTCCCACAATGGCTAACCAAATGCCTCAACAGGAAGCCCCCAAGCAGGACACAAACCCTCTATCTTGTGATCTCTAGCAATTGGCACATAGTGACACACTGCCCCTGATCCTGGAGGTAACCTATAGCTATCTTTGCTAATAGCTGTTGATATCCTTATTCTCCATGGATTTGTCTAATCCTCTTTTAATGACATTCAAGCTGATGGCCATCACGACATCATAGGGAAACAAATTCCATAGTTTAACTATGTAGTCTGCAGAAGTACTTCCTTTTATTCTTTACCTCCTACCACTTAGCTTCGTTTGTTGACTCTGTGTTTTACTATTATGAAACATAAAGATTTTTTTTTACCCATTTTGTTCATACCACAAACAATTATATGCACCTCTACCATGGTCCCCCAGTACATTTTATCCAAAGCTAAAAAGTAGCAAATTTTAGTGGTGGGTTTTAACATACTGATTGAAGGCCAAAGATATGCACTAAAGATGGCTGACAGCTAGAATGTATTGGCACCTTTATCATAAATTAAAACTACATCAAAATACTAAATGGACTTGTATACCTGGAAAGGGGAAAATAGCAATTATTTTGTCCTGATAGACTACCCACCTGTTCTAAAAATAAGCTATTGTAGCATGGTAGTTAAGAGACTGAACTGTCATTTGAAAATGTGGTGTTTGGATTTTGCTCACTGAATGTCCATAGAAAAATCCTGCTTGTATGCTGAAGTTTACAATCTTAGTTGAGATGAAGCAAAGGGCTTAGTGGACTTTTTTGCGTGTGACATCAAATTACTGTTTGTTGTGAATGAGGAAGTACCTTAGCAAATGAAAGATGTCACAAACACAAGGCTCATTCTCATAACACCAAAGCATAGTTCAGCATTATGTGTAACCTAACCACTATGAAACTCCAACTGGAATTTGTCACTGCTTCGGAACAGCAGTTCCCCTTTTCTTACCAATGAGTGTGTCTTTGAATGTATACTTTACTCATCTACTAGGTAATTCTTGAAAACTCTGAAATTCTTGAGGGAAACGTTCACTCCTTAGCATCAGAATCTCAACCAACAAGACACTACGGGATTACCTGGCCTGACTAATGTTAGAGTTCCCCTTGTTTTTGTTTTTGTTTTTGTTTTTTTAAGTTGGCTATCCTGTTATGTGACTAATGTTGAAACAGCTTTTACCTGCTTGCCTATTTTACCCTTTTGCATTTCAAAGTATTAAGATAGGTCTGCTTCTGTATGCGCCACACTTTGTCAAATGATGGAGACATTCAGAGAGGAAGTGTTATTTTTCTAACTAGCCAAGTGCCTGCCTTTACTCTGTGTGAGTGAGTGAGTGGCTGAGTGACTGAGTGTGTGTGTGAGGCTGGCGGGGGTGGGGGGGCCTGTGTTTTGCGCACAGATGCATTGCACTCTGCAGGGTGTCCCTGTCACTGGAAGAATGGATGGCAGGCAAGTACTCTTGGTGCAGTGCTTTGTTTTTCCCTAAATAAGGGAATGTCAGCCATTTGGGACACATCAGAAAGTAAAGGGAGGTTCTGTAGGAGCAGGGGTTGAACTCAGTCTTTGCCATTGATGATTTTAGTGGCTGGGATGAAGGCCATGTTTTCAACCCTCTCTAGACTGCAGCCTCTTGACTTCCTCAGAAAGATCTCTGAGAGAGCTGTTGGAAATGGGGTTAGCCTGATCCTTTCATAACTGTGCCTTGTGTTCAGTTTCTTAGTCCTGCTAAAGCGGGATGTAGTTTTGAACATTGGTTTTATATGGACAGAAGATGAAGGTGGTATTTCTCAACCTATTTTTGTTACCCTGTACACTTTTGAAACAAGAATTAAGGGAAGAATATTGGCAAGGTTAGTTTGAAGGTGATCTCTGACTATATCAGTAATATCTTGCACATACTCTTGAGGTAATCAACATGGCAGCTATCTAACAGTAGTTTTATTTTTCCTCATAGCATAATGAGAAGATTTAACTTAAAATGGCATTGCTCTGATACAGTGACTGGCATCTGTTAAAATTTTTGTAATAGAGTGGATTTTTTAAACCAAGCTTTTGGAAGGAACATGTACAGTGTAAACTTAATCACTGCTTGGCCAATTTCCAGAGCTGATCTAACATTTGGATTGCCTAAGGGGAGGATTGCCTCACGAGTGGCAGATCTGGGGAGGCGTATTGGTGATGCAGTGATTTGGCCTGATCACCCACTCGTGGTTAAGGGATCTGGAGCGTTGAGGTCTTACTGGCCACTGAGATATGATGAGATGCTGAAAGAGCAGAGCTCACCAAATATGTCAATCTTGTTTGGGCCAGCTGTTACAAAAGCCAGCGGAAATCCTGAGGAAAAAGCAAGCTTACTCAAGTTTTCCCCTATGACTATACTTTTGCTGATAACACGCTTTCATTTCCTCATATGTTAACATGCCCACATGTTCTGTTGAAGGAGCGTTTACCCTGCCTCCCTTTTTTAAAAAGGATGGGGGGAAACCAAGCCATGCCAAAAGATAGCTGTCATTTTACAAATTTTTTCATTTGTTCTCTTCAAGAACACACGTGCACACCTGGAGGTTCTGTGTTGTGCCTTCTTCTATGATGCACTCATACCTGGCCAGATTAAAAGTGTGGGAGATGGATATAGCAGCTTATCTCCCCTTCCCTCTAGAAGTATCAAGCAAAGGCGGAAATGTAGCTGAAACATGCTTTAATAGATCATAGACGACCTCAGTGGCTTGATCTTGTAGAACGTCTATATGGCAAGTTACAGCATAAAAAGGAAATGAATCAAGGTGGGAAGACCCTTGTCCAGGTAGTGTGGAGTTGGGGATGCAGGGGGTGTGAAGCTTGAGGGTGGGAGGAGTAGCTGCAGGCATTGAATGAATTTGAATGGCACGCCATGACTCGTCACAGATTATTTAACCTACAACACGTGGCAAGCATGGGTTGTGCAAAGGCTAAACCACCCTCATAGAGCCTATGCTTTCTAGGGTAATGTGACACAACAACCCACAAGTGGGGGTGGGGGTTGCATGTGCAAAATGGCAGCTGGCAAGTGTTGCAGCCTCACCAAGGCAATAAAATCCTACCATCTAATTGTGGCCAGCCATAGTGCAAGTATGTCCATCGAAGAGTGCCCTTTTCTGTTGCTCAGTTGTGAAGCACACAACTGACCTTTCTTTCTTTCCCCTCTCCCACCCTTCCATGCTTTAGAACTGTTTCTGCGTTCCTAAAGCAAGCATTAGGAACAAACATTAAAGCAAGCAAAACTTAAAAAAAAAAAAAAAAGCCAATGCTGATTTTTAGAAGTAATATTCTGAGTAGAGTTTTCCATTTTAATCTCATGTATGTCATAATATAATCAGGAATAGAATCGATGTCATTTCTGCAGCTCCAGTGCTAAATATTTGGAAATAGGCACTGTTCAGTTGCAGTAGGGTAAAAATAATAAAATGTGCATTAGTAATTGTGTGTGTGCTTTTTCTGCTGTCCCCCTGACTCTAAGATGTTTCCAGAAGGGGAAGGAAGAAAAGGAGTGCTTTGAGGAGCAATATTGGCTCCTTGTGCTCTAGTGCATCCCCTCCTGCTCTCTGTGAGTTCTCTTTTGCCAAGGGGTGTCCTGGCTGCGAGGCCCTGACTTTGGCACACAGATTAAACTCAGTCTGCTTTCCTGGAGTGCTGATACCAAAAGTTCCTTATTAAAATACTTTGTTTGTAAGGCACGGAAGTTTGAATGTAGGACAGTGTTTATCAGCACAGCTGCACTCAAGATGTTTTGTAGAGAGCAAAAAGAAAACATGAGTAGATGCCCAGTGTTTCTATTTCTAATCTTAGCACTTGGAGCTTTTTTTGTAATTCTTAAAGCCACACATTTTGTAAGTCTTCAGTGACCCTGATTGCACCATTTTGATACTTACTTCTTTTTCTTCCCTTGTAGCAAAGCTTAGAATGTTTCTTCTTGGACCACATTTTTAACCATTTGTTATTAAATGTAACAATGCGTTGCTGCATTTCACTCTGCATTTAGTTTTTGGAAACAATCCTATGCAATGTCGAAGTAATTTTGAGGCATATTAAAAGCTTGATACTTCTTAGTAGCTTGTTGTTGGTTACAGAGCATCCAGTGATCAATTACTAATGTAAAGCAAGCTATATTATGCTTTTATACTTCAAGTTTCGCATGTGTCATCAAAAACCCATGCCGATTGTTTTATGCTGTTGGGTCTCGAACTGGGGGAATACTTCACGTAACAATTAGCAGAGAAGGAGCATCCTCATAGGATTCGAACCTGTTGGATATTTCAGTAGAATAGCTTCTTGTGAATAATCTCATTTCTAAATTAGTTGGAGGATTCTTTAGCTTCTCCAAAGTGGGTGGGAGGATCGGCTTATATTGCATTTTAAATTAAAGTATAAAATGTGGCTTGCCTATCCAACTTGCCATTGAAATATCTTGGAAAGTAGAGCCGTCATCTTTAATGGTGTGCAAACAGGCCAGGATTTGGTGGGCCCAATATGGACTGTGGTTATAAGTTCCCTCCCTCCTACTTTCTTTGTTCTACCAGCAGGGATGTCGGGGCAGCTGTATGACTCCCCCTCTTCTGCTGTTCTGCCATAACTGCTTTTGCAGAGGAAAAGCAAGCTGTCAGCAGCTGTGGCTCCTCTGTACTGGAGCACAGAAGCTCCTTTCCCCCCTCCACTTCTTTTTCCTTGCACTGGAACAGATTTAAAAATGGAGGAGTCATTCTATCCTTCTTGCTCAACCTGTACTAACCAGATTTCAAGGGATTTTGAAGGTCCTGCAGTTGAGTAACCTGGATTCTATCAGTCCTCTATTCTGAAAGGTTTGCCCTTAACCAGGATTTGAAAACAAGAATGGAAGCCATTTTCAAAACTCTGATTAACCACAAGCACAATTTAAATCTTGACTCATCCATCTAGGTGGAAGGGGAAGCATCCTGTCATCCTATAAACACATTTCCAATATAGCCTATTTCAGATTTGGATTAAACTGTTGGCATTGTTGCTCTTTTGCATTTTAAAAATTTGTTTTGGGTGTGTCTTTCTGTATCCTCCATGCTAGAATTCTTTGGTCAAGCATGTGCTTTCAGTTATTATTTCTAATGGTAGCCTGTGTTTTGAGAAGGTGTTTTCCCTTTTAGTATATAGAACAATTCATGTTCTCTTGCAGAGTGAGTGGAAGGTTTTTAAGCCATAAAAGATTTTTAAAAAGCAGCTTTTAATATTGCTTAAAAAATATTGCCTTTAAAGATGTCCTGTATTTTGCTAGCAGATAAAATAACAAGGAATTTGTTTGTTCATGCATAGAAAACTGTTCAGTATGCAGCTTATTCTATGTCATAGCTATTTATGTTTTCCTCCTAGGTGGGGGGGGTGTATGTAAAATATTGCCAACTGGGGACTACTCTTCAAGCGTCTTATGTAAAGCAAGCTCGATTATACTAAAACTTATGCCACATTAAACCACAATAAAACAGTCTTCAAGTTTCCTCAGGACCCCTGGTGTGAACAGGGAGGAAGAACCTTGTTTGATCCACTTCTTAGACTTACCTCGGTTTTCTAAATTTTACCAAATAACTTGCACTAATCTTACCTTCTTCTCATTTTAGGCCCTATGAGAAAAAGGGAAAGCTAAGGATGCTGGAGCAGAACAATGGATTTCTCCTTCTCTTTCATGCAAGGGATCATGGGAAACACAATTCAGCAACCACCTCAACTCATTGACTCGGCTAACAACCGCCAAGAGGATGCTTTTGATGCCAATAGTGACATCACTGAAGATGGTAGACAGACACCATATGAAGCTGCCCTTGCCTTGCAGCAAGGTTTTCAGTATCCTACACCAACAACAGAGGACCTTCCACCCCTTATTAATGGATTTCCACCAATCGGCATGTATGAACCCCAAGCCAAATACCAATCATATAGTCAGTATCCCAATGGCTCAGCTAACGGCTTTGGCACAGTCAGAAACTTTAGTCCACCAGAGTATTATCAAATGGAGAACTCTAACATAAGGCCACATGAAATTCTGGAAAAGCAGTCTCCACCACAGCCTCCACCTCCTTCAGTATCCCAAACGGTGATTCCAAAGAAGACTGGTTCACCAGAAATAAAATTAAAAATAACCAAAACTATCCAGAACGGCAGGGAATTGTTTGAGTCCTCTCTATGTGGGGACCTTTTAAATGAAGTACAAGCAAGCGAGTATGCCAAGTCAAAACATGAAGGGAGAAAAGAGAAAAGGAAAAAAAGCAGCAAACATGATTCTTCCCACTCAGAAGAGCGCAAATCACATAAAATTCCAAAACTAGAACCAGAGGAACAAAATGTAAGTGAAGAAACTTCAGCCTTTTTTCTATTGATATACTTTCAAGTCAGAAGTTCCTGTAACTCTGCTTTTTCTTTTCATTCTGTTTACATGCTAAAATATTGTTAAAGTAATCAGCTCGTGCAATTAAGATGTATTAGCAGCTTCCTGTTCTGAGCAGTCCGCCATTATGAATCCTTTTTTTAAAAATGAGATTTTATTTCCATAGATTATTCTCTAGGCAAAAGAAATCTGAATTCAGCTTTTATAACAGAGTATGCCGATTACAGGAGTGATTTGTCATCCTGAGATCATGCCAGAATTAAAATGTACTGTGGATGGGGGCAATGAGCTCTTAGTGAGTTTATGAATGAAAGACAACTGTTAAAGACAACAGTGCACTTTCTATTTAAGGGGCTATTTGGTATCTTTTATAGGCATGGTGAAAATCATGTTAAACTTCAGGTCTACTAGCTACTATTCTTGGGTTTATTTTTCTACGTTAATTAAGACAGCAGTCCATATACACTTTCCTGGGCTCTTGAACAAGATGGACTTAGTTATGAATAGGCATGCACAGTGTTGCATTATAAATTAGTTACATATAAAAATGCACATTTTCTATGAAAGAAACACCTTCTAATATGTAAATATGTCTTCTGTGTGGTTCACAGAGTACATTGTTGTTAATTTATGCTGGTCACATGTGATACAGATTTGTGACTTTTATTCAACAATTAGTGGATGTAATCTGAATTTAAGGATATTGAAATCATATTCTGTAATGCAGCAAAAGAATTTGCAAAAACTAAATTCTTTTTTCTTCATGCAGTACAATACTGTGCATATTTACTCAAAATGAGTCTGCTGTGTTCACAGAAGCTTATTTCTATGTCAGTGGGTATGTGACTGAAGCCTCAGCTGCTAAATTACCATATTTTTCGCTCTATAAGACGCGCCTGACCATAAGATGCACCTAGTTTTTAGAGGAGGAAAACAAGAAAAAAATATTCTGAATCAAATGGGCACATAATCACAGGCACATTCCCCATCACTTCCCCATGGGCTGCACATCTGACAGACTTACTGCACACACATATTCGCTCTATAAGACGCACAGACATTTCCCCTTACTTTTGAGGGGGGAAAAAGTGAGTCTTATGGAGCAAAAAATACGGTACTTGCTTTTAATGGAGTTGGCCTCATATTCTTTTTTAAAGGATAGTAACTTTTCATTTTTAGTTATTGCAGTTATTTATGTCTTGTCTTTCAGGACACAGATTCTTCCAAGCTGGCTTAGAAGCAACTTTAACATTTATTAATCAAATCACAATAAAATACTTTTTAAAAGTAAATAAACAGTCCTTTCCACAGGGTAGATCAGGATAGAAGGCCCCGGATAGGAACGGAACAGGTTTTGACATGATATTTGCCTGTCTTCCTGCCTTCTTTCCACGTCTAGGAGCCTCCCCATAGGGGACATGGTGGTTGATGGTCCTGTGCGGGGCTGGGGTGGGGTGGGAACGCCCAGCTGTCGTAGGCTCTAAGGTGGCGGCTGGCTGGCTGCCCTCCTTTCTTTTCTGCAGTCCTATCCACAGAACAGCTGCTTGTTATGGATGTAATGCACAGCCTGTGGGTGGCCAGTGTGAAGCACCAAAGCCCCAAGCTTGGGGCGTACTCTGACCACTGGCGATCCTTTTCAAAAGCATAGTCACCCCTCTGTAGCACTGCGCTGCTCTCCGAGACTGGGGTGGGGTAAGTTTGGACGGCATATGCATGAACTGTAATCTGCCCTGGAATGGTACCGCTGCTGTGCAGTTTTGCGAACTGGACTTGAGGCAGCCTTGCCAACAATATTCATCACTCGTGTGTGTCTAATGTGCAGCAGCAGGTTTCCCTTACAACCAGTGTAGTGCAATTGCATCATGCACATGGTTAAGGCAACTGTTGAGCTGCTTTCTGATTATGGCTATTGTGAGGGAAATCCAGAGCGAAGTGACGAGTTCTTACATGCTTCACTAGGACTTTATTGGAGTAGTCTCCCAGGTTCAGTGTTGTACGCCCACGTATTCCTGTTTGGTATGCAGCAGAAGTTGTGTTTGATCTTTTCAGGCCACCATCATAGTTTGCCACCAACATATCGATTCTTTTAGTGCTAATGCCATGGAAGTATAGCAATGCATAGTGGGGATGTGAGCTGGCTTCCAAGAAAGCTGTGTAATCTGAATCACTGACTTGGTTTGAAGAACTGCAACGTACTGAATAAGCCGTGGTGGTTTGTTAGCCACTCTGCGTATGTCCAGTGGATTAAAAAGATTCAATAAGCCAGTTTGTGCCATGCCAACCTGGCTTGGATATTATCCACAGCAGCAACCCCCCTGACTGGGCTTGCATAACATAAGCTGTGCTGTTACTGGTTTTAAATGTGTTTTTATCTTGTAAATGTGAGCCTCCCAGAGGTAATGGGGCAGCATACAAATGTTTTTGATGATGATGATGATGATGATAGTAGTAGTAGTAGTAAGAATAATTATGCTAATCTTCCCAGCAAGAATATAGCATAAAAGCCAGTGTGGGGTAGCGGTTAAAAGCACATGACTGGGATTCAGGCAATCCAGGTTCTAGACCCTGCTTGGTCAGGGAACCAACTGGGTGACCTTGGGCCAGTCACAGACTCAGCCCAGCCTACCTCACTTGTTTGGGGAGACAATTGAGAGCAGGAGAAGGAAAATGATGTATGCTGCTTTGAGTTTATTATAAGATAAAAGCAGGATATAGTCTAATCTAATACAAATAAATAAAGTGGCATGTTGTTGTGGTTGTTAGTCGCGAAGTCGACACCTTTCGACCTGAGGGGCTCATCTTCCGGCGTCATATCTTTTTGCCTTTTGGTACTGTCCATGGGGTTTTCATGGCAAAGATACTGGAGTGGGTTGCCATTTCCTTCTCCAGTGGCATGTGGCATGTCCAGTGGGGCTAATGAGCAGACTGGGCTACTGTCTGATATTTCTAGTGGACTGAATGAAGTTGAATAAATTGAGGCTTATTTCTGACAAAGCAGATAAAGGAATTCAGCTTGTGTTGGAAAGGGTTTCATTCTCCTTTAAGACTTGGGTTTGCAGGTTGAGTGTATTCTTCGGTTCAGTTCTGAATGTGGATTGGCCATGTTACAGCTGCAACTTGGAATGTATTTGCTGAGCTATGGCTAGTGTATCTGGCCACACATATCTTAGTTACATCCTGTTTGGTCTACTTCAAGTTGTTTTGCATGAGACTACCTGAAAAAAATGTTCAGAAACTTCAGTTGGTCCTGAATGTTGCAGCCAGACTTTTGCCTGGGGTTAGCTATAAAGAACTTGTTGCTACCACTCTATTTCAAGGCACAATTCAAAAAGAGTGATTACAACCTATAAAGCCCTTATACAGCTTGGGACCTACATGACCCTGCTTTGATTTTAGAAAGCCTCAGGGGAGGCACTGCTCCTCATTCTGTCACTATCAGAGACAGGAACACAAGAAGGGGCCTTCTCTGTGGTCACTTTGGAATTCCCTGCCAAAAATGGCCAGCTCTGTGTCTGTCATTCTTCTGCCACATGCAAATGCATTTATTTCCACTGGGTTTTCGCTTCTAAGTTGATTCACAACCGTACTGGGTTTTTAACCTGTTTGTTGCTATTATACCTTAGCAACCCAGGAAGGTGTGTATTACAGAGTCAGACTCTTGGCCCATCTAACCCAGTATTGTCTCCATGGTTTCCAGCAGGAGTTTTTCCAGTCCTGTCTAGAGAGGCCAGGGATCAAGCAAGGACTCTTCTTTCCTGTTAATGCAATTTTACTTATCTCTATTTTTTTGTGCTTCATTTGATGTGCTTTGTTGGAAGTGGCTTTTAATTGAATCGTTTTAATGATAACTGTCATTTTTATCTGAAGTTTATCATTGGCCACACTGAGCCCTGTTTTAATGGAAAGGCAAGCTATAAAATATTAAGTATTTGCAGCAATATTTTATTTTATTGTTTCCCTTCAGCTTAAGTTTGGGTTTTGATTTTGAAAAATCACAATAAGAATAAGCAAAAATAAATAATTTATTAAATGAAATATTTGTCTTGCAGTTTAAGTCTGAATTTGCAAAGAGGTTGTCAACCCAATTTTGAGGCAATATTAGACTGGATTTGTGGTGTAAGATAAAGCTCTACTGAATAAACTTTAGTAACCTTTTTAGAAGTATTTGGATTTAAATCCTTTGTTGGCTGAAGCCATACCTACCAACAAAATAACCTATTGATCTACATGCAAGTATGTACTTCAATTAAGGTGTTTTTTGTCCTGTTGTTGTTAGTCGTGAAGTTGTGTCCAACCCATCGCGACCCCATTGACAACATTCCTCCAGGCCTTCCTGTCCTCCACCATCTCCCGGAGTCCACTTAAGCTCGCACCAACTGCTTCAGTGACTCCATCTAGCCACCTCATCCTCTGTCGTCCCCTTCTTCTTTTGCCATCTATTGTTTCCAGCATTAGACTCTTCTCCAGGGAGTCCTTCCTTCTCATTAGGTGGCTAAAGTATTTGAGTTTCTTCTTCACTATCTGGCCTTCTAAAGAGCAGTCAGGGTTGATCTCCTCTAGGACTGACAGGTTTGATCGCCTTGCAGTTCAAGGGACTCGCAGGAGTCTCCTCCAGCACCACAATGCAAAGGCCTCAATCCTTTTGCGCTCAGCCTCCCTTATGGTCCAGCTTTCACAGCCATACATTGCAACAGGGAAAACCATAGCCTTGACTATATGCACTTTTGTTGGCAGGGTGATGTCCCTGCTTTTTAGTATGCTGTCTAGATTTGCCATCGCTTTCCTCCCCAGGAGCAAGTGTCTTTTAATTTCTTGGCTGCAGTCCCATTCTGCGGTGATCTTGCAGCCCAGGAAAATAAAATCTGTCACTACCTCCATTTCTTCCCCTTCTATTTGCCAGGAAGTGAGAGGACCGGATGCCATGATCTTAGTTTTCTTAATGTTGAGTTTCAAGCCAACTTTTGCACTCTCCTCCTTCACCCGCATCAAGAGGCTCTTTAGTTCCTTTTCACTTTCTGCCATGAGAGTGGTTTCATCTGCGTACCTGAGGTTGTTGATATTTCTCCCAGCAATCTTGATTCCAACTGATGATTCATCTAGCCCTGCCTTTCTCATGATGTGCTCTGCATATAAGTTGAATAGGCAGGGCAACAGTATACAACCTTGCCGAACTCCTTTCTCAATTTTGAACCAATCAGTGATTCCGTGTCCAGTTCTCACTGTTGCTTCTTGACCTGCATATTGGTTTCTCACGAGACAAATAAGATGGTCTGTTACTCCCATCTCTTTAAGAACTTGCCACAATTTGTTGTGATCCACTCAATCAAAGGCTTTAGCATAGTCAATGAAGCAGAAGTAGATGTTTTTCTGGAACTCCCTAGCTTTCTCCATGATCCAGCGTATGTTGGCAATTTGATCTCTAGTTCCTCTCCCTCTTCGAAATCCTGCCTGTACTTCTGGTAGTTCTCGGTCCACATACTGCTGGAGCCTAACTGGTAGGATTTTGAGCATCACTTTGCTAGCATGTGAAATGAGTGCAATGGTGCGGTAGTTTGAACATTCTTTGGCATTGCCCTTCTTTGGGATCGGAATGTAAACTGACCTTTTCCAATCCTGTGGCCACTGTTGAGTTTTCCAAATTTGCTGGCATATTGAGTGTAGCACTTTTACTGCATCATCTTTCCGGATTTTGAATAGCTCAGCTGGAATGCTGTCACCTCCACTAGCTTTGTTGTTGCTCAGACTTCCTAAGGCCCATTTGACTTCACGTTCCAGGATGTCTGGCTTGAGGTCAGTGACCACCCCATCGTGGTTATCAGGGGTGTTAAGCTCTTTCTTGTATAGTTCTTCTGTGTAATCTTGCCACCTCTTCTTAATCTCTTCTGCCTCTGTTAAGTCCCTGCCATTTTGGTCCTTTATTATGCCCATCTTTGCATGAAATGTTCCTTTCATATCTCCAATTTTCTTGAAGAGATCTCTGGTCCTCCATATTCTATTGTTTTGTTCTATTTCTTTACACTGTTCATTTAAGAAGGCATTCTTATCTCTTCTAGTTATTCTCTGGAATTCTGCATTCAATTGGGTGTATCGTTCTCTTTCTCCCTTGCCTTTCGCTTCCCTTCTTTCCTCAGCTATTTGTAAAGCTTCCTCAGTCAGCCATTTTGCTTTCTTGCATTTCTTTTTCTTTGGGATGGTTTTAGTTGCTGCCTCTTGTACAATGTTGCGAACCTCCGTCCATAGTTCTTCAGGCACTCTGTCTATCAGATCTAATTCCTTAAATCTATTTGTCACCTCTACTGTATATTCATCAGGGATATGATTTAGGTCATACCTGAGTGACCTAGTGCTTTTCCCTACTTTCTTCAACTTAAGCCTAAATTTTGCAACCAGAAGCTCATGATCTGAGCCACAGTCAGCTCCTGGTCTAGTTTTTACTGACTGTATAGAACTTCTCCATCTTTGGCTGCAGAGCCCATAGTCAATCTGATTTCTGTGTTGACCGTCTGGTGATGTCCATGTGTAGAGTCGTCTCTTGGGTTCTTGGAAAAGAGTGTTTGCTATGACCATCGTATTCTCTTGACAAAATTCTACCAGTCTGTGCCCTGCTTCATTTTGTACTCCAAGGCCAAACTTGCCTGTTATTCCAGTTATCTTTTGGCTTCCTACTTTAGCATTCCAATCCCCCATGATGATAAGGACATCATTTTTTGGAGTTAATTCTAGAAGGTGCTGTAGGCCTTCATAGAACCAGTCAACTTCAGCCTCTTCAGCACCAGTGGTTGGGTCATAGACTTGGACTATTGTGATGTTGAATGGTTTGCCTTGGATTCGAACTGAGATCATTCTGTCATTTTGGAGATTGTATCCCAGTACTGCTTTCCCTACTCTTTTATTGACTATGAAGGCTACTCCATTTCTTCTGAGGGATTCTTGCCCGCAGTAGTATACCTGATGGTCATCTGAACTAAATTCACCCATGCCTGTCCATTTTAGTTCACTGATTCCTAAGATGTCGATGTTCAGTCTTATCATCTCTTGTTTGACCACATCCAGCTTGCCTTGATCCATGGATCTTACATTCCAGGTTCTTATGGAGTATAGATCTTTGCAGCATCGGACTCTCCTTTCACCACCAGATACATCGGCAACTGAGTGTCCTTTCGGCTTTGACCCAGTCACTTCATTCTTTCTGGCGCTACTAGTACTAGCCCTCCGCTCTTCCCCAGTATCACATTGGACACCTTCCGACCTGAGGGGCTCATCTTCTGGTGTCATATCGTTTTGCCTTTTGGTACTGTCCATGGGGTTTTCATGCCAAGGATACTGGAGTGGGTTGCCATTTCCTTCTCCAGTGGATCACGTTTTGTCAGAGCTCTCTGCTATGACCTGTCTGTCTTGGGTGACCCTGCACGGCATAGCTCATAGCTTCATTGTGCTACACAAGCCCCTTTGCCACAAAAAGGCAGTGATCCATGAAGGAGGTTTTTTGTCCTAGAAGTAAGCAATTCTGCATAAAAAGCCAGGAATATAAATTGTGTGTCCTAATTTCTTGCCCTAGGCCTCTCTTTTTGAACCCCCTTGACTTCTGTCTTGTTGAGGTAAACCTCCAGAGCAAGGTAGCACACTGTGGCTCAAACTGAATACTAATAGAACTCAAGAATAGAATAGCACTACAGAGGGTGTGAATTTGTCCCTTCCACTGTGTTTCTTCTGCAATTTTCTTCTCCTTCTTGTTTCTTGCTGCATTTTTTAACCTTCCAGTGTTTGTCTTTACTTATTTTGTAGAGACCAAATGAGAGGCTTAGCACGCTGCCTGAAAGACCGAGGGAAGAAACAGTCGTGTTGGACGAAACCCCGGTTAGTATATATCAGTATTCCAGAAATGCTGTTTTGATAAAATTGCCTTGCTGCACAGGGAGGGACTTCATCACTGAAGGCTTTTGGAGCCTATTGGGCCAAGGTACGGGAGGCTTCCGGGGCAGAATGGCAGCCTGGAAACCAGTCCACTGTAGTTATCAGGGTTTTCAGAAATGATCAGAGTGATATAAAGGCTGTAAATTTTAATTGGCTTAATTTGCCCACAATTGTATTGACCAAAAACATCGTTGCAGTAAAAGATATCCTTTCCTTTTGAATGCTATATACATAAGTTGCAGTATGTACCATTTTAGAAGAGGCACTCTTCACCATATAGGGTGGAATGCTCTTCATGATGACGTGTCACATGTATCTTTTTTCTGCTTGTTGCTCAAGGTATCTTTTTTCAGTTATTTTAAGAGATATAATTGATGTATCTAATTGATTTAATTAAAAGTTACATCCCTAAAAAGGTAAGATGAGCTGTAGGGTTGTTGTTTTTTTTAAAATAAACCTTGTGTTATATCCATCTACACAGAAAGTGAATATAATATGACCCTAAAACTACCTTCCCAGACCTGGTACTTTTGGACTACAACTCGCAACCTTTCTGACCATTGGCCATGTTGGTTGGACTTGCTGGTGGTTGAAGTCTAAGGATGGCCAGGCTGTGTAGGTCTAACCTTAAAAGTTAGTTTTTGCTAGGCTGCTCTTGTGAGAGGTACATTTATCCATCTGTTGGGGGCTTTTTCATGTATAGTGTTTTGTGCAAAAGATCTAGTTATGCAACTCCTCCTTCACTTCTGTTTGTAATCACTCTGTTTTTGTATAGGCTCAGCAGTCATCTCCTCCTCAAACGCAAACAACAAGTGATATCAAATTTGAGGTTGGGGATCTCGTCTGGTCCAAAGTGGGGACATATCCATGGTGGCCCTGCATGGTCTCAAGTGATCCACAGCTTGAGGTTCATACCAAAATCAACACAAGAGGTAAGGAAGTAAAACCTCTGAGTAGGTTCATTAGAAGCTTGCTGTGAATGGCCAGTTTACATGGTGACTTCATTAATGCCTCCCGTCGACTTCCAAGTGTATGTTGGTTGATGTAGCATCTCTTAAAAGGGCACTGCCTGATCAATCATCAATGTTGGCAAGGTTGATAGTTTAGGAAAGAGAATGGCTACGGGTAACATGAAATACCCCAGTGATGATAATTATACTTGACATGTCTGCCGTGCATTTCAAGTGTTCAGAGCATGTTACCTTTATTATCTTAGTAACTCCTGTGCACACTAGAGAAAACTGCTCCAAGTGCTGATGGACAGCCAGCAGGCTGGATGTTGCTCCTGGAGCATTTTCATCTCATCCCAGTGCCCTGTTTTATTTCAGTTGGACTACATAGAAGGCTATCATATCAAGCGAAATAAGATAGGGAAGGATCCCTACTATATTGCAGCTCGGTTCTTGGAAGCAGCTTGTCAATGTAAGCACTTTGGCAGAATGGTCAGTGTGAGTTCCATTATTCGCAAAGCACTTTAAGCTAGATTATTATGACGCAGCAGAACACACATCTTTTGCCCAGACTGCCAGTCGAAGATGAGCATGACTCCCAGTAATGCAGAACTAGGTTGCCTTGGTCCAGGTGGAAAGCAGATCATGGAATAGGATTGGCTTAACCACACCCCAGAGGTTTGGTACATGATGATGTAGGACTGGCTGAGGAATTACAAACGCTTCAATATTTTTTCCTTTTTCACTACAGTGATGTAACTTGGGTCAGTATCCCCAGGCTGCCAGTGGAAGCTCAGTCACAGATAGTTGCTTGATGGGACTTAATGCGAAAGGCACTTTTTGTTCCTTAAGCGGCCTTGCAAACAATTCCTGTGGGATAGCACATAATAACCTGGTTCATGTGACGCAGCCAGGTGGCTGTGTGTTATTTAACATACGTTGAGCTGCTGTACATGCCAAGTGCACATGGATGCCTTTTCAATATGCCTCTGCCAACTGGGGTGATTAGAGGTTGCAGCATCTCATGCAAACCCAGACATCCTGGGGTATTTGCGGTTGCGAACCTTCACACATGCCTGGGTTGCACTGCAATTCATTATGTGTTAAATAACCCACAGTGAGCCTCACAATGGACTCCTCCCTTGAAATGCAAATGCATTGCAGGTGGCTTGTCAGAGGTGGTCAGGGGGAGTTAAATACTGTTCTAAGGTTCTGTAAGCTTTTCTGTGGCTGCTTGACTTAACTACATGTGTGTGTGAATGACCGTTACCATGCAGCCAACATCTCCTATAGTTTGGCTGTGAGGTGATGGTTTCCATGGTTATTGCCCTTGAGCTCCTGAATCCCAGTGATGGAATGCTGACCATCCCTCAGGAATTGTTTACAAGCTACAAAGTTAATATTATGTCTAGTTTGGCCCTGGATGTGTTCTCCTACATAAAAATGAGTAGCCATGAAAACTACAAAGCTTTAGAGTGAATCTTAGCATAGCGCTTCTGACACAATGTTAATGTTTAGCAACTCCTACTGTTAAAAGATAAACTGGAGCACCTTACTATCTGTGCAGCTCAAAATGGTGTGGGAGTTTATTTATTCCAAAATGTGAAGGAAAATTGTGTTGGTGGAATTTCTTAGCAGAATGCTTTCTTTCACTTTCAGGTGCACGAGAATATCACGTTCAGTTCTTCAGCAACCAGCCTGAGAGGGCTTGGGTGCATGAAAAGCGGGTGCGAGAGTACAAGGGACGTAAACAGTATGATCAGTTGGTGGCAGAGGCTGCTAAGCAAGCCAACCACTCTGAAAAGCAGAAGGTGCGTATAATCTGAAATGGTACGATTTTGCCAGTAGGGTGAGAGAATAACGACTGAACTGGCACAAGAGAATAGGGATTGTTTGCTTGTACTGATAGTCTGCTGCTCAGATTTGTACGTTTCTTCTTTAGCTAGCCTCCCTGAAAGGTGAAGAGCTCTTTAAGCAAAAGAAATAAGGGGCTTGTCGTGGCCATGATCAGCACTGTCTTGTGTCGTGTCAAGCCACACCAAAACTGTGGCTCAACACATAGCATTTTCCATGTATTCCATTTATAGTAAATACAAAATTGCATTAAAATCTCCTTCTGCTGTGAGATGGTAGAAAAATAAAATCGATGGATAGGAAAAGGGCAAGTTAAAGGTATTTTACACCTACCTTATCACAACATGTAGTAAGGGCTAAGACAGGAATGGCAGGCTTCAGGCTTGCTGTATAGTCTTTAATTTTTGCACAATCTCCCATGATCCACCCATCAGAGTCAGGAACAAATGGCATAGACCTGAATCATGCATAATGGTGTGATGCATGCCTGGTGCATTTTGCAGTCATTTTGAATATTCATTTGGGGAATAATTAGGGGCTGCTGTGTGACATCTGAACCTAGGCATTATAGATTAATCATGGGTTAAGCGGTCCACAAATAGCCTGCAAATAGTAGTTAGGTTATCTGCTGGTTGTTTAATCTATGATTAAACCTATAGTGTTCAGGTTTGAATGTCCTGCAGCAACATCACTTGGGGGTCGAATATTGCAACGGCCATGGAATGTGCCTGGCATGTGCTATAGAAAATTACAGATTCTTTAATTCCATGCTGCATAAACTTAGACTTAAATAGCAAGGTGTTATTTAAACATTTGGAAGGAGATCAAACATTTGATTCACATTTTAAATCTCAGATTTTCTTCAAGTTACAGGACTTGGGTTATAGTCCTCTCCTGGTTGCCTCAAGTTTTCTTCAATTCAGCTACCTAATGTTAGTGGCAAAGTCATTTTGCTGTTGCTATTGCTAAACAATTGGGAATCTGAAAAACTTGGAGCTGACCTACTCCAAGCTACTGTCTTGGTTTGCACAGAATGCTGGCTATCCCTGCAAACCGCAGACAGAATGCTTATGCAGTCTGACTTGTTTAAACAATGACTGAGATCAGACACAATAACCCATAGTCCGAGGTTGAGCATGGGCTGAAACATGGGACATCTTTGAAATGTAAGTCATCATGTTATCTGATCCCAGCCATGCAAACAAACCACTGTTGGTTAACCATGAGCAACCCATGAATAGAGCTCATGGTTTGTTGTTGGTTTGTAAACTGTGAAGTATTCATAATTAACATAACATTATCCTATAGAGGCAGTGGGTAAGTTTTATTTTCCACTTTGGTTTATTTATTTATTTAAAACATTTCTGTGCCGCCCCCATTGCAACAAAGCCTTGGGGTAGCTCACAACATACATAAAAATTCAATCAATAATTTAAAAACTGGTACCATCTCGGCTATATATTAAAATCTATAAATACTATAATAATAAATTAACAGTTAAAATAACTTTTAAATAAAAAGGTCTTCTCCTGGGGCCGAAAAGCAAATAATGACAGCGCCAGGCAGACCTCTCTGGGGAGCGCATTCCATAGGTGGGGTGCCACCGCAGAAAAGGCCCTCCTCTGGGTACTTACCCTCCTAATATCCTTCACGGAGGGTTCCCGGAGAAGGGCATCCGCCGCCGATCATAGGGGGCGGGTGGGCATATATGGACGCAGACGTTCCTTTAGATAACCAGGTCCCAAGCCATTAAGGGCTTTATAGGTCATAACCAACACCTTGGGCCCGGACTTCAATAGGGAGCAAGTGAAGCTGACGGAGAACTGGGGTAATATGAGAACGCCCAGTCCCTGTCAGCAATCTAGCAGCTCTATTTTGCACCAATTGAAGTTTCCAGACCGTCTTCAAGGGTAGCCCCACGTAGAGCACGTTACAGAAATCTAGTCGGGAAGTTACCAACGCGTGGGTCACTGTCGCCAGGCAGTCGTTCTCCAGATAGGGATGCAGCTGATGGATCAGACAGAGCCGAAGGAAGGCACTCCTCGCCACCGCCGTCACCTGAGCTTTTAATGACAGCTCAGGGTCGAGGAGCACTCCCAAGCTGCGAACCCTGTCCCTCAGAGGGAGTGCAACCCCATTTAGGACAAGGCCCAAGTCCCCCACCCTGAAGCCCGAACCACCCACCAACAGGACCTCCATCTTGTCTGGATTGAGCTTCAGTTTATTGGCCCTCATCCAGCCCATTACCTCGGCCAGGCACCGGTTCAGTACAGCCAGTGCCTCACCTGGATTGGTGGAGAATGAGAGGTAGAGCTGGGTATCATCAGCGTACTGATGACTCTGCAGCCCACACCTCCTGATGACCTCTCCCAGCGGTTTCATGTAGATGTTAAATAGCATGGGGGACAAAATGGACCCCTGCAGAACTCCATGCATAGCTGCCATGGCGCAGAGCCATAGTCCCCCAGCACCACCTTCTGAAATCAGCCATTCATATAGGAGCAGAACCACCGCCAGGCGGTGCCTCCAACTCCCAGTCCCGCCAGCCTATCCAGGAGAATACCATGGTCAATGGTATCGAAAGCCGCTGAGAGGTCCAGGAGAACCAACAGAGACGCACTCCCCCTGTCCCTCTCCCTGCACAGGTCATCATACAGGGTGACCAAGGCAGATTCAGTACTGTACCCGGGTCTGAAGCCGGACTGAAATGGGTCCAGATAATCAGTTTCATCCAAGAGAGCTTGTAGTTGTCCCGCCACCACCTGCTCTAACACCTTGCCCAAGAACGGGATGTTGGCCACCGGTCTATAATTGGCGGCCACCTCTAGATCCAGGGATGCCTTCTTTAGGACTTGCCGGACTACCGCCTCCTTTAAAGGGCCAGGTACCCGGCCGTCCCTTAGAGAGGCATTGACAACCTCCAGGATCCAGGTCCCTATCCTGTCCTTGGCATTCTTGAGTAGCCAAGATGGGCAAGGGTCTAGTAAGCAGGTGGTAGGATGTACTTGTCCAAGCACCTTGTCCACATCATCAGGCCGCAGCAACTGAAATTTATCAAACAATTGAGGACTCAACAGCGTCATTGGCACCTCCCCAATAGAATCTGATTCAATAGTAGAGTCCAGCTTGTGACGAATCTGAGCGATTTTTTCCCTAAAATGCTTGGCGAAGTTGTCACAGCAGGCCTTCGAGGGTGGCACCAGATCTTTCTTTGGGCCTGGATTTACCACCGTCTGCACCACCTGAAAGAGCTCCGCCAGACAGCATTGTGAGGAGGCAATGGAAGCGGAGAAGAATTTCTTCTTTGCCGCCCTCACTGCCTCAGCATAGGCCCGATAATGGGCTCTCAAGTGTGTTCAGTCCGATGCATCCCGTGATTTCCTCCACCTATGCTCTAGACAGTGGTTACCACTGACAGTTGTCAAAAGGCAAGCTGTAGATGTAACTAAAGGCATGAGTGATCTTAGCTGGTGAAAAGGGGGCTCACCCACTTCATGACAAGAGCCTCCTTTGCTTTTGGGATGGGGGATTCCCTGTGAGTGCCCTCACTTAGTGAGATCCTCATCTCCTGCCCCACCCCACATATGCACACACACTTTCATTTCCACCATGATGCTTTTTGCAAGTTAGCAAGAAAAACCAGGGCAGGAGGGAAGACTGGATTTGGAGCCGAAGGCCGAACCGATGTGGTGTCCTGGGTAGAGTATTGGACTGAGACTCTGGAAATCTGAGCACTGTTCCCCAGTCACTGCATAAAGCATGCCAAGTGGCGTCGCCCCATTTACTGACACCAGGCATAACTAGCTTCTCAGGTTATTGTAAGGAAAATCCTTGTAGGAAAAAGGTGGGAAATAAATAACATCTAGGACATGGGTCCGCAAACTACGGCCCCTGGGCTGGATCCAGCCATAGAGGTTTTGACTTCACAGGGTGAGCGCGTGTGCATGGCGAGGCAGGAGCTTGCCCATGCGGAGATCGTTTTGGACTCGCTAGGAGAAAAGGATCCCCTTGCGAGCAAGCCTCCTCCTCGCTGTGCGCGCGCCCAGTGGTGGCTTGCGAGCAAGATCATTTTGGTCTCGCTCGGAGGAAGGGATCTCCTTGCGAGCAAGCAGGCACCTCCCTGCGCACGCACCCCCGCCATCGCTGGCACCTTTCAACTGGCCCCCCATTAAAAAAGTTTGAGGGCCCCTGATCTAGGATATGTACCTGGATAAGACCTTTTGAAGGGCTTTCATTCATACGATTGCCATTGGAGACAGCTTGACGGCACATAGCAACAACAACATGTACCTGCTGCCCCTTAGCGACCGACATATTTCTCAAGCTGAGGCTTCAAATCGCTGCAGTAATACAACTGCAAAAGATTATAGTGATGCTACTGTGTTAAAATTTTTGTGCACAATTTTAAAAAATGCATTAAAATTGATTTGGGGGTGCAGGTATGTGCACAAAAAAGTTACATACAATGAGGGGTAGCCATGGGTGACCCCTCTAATGTGCTGCTGGAGGACTTTGAAGGGATTGCGCATAACTATCAGATGGGGTCTTACAAAGCCTGCTTTGACAGCTGGCTTTTGTGATCTCCTTTCAAATGTTTAAAAGGAAATAGCAGCTCACCACAGCAGGAATAGGAAGAAAGACTTCTTCCCAAGGTATCCCTTGGGACACTTGCAGGAGGACTGAGTGGGGAGGAGGGGACCAAAAACTCGTGTTGAGCTTCAGCATGGTTTGTTCGTGTGACACCCAGTCCACTGTAGCTCTTTGCCAGGATTGGTTCATGTGCCAAACAGTTTAAGGCAAAAGCAACACACCATATTTAACTTAACTAACAGTGGCTTAGCCTTCTGGGTGAGCACAGCTACTCAGTTACCAACTAGTACATCCAAATCTGCTTGCTGCCTACCCATGACCTACGGCACACTCCTCCAGCCTGTTATAAATGCTTTTTTAAATGGCAGGTGTTCCATCATTGCTGACCTCTGTCTTATTTGCCTGCGGTACTGGCAGGTGCAAGTAATCAGCAATATCTCTTTCCGCTTCCTGAAGTTCTGCATGTCCATGTTTTGTATATAGTCATTTAAAAAGGATGATGTCAAATACCTTCACTCTGTATGCATCTGCCTGCATCCTTTGAAGCAGCCATAGTCTTGGTGTCTTGGGGGCAGGACATTAAGTGAATTGGAAGTTGGAAGGTTCCTGGACCCTCTGTAGGTGCAATACAGGTATTTGCTATGTGCAGCCTCCCCAAGCTACTTCTTTCAAAAGTTCCAGCTTTCTACTTAGCAGCAATACTGCTGATTGCTGTTTTCATGACTTGCTAAGTCCAATTGTTATTCAAGCAAGCATCATGATTGTTCAGGTGTTTGTAACTACCAGCTAGGCTTGGGCGTGTGGGAGCGCATAATGGGGGTTTGAGGGGTCTGAACACTTGAGATGTGCTGTCAGTGCATTACATGGCTTTTTAAGTATAGCTGCAAATTATGGGTTAGTTTACCTAACTGATAGAGTCCCTTAACGACTAATTGTAGGTTATCTATTTTAATGGTTTAACCCACGAATCACCTACTGACCTAGTTTGTATGACATGCTGGACTTGCTAGGGATGGTTTAACCTGTACTAGACCATGGTACTTGCTGGATGCCATTTTGAAAATGCAATGGCAACTTGGGGGTTGCTTTGTCATAGGAACCCTGTCACCAGGAGTGCTTTGAGGGTTCAGCAATGCTTGCAGGACCCTTTGCTCCTTGTAGGAT
Organism: Varanus salvator macromaculatus; assembly: GCA_023646645.1. NCBI lineage: Eukaryota > Metazoa > Chordata > Lepidosauria > Squamata > Varanidae > Varanus > Varanus salvator. Next base: position 22,709,174 of record JAIXND010000621.1, on the reverse strand, counting down.
TATGCAAAGGCTGTTTAACTCTCGAAGAATCTTTGCTGGCTGCAGTTGCATGTTCAAAATGGCATGGCTTATTCTGGGTTAAGCAACTCACAATGAGCCCAGTGTGTTGTGCAAACTGTTTCATAGTGTATGGGTTTGGACATTGCATAGCAACCCCCAGTCAGCCCAATTAGGAGTTAAATAGCAGAATTCAGAATAGCAATGGAACATACACAGCATGTGCTGCTTTAAATCAGGAAATACTTAACTCATTATTTGCTGCCATTATGTGTAAACCGGATCACTGGGTTCATGATACATTTTGAACACGACTGACCTTTCTGTTTGATGTTTCCTGCTTTTCCACTGTAGCAATAAAATAGAGTCATACTTGAAAATGGGTGCTGCGTCCAGACAGTTAATCAAATTTGCATGCTTTGTCAGTGGAAATTAATAAATGCAATAAACCCATCTGCTTTATTCCTAAGATTCGCAAACCAAGGCCGCAGAGAGAGCGTGCACAGTGGGACATTGGCATTGCCCATGCTGAGAAAGCATTGAAAATGACCCGGGAAGAGAGGATAGAACAGTACACCTTCATTTATGTTGATAAAGAGCCAGAAGAGGCTTTGTCAAAAGCCAAGAGGACTGCCACGCCTAAGACAGAGGCTAAAAAGAACCGTAGATCTAAACCATCACCGAGCCCTCAGTCAGAACAGACCAATGAGGTTTTGGCAACATCCTCTCCATCTAATACTGAGGTGCGGAGACATAGTCAGAGGAGGCAGTCCAGTGTGGAAGAAGAGCCACCTCCTGTGAAAATAGCATGGAAAACTGCCGCAGCCAGAAAATCTTTACCCGCATCGATAACCATGCACCAGGGGACTTTGGACCTTCAGAAATGTAATATGTCTCCAGTTGTTAAAATTGAACAAGTTTTTGCTCTCCAGAATGCCGCCGGGAATGGAAAATTCATTGATCAGTTTGTTTACTCTACCAAGGTAAAGGCATTTATTTTTCCCGTAAAGAGCATAAGCAGAGAATGAATTGCAAGATGTACTGTGTGTGTCTGCTCGTGGGTTCAATGAGATTAGCTCCCAGGGATGCATGTAGGATTGCAGTTTTAATTTTTATGTTCACCTATGTTTTGGAACATCACCTTTGCAAGCTGTCTTAAATTGGGGGTGATTTTTTTTTCATCTATAAAATGTCAGGGGTTATGTACACCTATCCCTTACTCACCAAACTGGCTTTCTGCACTGACATAAAATGTGAAATTACGTGCAATGTCTGAGCTAATGGATGACATCTAGAGCATCAAACAGGTGACCTCCCAGATGGAGCTGTAGCTCTTTGTAAGAATGCAGAGTTCTCTTCTCGGGGGCAAATGTATGTTTTCGAAGCAACAGAGAGTGGCCAGCTTAAAAATATAATCGATCAAACAGTCAATAAGCTGCTAAAACACTGGCAGCAGCAAAAAGCAACCCATACTTACTGTCTCTGGCATACAAGGAATCTAACCCTGTCCTTCCTAGTTTCAAGACAGTAATTTGCAAAGTCAATTCAATTAGTTTTTCTTACTCCTTGTTTGTCATTAAAATATTATTTTAAACCAAAGCAAACACTTGTGGCTTTGCTTTGTAAGTAACCAGAAGAGGTCCACAAACTTTAATTGAGCTCAACAGCTAGTTAAAAATACTGTGTTCATCTCTCCAATTTGGGGAAAGACAGAGTCTTATTCCAGGTAATCTGAATTTGCCTTCCCAAAAGAAAAGATTAGCTCACCGGTGGGTTAGCCAGTGGGGGTGTATTTGTGAATGCTGGATAACTAGAAAGAGAAAGGAAATATTGAAGTAATTGACTTTGCTTTAGTTCTTTGGACTTCAATCGGGCTTTGGTGAACAGTAACCCATTTCAGAAGTCTTGAGTTCAAATCATTCAAACCATGGTTTTGGAGGCTAAGGACCATGCTTTGGGTTTTCATATTTGTTGTTAGTTGTGAAGTCGTGTCCGACCCATCATGACCCCATGGACAACATTCCTCCAGGCCTTCCTGTCCTCCATCATCTCCTGGAGTCCAGCCAAGTTCACACCAACTGCTTCAGTGACCCCATCTAGCCACCTCATCCTCTGCCGTCCCCTTCTTCTTCTGCCATCTATTGTTCCCAGCATTAGGCTCTTCCTCAGTGAGTCCTTCCTTCTCATTAGGTGGCCAAAGTATTTGAGTTTCATCTTCAGTATCTGGCCTTCTAAAGAGCAGTCAGGGTTGATCTCCTCTAGGACTGACCGGTTTGATTGCCTTGCGGTCCAAGGGACTCGCAGGAGTCTCCTCCAGCACCACAATGCAAAGGCCTCAATCCTTTTGCGCTCAGCCTCCCTTATGGTCCAGCTTTCACAGCCATACATTGCAACAGGGAAAACCATAGCCTTGACTATATGCACTTTTGTTGGCAGGGTGATGTCCCTGCTTTTTAGTATGCTGTCTAGATTTGCCATCGCTTTCCTCCCCAGGAACAAGCGTCTTTTAATTTCTTGGCTGCAGTCCCCATCTGCAGTGATCTTGCAGCCCAGGAAAATAAAATCTGTCACTACCTCCATTTCTTCCCCATCTCTTTGCCAGGAAGTGAGAGGACTGGATGCCATGATCTTAGTTTTCTTAATGTTGAGTTTCAAGCCAACTTTTGTGCTCTCCTCCTTCACCCGCATCAAGAGGCTCTTTAGTTCCTCTTCACTTTCTGCCATGAGAGTGGTATCATCTGCATATCTGAGGTTGTTGATATTTCTCCCAGCAATCTTGATTCCAACTGGTGATTCATCTAGCCCTGCCTTTCTCATGATGTGCTCTGCATATAAGTTAAATGGGTACAGCGACAGTATACAGCCTTGCCAAACTCCTTTCTCAATTTGAACCAATCAGTGGTTCCGTGTCCAGTTCTCACTGTTGCTTTTAGACCCGCATATTGGTTTCTCAAGAGACAAATAAGATGGTCTGGTACTCCCATCTCTTTAAGAACTTGCCAAAATTTGTTGTGATCCACACAATCAAAGGCTTTAGCATAGTCAATGAAGCAGAAGTAGATGTTTTTCTGGAACTCCCTAGCTTTCTCCATGATCGAGCATATGTTGGCAATTTGATCTCTAGTTCCTCTCCCTCTTCGAAATCCATATATAATTTCATTTTTTCCTAATAATAGCTTGCCATGGTAGCTGAAAAGGCAAACAGTAATTAGCACTTTTTAAGCCCACTTCAGACCTTTTTTTTTTTTTTTTAATCATGGTTTGGAAGCAATGAGTTAATTTGGACACCACAGTAAACTTTGATTAGAGAAGACCAGAAACTGGAGGATAAGCATGTACTTGAGAGGAATGGAGGGAAGTAGGGAGTGCATAAGGCTATGGTACATTCCTGAGCTTTCAAACCTGACTTTGGAAGAGCAGGATTGTAAGAACTGAGCAAGGCCATTTTGGCAAAATTGTGGATGACCCCTTTGCTTTTAAAAGCTATTATTTGCAATTCAGTTTCAGTGGCGAACACATGAAGAATAAATACTGCATGGGGCTTTCTCACTGAGCGTTTCTTGTGTTAAATGCTGCTTTGTGAGAAAAACAGTGTCACATTTTGGAATAGTGATAGTCATTACTTTGGCATGCACTCTTCATTGCTACCCTGCCTTTGTTCAAAGGACAAACAGAGGAGGCCTTTCATCATTTTTTGCATATGAGTTTCCCAGAGACACCTGGTGAAAATACCCCCACTGTATTGCACCAGATAAACATATTTCTAAACCTCGAAGGAATTTTTAACTTACCTAGTTCTCACAAGTAATATATGCAAAAGTAAAGGTGCGTCTTTGCTGTACCACTTCCAAGCCTTGACATGCCTCCCACTCTCTTCTTCTGCAATCATGTTAATTTTGAGAAGCAATGGACTGAGCTAGAATCTGTAGTTTTCTGTAATCAGGGAGGGTGTGTGTGTGAGCGAGAGAGAGAGAGAGATTTGGAGGAGCATGTAATTATGTGGTCTGAAGTGAGGCAGCTAGGCACCTCACCTCCTGCTTTGTGAGACTGTGGGCATGAGTAATCTTAGAAGGGAAGGTGTTTGGGGTAAAGTGATTAAAATGCATCTGCAGTTGGTGATTCTGTAACATCCTGAAATGGATGGTGGAAATTGAGTGCAGAAAGAATAGGAATGCTCTGCATGTTGGCAGAGCAGGTTGCCTCTCAGACACACACACACACACACACACTTGCGCACACACAAATTGAACATTTACATGCTTTTTAATAGATAAAGTAAATGAACCAGAAACCCTTGCCAGCAATCACTGACTTGATCTTTGTTATTTGTAACAGGGTTTAGGAAACAAACCAGAAATAATCATCAAGGGGCACGACAAACTCACGTCCGTCTCAAACCAACGAAACGAGCGAGCATCCTCCCAGAGTGCACCCTCTCCTGAATCCTCTTCTGGGTTGGCAAGTAGGTAAAGTTTGCGACTCCTGGGTTAAGTCAAAATATATCAGCTCTGCTCTGAGGGCACCCCTTGGGGAAGTCTTGAGAGTTCAGTAGCCAGAACTGTAGCTTGACTATGTCAGATGCAGCACCATGGTGGAAAAATTATTGTGCATTAGTGAGTTTTCAGACCCCTCTGCTGCAGCTGTTTAAGCAGTATAATTGCCATTCAGGCCACCAGTTCTTAAACTGACTAAACACAAGTTTTTACAGTTCTTTGATTTGCGTAATTTATGTTCGTACTTCCTCCAAGATCCTAGAGCGGCATACATGAGGCCATCCCAGTTTTATCCTTGTAGCAACCCTGTAAGATCGCGAGGGTTCCAGCGGAATTGCCATATAAAGCTCTTGGAGAGAAAAGTCATAGGACAACTTAAACAGGAACTGATTCATTATGGCATAAAATTTTGTGCAAGCTACCTCTGATAAAATGTATTCTAGCCCGCAAAAGCTTATGCCATAACAAACTGCACTCTTGTGAAACATTATAAGATGCTGTCATAAGTACAGGTTAGGTGACAAGTGGCTGGAGAGCAGCACTTGTGAAAGGGACCTCGGGGTGCTGGTTGACCGCAGGCTGAACATGAGTCAGCAGTGTGATGCGGTGGTCAAGAGGGCGAATGCCACCCTTGGCTGCATAGCCAGAAGTGTGGCTTCTAGATCAAGAGCGGTATTACTACCACTCTACACGACTCTGGTGCGCCCGCAACTGGAGTATTGTGTTCAGTTTTGGGCCCCTCATTACAGAAAGGATATAGCCAGGTTGGAGTCAGTGCAGTGTAGGGCCACAAGGATGGTGGCTGGTTTGCAGGGGATGCCGTATGAGGCAAGACTGAGGGAACTGGGTCTCTTCAGCTTGGAGAAGAGGAGACTCAGAGGGGATATGTTGGCAACATACAGGTATGTGAGGGGCTGTCACATGGAGATGGGGAGAGGCCTGTTCTCCCCTGCAGAGGAAGGCAGGACGCGCTCCAATGGAGCAAAGCTCAGGGAGCCAAGGTTCAATTTGGATGCCAGGAAGCACTTCCTGACAGTTAGGACCCCGAGGGCGTGGAATGGGCTTCCACGGGAGGTCGTTGAGGCCCCATCGGTGAGGGTGTTCAAAGACAGGATGGACATGCACATGGTGGGCATGTCGTGAGCGGAGCCGGCTGGTGCCGGAGGTCAGACTAGATGGCTCAGGAGGCCCCTTCTGACTCGCGCTGTTTCTGTGTTTCTATGCTATGCTTTTGAGGCACTGTGCATGAAGAGTCCATCAAAAACTATACCAAAGGAGCACACCAGTGGCAGTCATGCAAAAGTGCCACATGGGTGAGCAAGAGCAGCAATGGAGTTTTGTTTTGTTTTGTTTTGGCTGCTTTTGCTGAGCAGCTTGACACTCCACGAGTTCAAGGCGGGTTGTCAAGGTGGGGAAAAACAAGCCACCCTGTAGGAAATGATCCAAGTTTGCACGATACAACTGCTTATCATGGCTAGTTAGCCACAATGGGCTGTCACGATACAATTGCTGCCAATTGCTGCCTGCTTGGGCTTTTGCTGGAGCAGATGACGCTGGCAGTAGTCCAGGCAAGCTCAGCAAAAGGTCCTCATTGCTCATGCCAGGCAGCTCACTCACACTTCCTCAGGCTGTAATGGGCTCAGACACCTGGGTTTGGTTGACACGACAACCCAGCATTGGCTCAGCAACCCAGAAAAGAACCCATTGTTTATCAGAGTGGCTTGTTTGAGAAAAACAGTCCTGTGGGAAATGGTCCGGGTTTGCATGACATGACAACACATTCGGAATAGTTATCCAAAATGGACCGTTACATTGTACAAACTTGGCATTTCACAGCCCAGCATACATTAGCAGAAACAAGAGAATTTTTGGCACCTTTTCAAAACTAACAAACCATTGTCGTTTCAATACTTCATCTTTTGGAGGAATTTCTGTGGAATCACCATAAAAAGCAATTGGTATTTAGAGGTTAGTATATCCTGGTTTAAATAGTAGTCCCCAGGGTTTTGTTTGTTTTACTTGTTTTTTAAGTAGTACTTCCACAGATGGAAAAGCTAATATTCTATGGTAAACAAGAATGAGGATTTTGGTTGCATGTCCCCATCTTAATCTGGGGAAGAAACTGTAGCAGATGTTTTAAGTTTTAAGAAATGCCTCAGGTTTGGTAGAGGCAAATGCAGTTTGGAAGGCTCTGGGGGCAGTTATAAGGAGCTGCCTTACATGCAATCAGATCACCGGCCAGGTTTCCCCAGGATACTAAAGCTCTGAGTCGAACAGAGAACGAACTCTATCCCCTCCCCTTCAGGGTGGTTTAACTGGAAGTGCTGGGGATTTGAACCCATGGGGTTATACACATGCGCTTGCAGTTCCCTGCTGCTGGCCTGTGCTTCCTCCCTGGGGGAGATAGCTTTCCGTGCTCCCACATGCCTCTGCACATCCAGACGAAGGAGGAAACAGAGTAACAAATGGGCTGATGGAAGAATCACACACAAGCTGACCTTTAACTAATGGAAGAACCCCCTCAAACCCCCTCCTACGCAGGCTCAAATGTGCTCGTGTGTTTAATGTCACATCCTAAGCATTTGTTGACAAGCCACATCTGATTTGTATCTGGTATTTTAGATGAGCAAGGCTTGAAGGCTGAATAAGTCTTATCAGTTGCCGCCCATGTGACCCAGCATCTACTCTAAGATGAGTGGGCAGTGTGCAGCTGTCTTCTCACACAGTTTGTGGTTATTTTAGTTTGGCTTGTGCAAGGGAAGATGCTGCCAATAACTTGTGTGTTTCCTGGGTGACCCAGCAGCATTGTGGGGAAAGGAGTCCCTTGATACATTCTTTTGGGGTCACAGTCCTGCCACAAGTTTATATTGCAGCGATGTTCGCCTGCCATTCCTTCCCAAGATGCCTCGTTTTCCCTACTTGTCACCATTCAGTGGTCCAGACATTGGGTGATCTCATCGCTGCGCAGTAGAAAGCAGGTTCTTTTAGAAGAAAGACTCACTGGGGGCTGGTCTAAGAGGCACCTCCCACTTCCTCCCTAGAGCCAGTCTTTCTCCTGCCTCCACAGCAAATGGCAGGGACCACTGACTGATGAACAAATAGAAGAATTCACAGGTAAGAAAATGCCCCTTTTCCATTTGTGCGTCTTTCAGAAATGCCGAATAACAGGGCTCCGCCCTGAATTCTTATTTTCATTGTAAAGGTGCATTCACATTACATGTGAGGTAAGGTGTTATCTCTAAGTTTGTTCACCATGCCATTCTTATGGATCTTGGGAAGAATGGGGCACAGAATTTTTGGGCTTTGAAGTCTAGGGTATCTCATTCTAGAAATGAAGTGCCGACAGGAAGCTTCTGTGGAACCTGTCAATCTCAGCCTTGTGGCATGGCTGGGAGGTTGCTGTAGAGCTATTCTACATTTGCTCTTGCCTAATCCAGAGCCTTATAAGTAGAGGATGCAGGATTGTTGACCCCTTTTGGGGAGTTCGGTCTCATAATATTTCCACTTGCTTGCGGTGAGTGGAATCAGGCCCGAAAGTGAGTGGAGCAGCCCTTTTCTTTCACACTCTGCCAATCTCCTTTCTCTCTTTACATCTTCCTTTCCATGCAGCAGGTTGCCAGGTAAGGGATAGGTAATTCCTGCACAGAGTCTAGATCAATTGCAGTTCAGAAATTAGTCTGAAGACCATGTAAAATGAGACTTTCCACTGCAGGTAGTCGTCCTCTGTCCTAAAAAGGCAAATTCTTGGAAATTAACATTCACAACATATTTGTGTCCTTGGTGCAGTTGGTAACCATTGAGATTTAAAAGTCACAGTTGATTTAAAAGGTTCTGAACATGAAAAGTCAACTCTTCCTAATAGTTTGAATTCTAGACTTCCCCTTTATCTTCATATTAAAGCTGGTCTTTTCCCGAACTCAGGACTCTCCCTGAAGCACTGATGTATTGCCTGCAGCCAGAACGCCAGCTGGCAGATTAAAGTCTATGCACTCAAAGAAGAATGTAGAGAAATCAGGACTTTGCTATTGAACGTCATCCCTCATTGAGGAAAGAGAGACAGAGAGAGACTCCTGTAATGGAAACCCTTCTCTTCCCTCAGGTTCTGTAGAAAAGAAGCATCAGAGAAGATCAATACGAACTCGCTCAGAGTCTGAGAAATCCACTGAAGTTGTGCCAAAGAAGAAGATCAAAAAGGAGCAGGTTGGCTTCCTCCATGTAGAGAGTTAAAATATACTGTATTCATATTTGTTGTGGCTTTTATATTGATGACTTTTTAATTTCTCCCGTCACCTCCACCCCAATTTTCCCCTTTGGGTTTGCTTTTGGACTCTCCCTCCTGAGAATATGCCCCCTCAGTAAACACTGCTGTTAACTGGCATCCCTTACAGCATCAGTCATGCTTTGGATAAATGGGAACATGGTGACACAAAAACGCCTCACAAAGCTGATACCTTTATTTTTCTGTTTCTGTTACAAGCAGAGTGATTTTATGTTTCAGTGTTTTCTCTGGAATTGCTATCAGCTTCCTTGTCGTCTTATCCTTGGTTTAGCTGCTGGTTTGTATTGAGGTTTTAGTTTGTTTGTTTGTTCTTTTTTTACAAAGTTAGATGGATTTGTTTGGTTACTCTTGAAAATGGACTAAGCATGATATTTCTTTAAAAGTAATAGCCTTTTATGTTGACAGTAAGCAGGAAAGAGCATCATTGTGGGTTAATTTTTGTCTTTCAAGTAGAATCAATGTGTACAGGGCATTTTTTTCCAATTATGCACCTCAGAAAGGTAAATAAAGCTTTTTTTTTTTTTTTAAAGAAAACAGTCAGTTCCAAAGTGAAGAATAATAGGCGAGTTCCGAAAGCATGCCACCCATGTGCTCTGTGGACTATGCAGGTTTCAAGATGGTTATCAACACCATATTTTTTTTCCTTTCAGTATGCTCTAATTTTAAATTTAAAGGGAATTCACCTTAAAAATAGACCCTGTGTAAGAAACATTCCCTCACACAGTTCTTTCAAGAGCCAAGTCATATTAGAAAAGTTAGGCTTCTGAAAATTCAGATGACAATTCTTTTAAACCTGAAGCATGTTGCACAAGAGTTTTTTGGTTAGATAAGAGGCTTAAAGCACATCTTCTATTTAAAGATGTTAAAATCACTGCTAGTTTTGCTTTGCTCCCTTGTACAGTCCTTTTCTGGTGGGAACTCCAAAATGATGGAGTTAAAAGAATATGACTTCAGCACAACACTTTTTATCAGATTAAGTATTGAATACTTGCAAACAGCACAGATATATATAGATATATCTGTTTGTACACATGCACGAACACACACACACACACACACACAACACATGCATATATAAACCTGTTGGAATCAACTGTTGAAATCTCCCTTTTTAAAGATAAACTTGTAGTAATTTATATATTTTTAATTAACCACGGTACAAGATTCTCATGTCATCATTCCCCAGGTAGCCTTGCTCGCTTTATACTATGTAGCTAATTAAGACAACATAGTATATTATACTGGTGTTTTTTAGGAAAAGCATATGGTAGGAAAGGTTAAAGGTCGGAGATGCACTGTATTGCCTGAGCTTGGATATGTTATATGTTCAGAAAGGCGTACTGATATTTTAGGATTCTACAACCATTCTTGTTTCCCAGAGTCAAGCTTTGTTGCAGTGAATTTCCAAATTTTATTCTGCATCCTTTCGGTTTTAAAATTTATAACTGGAACTTTAATTACAAATGAGAGACACAATGTTAATTCTGTTGCAGTGAGTGGTAGCAAAATACACGTGATTGTCTAGATTTTATATTTTGTATTATCAATTGTATCCTATACAAATCCTTCTATTGTATGTTTTTATCCATTGTACAATGAAATAAAATATTTTTAAAAAATTTATAGAATAATCCTTAATAAATACTTGAGACGTGTTTCTTACATGCATATGTAACCACACTGTGGAGAATTTGATTTTTCAAATTATGGTTTTTAGCCTAAAAGCAAGATCTTAGCAAAGAAGCTGCTTGCAACTACCAAATTCACAACTTTGGGTGTACGCTGGCAGAAAGTCGCCGTCCAATGTAGGATCCAAAACACTGATCGCAAGGGCCACGACGTACTTTCGCAAGGTCACCAACTTGTCTACCTAAACGCTATGTTGGCATTGTTTCCAGCTGCACAGAGGCCTGCAACGGGTTTTCTCTCCTTCATACCTTTGCAGCCCTCCGTGCAGAGGAACAGCTGCGGTTCAACCACTTACTGGGTGGAGGTGCCTTTTTAAAATGGGGCAGCAAGTTAAGTGTCACACAGAACTTGAATGCTCTGCTTCTCTCCTTTTCTTAGCTATTGTGAGGTTTTTCTGTAGCTCAGGGCTGTTTCTTGGACCAGAGATAGCGTTATTGCGTCACTTGGTACACAAAACGAATGACTTGCAGTAACACGGACCTGCCTTGTCACCTCATTCAGAGAAGGCAGCCTCAATTAGATCCATAAGAGGTGAATCCAAAGTACCTTTCTGGGGTGGGGGTGGGGGTGGAGGATGGCTGGACTGACAAGACGAGTTTCCTGTATGCTAATTGCTCACATTGAAATTTCATTTCCTCTTTTGTACTAGGGACAAGGAAATTTCTCTATTAACTACTCGTTTCCTGTCCAAACAGGTAGAAACAGTTCCACAGGCAGCAGTGAAGACTGGATTACAGAAAGGTGAGTGTAGTTGCAAGTTTCTTGGTGTACAGCCTATTCATTTTTCTTCATCTGTATCATTTGCGTTATGTAAGTACAAAATAGCTTCATGTTCTTGTCGATTCTCTAGCCCTGTAGCTAACCACTGGTCAGATAGACTCTGCAGTGTACACACACCAGTACAGTGTAGAGTTGTCGCTGTCCTCATCATTCACCTTTCCGCCATGGCTGCTTTAGAAATAAGTGCATCAATTACTGGAAAATAGGGCAGTCCTTCACAGATTGGTCCTTACATTTTAAGTCCCCTACATGTAACAAAGACCCAAATGAGTTTGCTTGCCTGTTGGCTTATCTGCTTTCTGCCAATCAGAGAACAGGGTCTCTGGGCATGTGGCCAACAGGATGCTTTCAAAGTTCATTAGAAAGGCTTGCTAAGAAAAATGTTGAACTCCTAGTATAGTAATTAATACAGTGGGCCATGGTGTCTCCTATGGGATGAGTTGGCTGTTGATAGGGATCAAAATAAACTCGTTTCATATGCCACGGGAAACATTGGTTTTGTGTTTCTTGAACATTAGTCTTCCATGGCATGTGTCAGACTGCTTTTATAAATAGGAAGGTTTCCTAAGCGATTGTGACCTTTTCAGTGGAAAGGATGCTAGTGCTTGGGAGTCATGTTGAAAGTACTGTTTGGGTTCTGGCCTCCTGAGGTTAACCGATGTAAACCAGCTGTGGTGGGAAAGGCAGGGAAGAGACTGTGAAACAGTCTCATCAGTGAAACCTTGCATGCCCTCCAAAGTGCTGTGATGACATGTTCAGGTCTATGTACAGAAGGATGTTAAAATGCAAGTAGGTTTAATAAGGTGTGTTGGACGCTAATCCCCTTTTGTATAAAACCCACAAGACATGGATTCTGTTATAGAACATTTTACATAGATGTACTTTGTTATATCCTTTTAAAATTTTGCTATGCTTATAATCAGCCTTGGAAAGAGTTTATTTTGTAAAACAGGGTATAAATGAATAAAATGAAATGCTGTGTATCAGTCAATAACTGGTATTTTTCTAACCGGAAAAGAATACCCTTCAGAACAGTAGATCAGAATATTCCTATAAAGAATAGGAAATATTGCAATTTTTAAAAAATTGTAAAGCAAGTGTGGAGTCATGCCGATTCCTTCTTTGCATCCCTCCCCATGTCCCCCTCTGATTTAATTTCTTCTTTAATGGTTAATAGGTTTGAGAGATCTTTAAGATTAATTCCAGTATGTTGTGTTAAGGTGCCAGTGAGATTTCAGATTCTTGTAAGCCTCTAAAGAAAAGAAGTCGTGCTTCAACAGACGTTGAGCTGACCAGCTCTGCCTACAGAGATACATCTGACTCTGACTCAAGAGGATTGAATGATCTACAGGTAAATGCGTCTTGCTCCTTCCTATGCAGGGTTCCCAACCTGTTTGAGGTCAGTGGGTGCATTAAGATGTTGGCAATGCTGTCAGTGTTCCCCAAGAAGTGTTTGGTTTGGGGGTGAAGGTCTGTCCTTTCACAGAATGGCCATCAAAATGGGCAGTTGCAAAATACCTGCTTTTCAGAAGGCAAACTGGTATGGTTCAGAAACAAGCAATTTGGCCAAAAAGCTGAGTACAAAGCAGATTTAGGGTCCGAGCTCAGAATGCTAAACTGCATATTTGCCCCCATCCCCTCTAACCATCTAGGATACTCATCACCACCCTTTCCAGGGCACATGTCACTCCCAGCTTACCCTTTCCTCCCCCAAGAAAGCTTCAAAATAAAGTGCTGGCTGTAGCCACTCACCATTTTTCAAAAATAAGAATACCCCTGGGGCTCACATGGGAGCTAGACATATTCCTGGAAAGAAAGATTGTGCCAGAGGCCATAGTTTCACTTTGCATCATACCAAGCTCTCTTTAAAAAAGGAATTAAAAAGTGCTAAAATCAGGAAGATCATGGGGCTTGACTGGCATCAAGGTTCACAGGTACCATGTCCAGGCTGCAACTTGAAATGGTCTAATTAAGTGATGCTCATCAACGTGACAAAATTGTTACTTGGTATGACTGTCAGAACAGTGAAGGCACAGCATACATTGAAGGGAAAGGAAGTGAGCATTAAGGGCTTTTCAAAGGTGTGAAATACTTTCTGGCTGTACAAGTCAGCTTCCTCAGAGTTCAGCTAACCCTTTAAAATAGTAGGCCTCTAGCAGTTGTGGCTGTAGAAATGTTCTTGAAGTGTGGACAAGATTTGGTGAAAAAATCCAGAAGAGTTCCTGAATAAGAATTCCTGGGTTAAAGACTGGGGCATGAATGCTCAGTGGAGTTTCTGATCCCCATTCCAACTAGCAGGATAAGTGATGTAAAGTAAGAGGCAGCTTGGCACCAGCTGCGCATCCCAGAATTCAGCACATCAGAGAATTTGAGTCACTTAGGTGCATGTCCCTTTTTCTTAGCGCAAGCGATGGGATATTTTCCTTTTGCCCATTACACAGATTTTTATATTATCATTATGATTATCGCAACATTGCTTTTTATATCCTGCCCTTGTTTCTCTTGCAAGGAAGCCAAGGCAATGTACACAACTCCTTTTTATCCTCACAACAATTACCCTGTGAGGGAAGTTAGGCTGAGAGTCTGTGACTGGCCCAAAGTCACCCAGTGAGCTTCGTGGCTGAGCAGGGAGTAGAACCTGAACCTCCCAGGTCTCCAGTCCACCACTCCAAGCACCAGATCAGGTCTTTATATATGGACATCAATATCTATCTGGAAGTTTCAGAACAATCATTTCTGGGTTGACTCAAAGTGAGAGCCAGAAGATGCAGTGGAAGAGTCAATGTACACTATATGATTAAGATTTTCTCTTTCAATCTGTGGTATGCACTTAGAATAAATGAGTAATAAAACAAAATTAATAATAATAGCAGTAATACCCCATCTGAAGAGTTGCCTGGATGAATGCGGTTGTGGATTTCCTCTTTCAGGGTAGCTTTGGCAAGCAGTCTGACAGCCCCTCAGCAGCAGCAGATGCTGATGCGTCAGATGTACAGTCTGTGGACTCCAGCTTGTCTCGAAGAGGTTCTGGGACAAGCAAGAGAGACACTGTTTGTCAGGTGAGTGCCAAGTGTGCCTTGGTTGCAGTCCCCTCTAAGAACAAGCTTTATTTGAGAAAATGAGACTGACTTCTGAGAAAACCTGTGCAGGATTGCTCAGCACAGTTTTCAGATGAAACCTGCTTGCCCTGGCTCGATTAGCACTGTGGTGCATGGTTGTTTGAAAATCCCAGCAGGGCTTCAGGTTAATTAGCTAACACATTCAATCATTAAGGCATAGCTTCTTATTCTTTGTGGAAACTTTCTGCTGCTTTAAACTGCATATACTGTAACATACTTCCAAACAGTTTTCTTTGACTGTATGTCTTTGGCAAAATTGAGAGTTTGCTTTGTTGCTTGTTCCGGAAAAGCCTTTCCTAAGCTGTTGACCTCCTGTGCTGTTTATTGTTTCAGTATAACATAATTGTTATATTGAATTTATTCTTTAAAATATGTATATTTTATATTTTAACTATCTTAAAATGCAGTTTCATTTTTGACTGGTTGTGATCTGCCCAGAGAACATTCACTACTGGACAGATTAGAAATGCACTAAATAAGTAAAATATTTTGTTTGCAAACTATAGCAAGCAAATTGCACATAGGAAGCGGCTACTTTTCTTGTAGTACTGGCCAAACTGTAACTGGAATTAATTAATTCCCATGTGCTTGAAGGTCTGGCAATTCAAGGGAGGGTTGCTTTATATTGATTTTAGATGTTTTCCTTATTACTATTATTCAAATGTGACTACCTTTCTATTGTGCTGAGCATTTTGCATTTCATCCCGGTAGCTTGTTTACTTTTGTAACTAACTACCAGCTCTTTAAAATAAAGCAAAGGTCAGTCTCCGAGTCTCAAGGGATCCAGAAAGCTGAGATTATTGGGGATTCATCATGTTGAGTACAGCTGTGATTTTTGAATAAAGGGTGGGGTCCACATACACCATAGAATTTAGCCCAGCATATTAAAATACACAGTTCTCTCTCTATATGCTCCGTCATGGCTATTCTGATAAAGTTGCTTCAAAAGTAACAATGCTGCAACAAACTAAGGGCTATGTGAGAGATGTTGGATCTTCGCATAATCCTTGGCAGCTGAGTTTGCATACTCCAGAGTGGGATTGTGTACTCGGAGTGTGCCTTAATTTCCTGTGGTTGATCAACCGCCGATGAGCCTGCCATGTTGTGCGATGAAGGTCACCCTCATTTAGCTGATGCTGAATTACCTCTAGCTGTTGGTTTGAGGTGAACCGGCTCATTCTAAGAGGAAGCAATGAGGAAATAAAGTATAATATGAACACTGTGAGTAATATTCACCTCACATAGCAAATCCCAACCCTGGAGACACCCCATCTCTTTAAAGACCTTAGTTTCAAGGGAATTTGGGGACTGGATGTATTAATATTACTGTTTATCCTAGTCATAGAACACATTCATGTTTCTGGCAGTTCATATGTAGGCCCCACAGAGTTTGATTGAGGCTACTCTCAGGCAAGGGGGTCTTGGAGTGCGGCTGGCAAATCATGGATAAAGGGATTGGAACAGTAAATTGCAGAGAGATTCAAAATTGGAATCAGAGGAGCCTCCAAATGACAGCGAGGAGGAAATGGGAGGGCTGTGAATACCCCTGGAATGGGTAGCATTTACTGTATTTTTTGCTCTATAAGACGCACTTCCCCCCCCCCCCCACAAAGTAAGGGGAAATGTCTGTGCGTCTTATAGAGCGAATATGTGTGTGCAGTAAGTCTGTCAGACGTGCAGCCCATGGGGAAGTGACGGGGAATGTGCCTGTGATGATGTGCCCATTTGATTCAGAATATTTTTTTTCTTGCTTTCCTCCTCTAAAAACTAGGTGCGTCTTATGGTCAGGTGCGTCTTATAGAGCGAAAAATACGGTAATACATTACCTAGTATTAGGGAGAAAACACAAAGCAATGAAAGAGAAATGGAGGCGGTTTGCATTGAGAGGAGAAATAGGGAGTGAGGAGCAGGGGAAGGAGGCACTCTAGAAGAGCAGGCGGTTGTAGCAGAAGTCAAGGCTTGTTGATAGAAACATGCTGTGTCTTGCCTCAGTAATTATTTTGGAAAGGCTGCAGTAGATGCTGACTCTGAACTTCTGAGCTTATCTGTAGGGTTGGTTTGGGGTGAGCATTTGTTAATCTCCTGGTATTGAGGCTATCAGGTGTCACCAGGCACTTTGTTGTCCCCAGTGCTATTTAACTTCTGTATGAAAACAGGATGATTTTATGCAAGGTCAATTGGTCTGCTTACAACAGGCAGCTTTATGTCTCTCTCAGGCCTTGCAAACCTTGGAATAGGCACCTGGATACAACAGCGGACTGAGTGAGGATCCAGAAATTGAGTCTGGACCCTGGCAAGTTGGAGGTTCTGTGGGTGGAGGATTACAGGCACATAGTCTGGTGGCGTTCCTTGATTCAGCATCTTCACTGGAGGCAGAAGTGACTTTTACCAGGTTCATCTCTTAAGGCAGTTACTGCCATTCCAGGGCAGGGGTACTTTGACCCATTGTGGTCCATGCATTGGTAACCTCAGACTTGGAATATTGCAGCGTGCTGTGTGTGGGGCTGCCCTGGGACTCGGCGCAGAAACTGGAGTTGGTACAGAATGCATTGCCGGGTTGGCAATGGGAGTAGCTAGTTGCTAACGAACTGTATCCGTGCTGATGGAGATGCACTGGCTGTCTATGTTCTGCCGGGTCAGGTTTCATGTTTTGGGACTTGCTTATAAAGCTGGAAGGAGCTCCGAAGCAGGAAGGTTAAGGGATTGCCTGATCCCTGCCAGCTTGCGCCTATGCTGTGCTCCTCAGGGGATACCCTTCTCATGGTGCCTTTTGGAGGTAAGGCACATGTTGGCTTGCAATAGGGCTTTTAGCATCATAACATCCACGCTCTAGAACTCCCGATCAGGTGCCAGCCCACCTAAGTTTTGGCTGTGTACCAGAGGCCTGTTTGTTCCCAAAATGGGAATCTTCTTCTTTTGTGCTATTGATTCCCCTAAGTTCTGTTCTTTTATGCTGTAGATTAATTAGGAGTGTCTTTTAATATAAATATGAAGTTCATGAATATTGGTAAATAAACCATGTTAATTAGGTTTGTGCCATAGTTATACATTTTGCACTAAATCAGTTTGGATATATTACCAGCCACTGGCTTTGTACTCTCAACAACTGAAGCCAATTAGAATTCCTATTTTACCCATAAACTTAAGTGAAAAGAATGGAGAAAACACTCTTTTAACCATTCTATTTGCGAATACAGTGGCTCACGAATTTAATCCATTCCAGGACTCTGGTTGTGACCCAAATTGGTCGTGACCCAAGTCAAATTTCCCCATAAGGTTCAATGTAAATAAGGTTAATCTGTTCTGTAATTGCCCCCCCCCCCCGCAAAAATTTGAAACAAAGTAACAAAGAACAATGAAGTAATAAAGTACAGTACAGTAGAGAACACTAACTGGTGGGGTGGGGGGAGGTTGTTGTTTGGAGGGAGAGTCCAAAGCATAATTGTGCAATAGCGATCCTGCTCTGGGGGTGGGGGGAGACAGGCACGATTGCGGGCACGCTCGTGCAGGGGAGGCAGATGGGCGCAATCATGGTCGTCACCCAATGTGGAGTGTGCGAACTGAGGCAATTTTTCTCTGAAATTTCTGTTCGCAACCCAATTTGGTCATGAACTGAGGGGTTCGTGAGCCAAGCACCACTGTACCATGAATACTGCAAGGAGAGATCTGTGAAAGGCAAACTGGCCCACATTGACTTGGATCACATTCATGCAATGATAGGAATACAGCTTTCCTGGTGTCTGCAGGGTTTTGACAGAAATTATTGTATGGCACTTGAACTGTTTCCTCTTCACACCCATCATTATTGGCTCCTTATATATGCAGGGAAGGCTGCTCTATATACAGCAAAAATCTGTATATCTGGGATGGGGGCTTAACCCTGCTCTCTCTCCCTGCTGGCCCCAGCCAGTGGCAATCAAGCCTTTCGTGATTTGCACAGCTTTGTCTCTTCCTCTGCATGGCCCCATCTTGGATTGTGATTTCTTGATGTTTTCCAGCCAGTGGTACTTGCGTCTCTTGGGATACTGAGAATGGCTGTGCATTAGACAGTGGTGCAAGCGTGAAGTGTTCTTCTCTGATATCCGTTCCTTTCTTTTAAGATTTGTGAAAGCTCTGGTGAGTCGCTAGTGTCCTGTGAAGGCGAGTGCTACAGGGTCTTCCATACAGAATGCCTGGGATTGAGCTCACAGCCCGACGGGAAGTTCATCTGCCTGGAGTGCAAAAATGGTAAATGAGCGGACGCTGTTCTGCCTTGGGAATTCTGTTGGCTGGAGAGCCAATATCTTGGGCAGTTTGGCCCAAGTGTTGCAAATTTCCTGTCTTCTTTACGTGCTTTCTCTCTTATTTGATGACAACAAATGCCACTTACCATATCAAATGACATGCCCAAGTTAAAATACATAATTGCTAATATAAGAACATATTAATTTAAAGTTGCAAGCAAAGCTTAAAAGCACGGCGTGTACTAAGATCAACTTGTTCAGGAAAGGCTGGTTTAAAGAGATGGGTTTTTAACAGAGGCTGAAAAATGAGTAAATTCTTTCCTAGTATCATTTTGGCTGGCCAGTTCCCATCTGACCACCATCCACGATCCTTCTCTTTGCACTGAGAACTAAACAAAGCGGCATTGATGGGTTGCCAGCTTCCTCAGCCTCAGAAAGCTGACAGGAATACACAATTGGTTTCTCTTCCTGTGCATATTTTCTGAGCAAGTCTCCTGTGACCTCAGACCACTACTATCTATCACTATTGCTTTGGTCTGGACACTGTGTTTTAGGTTCAGCCTGATCCTCTTTGTTTTTCTGTTCTTAAGGACAACATCCATGCTTTTCCTGCAAGCTACCTGGCAAAGATGTGAAACGCTGCTCTGTCAATGCATGTGGCAAATTTTATCACGAGTCCTGCGTCCGCAAGTTTGCTACAGCTGTATTTGAGTCCCGCGGATTCCGGTGCCCACAGCACTGCTGTACCGCCTGCTCTATGGACAAGGATATTCATAAAGCAAGCAAAGGTAAGACAGCTGCTCCTCTTCAGAGAAGAGATTGCCTTGAACCTGCCAAAACCTTCCCCGGGTCCCACATCCTGCAGAATCTGATCCTGGACTTGCTAGGAGCAGGGTGGCACCAACTTACCAGGGCAAGACCCTTTGTCCCTTGCAGCCAGGAAAATGACAGGGGCAGGGGACAGTTAGGAAATGCTGAGACAGGCATCCAGGTATGAGGCATCCGTATTGTGACTGAAATACCTTGGAGAATGTACCGTTAATTCTCCTCCAGTGCAGGCATAGTGTAGTGCTGATAATCTTGAAGAGAGGCTGTCAGCTTCTACAGCTGCGTTGCTGTGGGGGAATCCGTTGCCAGGATGTGAATTTATACCTCCTGTCACCAAGCAGAACTCCTTGGCTCTGCTTCTTGTGCAGTGCTGTGGGACACAACCTGTCAGGTAGATGGTGGGGTGGGGCAGGGAGAATGCTGACCGCTACATAATATACGCACAGGTGAGTTCACTTGGAATTAAGCTGGACCACAGCAATTGAGACTGAGGGCTGCCATGCCACTGCAGTTTTTCTGCACAGGAGAAAAATCATGGTCTTTTGCCTGCTTGTGAATCAGACATTGGACATATGTTAAAGGAGTCTCAGATTTTCAGCATATATGCAAGATTTACAGTCAGGCATATATGTATAGAAATCCAGCTGCCATTACTAATTTGCTTCTCAGAGGAGACAATAATTTACACGTGAATCTACCCTGAGAGACTGGTTGCCTTTTATTGCACTGAAAAAGAATTTCATGCAGCCAACAAGTAAAGCAGCATGTGTCATTTTATTTTCAGTTACCTTGTCAGCACTTGCAGTGCCTTCGGTTTGTTAAATGTAGTTGCTGTAACCATACTAAAGTGAAGAAGAAGCAGGTAGCACAGGGGCAGGGAGAAAGTAGCTTTTTGGTTGCTTGGGACTTTAATTCCCAGAAGCCCCTGCCAGCATGGCCGATGTGTTGGCATGCTAGAGGTCCAGTGCATCTGGAAATTTACTTTCTGCCCATCCCAGCTGTTGTTCTATTTTGCTTGGTTATTGGTGCCTTCCGTGTAAAACCAATTGATACATGTAAAATTGTGGGGTGTTCACTATAGATAGACCTGCTGTCCTACACTGAGGTGCAGAAAGGACTGACTGTTTAAGAAACATTTGCTAAGAATTCCTAGGAAATGCCTGAATGTTGCCTCGTTTGGCTAGAATATGAAGATGTGGCTAGATTCCTCTAAGATGGTAAGGGCTTCAAGAACTGGAGCTCTCTGACTTTGGTCTAGTAAAGTTTTCTTAAGCTGAGAGGGAGCAGACAAAGTCTTTGATCCCTGTCAAGATTAGTCAAGGCAGAGAAGAAGCTGATGATTCAGCTGATGGCATGCGATTTCCTTGTAGTGAAGGCAACATGCAGACTGAAGAAGAGCAGGGAGTTTCTCTTGTGTTGTGCAGGTAAAAGAGGAAATCTGTAAAATTTTTGTGGAGGTATTCCTTGTTTTCCAGCTCTATCAATCAGTGATGAGCATATTGCGACCCAGTCAACCCAAACCGGCAATCCAGTTTGGGGAAATCTGCCTCGTGTTTCAATATCCCACAGTCCAGAAGAGAGCTGTTCTTCATGATATTATTAGTATGATGCATCATGCCACTCATGCAATAGGCCAATGGGCAGAACTGCGTATATTCTGTGCTTTACATATATAGAATTTTAAGCACAGAATATGCACCCAGTCAATCTAAATTCTACAAATGAGGCCAATGGCACTTATGTATATAGAACATTTTGTTGGCTGAATTAAGATGTAATTCAAAAATGGTTTTGAATAATTGTGGTTGTGTTAGACATGGGAAGAAAGGCGAGGCAAGGAGATGAAGGGCACCGAATCAGACCATCCCACAACCACTGGAAATACCCTTCTCTGCAATTATGTTTGGCTTGCCCAGCACACCTGCACAGTCACAAAGACTAGAAGTGAAGCTCCTAAGAAGCCGACATCCAGGCCTGATATCCTGTTACTGATCTTTTCCACACTGCTATGAACTAATTCCAGCATATGCATAGACAGGACAAGGGCTGCTAAGGTTTTCCAAAGTGCATTCTCTCCAGGATGGAGTGGAAGTTGCACCGCTAGGGGTACAAAAATGTTGTGTGTTTTTTAAAACTTATCTACTGCTTGAATATATCAAACATGCACTGGAGATAATCAAGCTAAAATCGAACTGTACTGCAGGCTTTGAAGTCTGTAAGCATGTTGTGAATGGACTGTCATGTGGTGCGTTTTATATTAAACAGGTCGCATGGTGAGATGTTTGAGATGCCCCATTGCCTATCACTCGGGAGATGGCTGTATTGCTGCGGGAAGTTTGTTTGTGTCATCCCACATTCTCATCTGTAGTAACCATTCCAAAAGGAGCAATCACTCTTCATCAGCTGTAAATGTAGGCTTTTGTTTCGTTTGTGCAAGAGGTGAGCCCTGTTTTTGTCTTCCTCTGTTTATATCTTTGGTGTTAAGTCCTTGGTTTTGTTAAATAACTGTGAAAACACACATACACGGATATGCCTCCCCAGGGAATTGTTTTTGTTCTTAACCTCCTCCTTGGCTATTGAAGATTGCATTTATTAGTCCCAGTTGCTAGGTTTTCCCATTGCCATTCTTAAGACATTTAGGAAGGATACTGAGGAAGGTCTTTCACTCAGTGGTGTGGGGTAACACTAAACGGCTGAACTCTGGGAAAGTTGTATCATTGGTTCCTCATTCATTCTTAGCAAGCATTAACTTGTTTGGCTCATGTAAATAGAAGCTGAGTGGCCTTGCACATGGGTGGATGGGGTTAGATAGGAAATCATCTCTTTGTCACATCGCTTCCACTAAGCTTTTATAAGAAAGAATTCCGCACATGATTAGCAGAAAGGAGCACCCTCATTAAGCTAGGTGTGTGTAAGATGAATTTTCTGTCTGATCGTTAATTTTACCAGGAATTCTGTATGCTTTGCCTCAATGTTAACAGTTGCTCAACTGAAAAGCAAAGAGACCATGTTCTTCGTACCTAATTTGTCCAAGTCAACAAGAACGTGGGTATTTTAACTGTATTCAAAGCATGACTAATGCAGACATAAAGGAACTTGTCTGTATAGAACATTCTAATATACCCACCCAAATATGGGATGCATTAGCTCCATAAAGGACGCCTCAGCCATAAGTTAGAGGTGGCTTGCTGGCATGTAACAAATACACCCACAGTGTGGCGAATTTCACTTGAGCACTTCTGGATGCTGGCGCTAAGAAGTGGCAATAACCGAGTGTTGGGGGCCCTTCACATGTCTTTAGTGCAGAAAGGCCGTGATTTAAGGTGGAACTTATAAGATACTGATGATCGGTATACTTTGAACGTGGTAGCTATACTTGCCCTGTTGAAATGAGAACATGGACAACCTTACCTGCCTGGTGGATTCTCCCAAGCAAATGGAGAATTTATTGTCTCTTCATTCTTTCTGGTTCTTGACATCATTGATGAATTTGGTTCAGTAAAATTATTTTTGTGCAATATGTGAGCAAAGGCAGATGTGTATGTTTAAGATAAAGAAAGAGAGAAAGAGCAAGTGAAAAGATATTATTCTTTCCTCCCTGGAAAGGCAGTTGTCACTGCTCATTGACAGAAGCAGTAGGCAAGGACTTGTCACTTTAAATACATTTAATTTTTTGCAGAAGAGTGGTCTCAAAAGGCACAGAGGGAGACAGTAATTTTAGGGTGCTGAGCGTGAGTAGAGGGACTTGGAACAGTGTGAAATCAAAGTGTCCAACATGGTGCAGTGATGTGGGATATCTTGGAGGGCAGTGGGGGTCTAGATTCCTTTCCATGTTTTGAGACAGTCTTTAAATTATACTGATAACAACTGCGATGCAGTTCTTAGCACATTCACATACGCAAGTAGGATCTTGGTTATTACGTTCCAAGATTACGTGTTCTTTATCTGTTAGATTTAGTTTGCTCCTAGCTGCCTTTTCCTCCCATTTTAATTTTGACTTCATTTTCATATTTAAAAGCATGATTTTTGTTTTTTGTTTTAATATTTTTGAAGCGTCATCCAGACCACTGAATTAAAATGAGATAGAAATTATATATACATATGTATATACTCACTGGAGAAATCAATAATGCTAGGGAAAGCCAAAGTCAGAGGAAGAAGAAAACCTAATATGAGATGGACTGAATCTATCAAGGAAGCCACAGCCTTGAGTTTACAAGAGCTGAGCAGGGCTGCCAAAGAAGGCTTTCATTCATAACGCTGCTATGAGTCGGTGATTACTTGACAGCGCAGAACACTCGCACACACGAGAGAGAGAGAGAGAGAGAGAGCGAGAGCACACGCCAGTGCGATGTGCTGGTTAGGGTGTTGGACTGGGGATCCAGGTTCTCCACTCAGCCTGGACATTCATTGGGAGACTTTTGAACAGTCAAAGACTCTGACAGAGTTGTTGTGAGGATAAAAGGAGAACCTTGTAAGTCACATTGCAAGAGGATGAAAGGCAGCATATAAATGCACTTCTTTGTGTGCGCGCATGTGTGTATATCACTTCTTAAATGGTTGGATTAGCATTAGGTTTTCAGAACTGTCTTATGTAGTTCCAGCTCTACTCTCTGGAGTCTTTCTAATCTGATGTACAAAAACCATGGGAGAAGACCTCGATTCACGAGAGGACAGGTTAATCTTATCAGTGATCCTACACCCAAGTCCTAAATTAAAAGCCATAAGTTGCATCCAGCCATGGCTTGCGACTAGCAGAACCTATATGTGCTCACGCAGGGCAGTGCATCCGATTCTTGTTGATCCTCACCAACCTACTACAGCCTTCTAAGCCATATCCCATACCTAGACCACCCAGGAGCAGCTTAGTGGAGGGTTTGAGAGGTTGATCAGGCAGGTCAGATGGGATTGGTGAAAAGTGGATGACCTGATTTATGGAAATGTAAGTACTTTCCACTAGTGCGATACCACCATTGGAGACTGCCTCTTGATTTTGGCTTACCCCTGTGGTCTCAAGCGGCTGAATTTTCTTGAAGTTCTACTTCGTGGTAGAGTGACTGGCCAACTATACAGTTAAAGGGCTGTAGGGTTTCCTTGATGTCAACAACAAGTGACTTTGGGCTCAAATGCATCAGAGTCTCATGATCATAGTGAATGAGCAGGCGATGCCCCAGTCAACCACCCAGCATGAATTGACTTGTTTGGCCAGTTAGACTAAATCAGGTCTTAGCGACAGACGCCTCTGCAGCTTGTGGTTGGTGTTCGCATTCCTGTCTCCATGTGGGAAGGCACAGCAGATCCTGTTGCATGGCTGCGCCTTCGCGTGCAGACTCACAATGTCGCCAAGCAACTTGCATTTTGGATTGACCAAGTTCCTGCCTTCCTGTTAGCCCTTGATGTGGAGACAAACTGTCTACACAGCTGGGCTGATGCACAAGGTAAACAGCTTTGTGATAGTTGTGTTGTCCCTTTGGGGCAGCTTCCCCCACAGGACCGTGAGGTGAGACCAGCGTCAGTCAGATTGGCTCTGTTGGAGAACCAGTGCAGGAGAAGGATAGCTCCCTCATTTTTGCATACTTGAAAACATGTTGCATATTTTAAAGCAAACACTAGTTGTGAAAGGCTTTGTTGAATTGTGAGGCAGAGGACTATTGCCATAGTCTGCTGGAGTTATAGTTGCTGTAGCAAGATTGGCATACTACAACAGACAGCCAGGTGTATGTATTTGAAGTGCATCTCTTGAGTTCTGACACTCGCATGCACGCCTCCAGTGCCTTTGGTTTTTAGATCCCTCCTAGCTCAAATAAGTACTTTTAGCTAAGTGCATTTGTCAAGCCCTTTCTTTAAGCTGTCCTTTAAAATCTACATGGGGGCAAATTGATAAGCTGGAACGTTTCTTTCCCTTTTGTTCTTTCGAAGTTCCCCTCCCACTTTAAGTGGCTGACATGGGTGTTGAGCAGTATTCTTCAGATTGCAGTGGTACCCACTGCTTTACAAAGAGTTCTGCCTGCTCGTTAACTGTGCCATTAATCATCTGTTTAAAATAAACGGAAGACATGTGAGGCAAATAAAAATAGGGGTTGGGAGACCTTTCCCAACAGTTGTATAGGAAACAGCAGATCTATAAAACAATGTTTCTTACCATGTTTGGTAAATGCGCTGCAGAGGAAATACACTGTCTTGTAGGTTGGCCGCACTGATCTAATTGTTACAGGTAAACATGTTTCTTGAGGATTCTCTATTAAAAGAAATACACACAATTCCTTAACAATTTTAAATAAGTACAGTCAATGGCTCAGAATATGTAACAGAAGTAAACCTCCCTATTCTCTCACCAAATGAAACAAAATGCCATGAAGTTTACTGAAAATCTCATCTCCCTTTTCTGACAATGCTGACCCCCAGTGGCTAGCCTAAGTAAGTCTTATAGTCCTTCTGAAAGGTGTTCAGGTTGAGACTTTGGTGAGTTTGCAGTGGAATAAGTTCTTTCTTGCTAGGGTAGGTGGAGGGTAGTTACCGATGCCTCTTTGTGGACTTGCATTGTAAACTTGACACATTTCAGGTTCTCCTCATTCTTTTATTCTTCACATTAACATATTTAGCGTACTTCAGCTGTTATGTCAAAGAAATACTGGTTCTCTGCTAGTACTGCTCGATAGATGGATTACTTCCAAGACCACCAATTTGGAAGTGTTTGGAAGGCGAGTCAGTGGGAAAGAAAATGTACTATGAAGCCTCCTAGCCTTTCGCGTGTGCAGTGAGCCCTACCCAGTCATAAGCGAAAGGGAGGCTTGCTTAGCTCATACTCACTTTGTTCTATTATGTGTGACTGTGGTACTTTGAGGACAAAATTTACATTCTTCATGCTCATAAAAGAGTTGCGATGATTCCTAGCTGTCACAGTAAAGTATTACAACATCAGTCCAGTGGACATGCCTAGTACTTTCTATGGAACCCAGTAAAAGAATATTTGACCGTCCAATCTGCATTTACTAGTGATTCCTTCCCTGCCAAGCCCCCGCCCTCCATTTATACATCCCCCAACTATAACCTACTGACATAAAACCATACAATTGTATGTACAAATGTAGTAAAAATGTACTACATTTTTATTGATCCTTCTCTGGGTAATCTAACTGCGTCCTAGTTGGTAATTAGCAGCATTAGTCCCTAAAACCTTGATGCCGGGGTGCCTGAGAACAGTACAGCTCATACTTACCATATAGAATGCAATATAGAAGAATATAAAATATAGAATAGTACATACAGAATGCAAGTTTTTGTCAAGGAAATGTTTAGACTGCATCGTGCCTTAGTGCTACCTTAATGCCATAGAAGGTTAGCATTCTGAGAGTTGCCAGGGGGAAATATCATTATTGAAATGATATTTCAATCATCCGCTTTGCTGAAGGTACAGAGTGAAAAGTCCAAGAGCCTTACTGTCAGATCAGTGCAAACTCCTCCCAGGTTCCTTCAGTTCTGCAGTGAGGAGGATCACAAACATCATACCAGGAGGGCCCGAATCTTCCTTTTCTAAAATGGATAGTGCTGTAAGGCACCTTGATTTCATGCCATGCATGCGGGCTTCCCATCGTATGTGCGCTTGCTGCTCTGAATGACTGCAAGCAGGAAAAAGCAAAGGAAACAAGAATGCAAAATCAAGTTCTGTAGAAGTGATTAGTTGTGAGAAACTTGCAGCCCTTTGGTTTCAGAGCATAAATAAGGAGGATAAAATAAAAGATGAGCTGTAGTTTGGCTGACTACCATTGTTTAAGGACCATTCTGGGAAAGTCATCATTACTTTATATCTCTCTCTTGCTTTGCGGGGAGACATCTTCCCCCAATCACTGGGGACTAGAAATAATATTGTGTAAATTGCTCAGAGAATCATCTTGACTAATGAGAAGTATAGAAATAAATAAAATAAAATAAAATAATTGAACTAGTATGCCATTGTTATGCACTAAAGAGAATTCTCAGCTTGGTGGAAGGCTTGGGTGGCCTTTAACAACCTACTATCCTTCATATGTTTTGGCCCACAGCTCCTACCATTTTGTGCTTTCTGAGACTAATGGAAGTTGTAGTCTAAAACATCTATTGGACACTTGAGTTGCAGAAGGCCTGGCTGGGGCAAAAATAATATCTGATCCTAATAAGTATTTGTTCTTATTTGTTCATGAAATCCCCTGACCTGCAAAGCCTCCCCCACAGATCATTCTTTGCACTAATAAACTAGGGAGGAAAGGTAAAATGCACCTTTTCATTTATAAATTTTAAATATCTACATTCAGAGACTCAGGATAGGTAATAGAACTAAACCTTTAAACATTCTATATGCTCAAATTGACACAGCCTCAGTCAAATGTTGCTTTTGCCCTCTGAGGAAGAGTGCGGTCTTACTAGACTGAAACTCCTCCCTTGTAAGTAACTTAGGAGCACCTATCAGTCCAGGGCTGCACAACAGAAAATATAACTAAGTGGTGGTATTGCCCTCTCAGCCCCTGCCTAGGTGATGGCTATACTTTGCATAGTTCATGCAAGAGTCCATGTATTTTAAGTCCTTTTTCTCTATTGCTAGCCTCTTTAATGGTTAGCTGTCTTTCCTTTATCATGGAAGAAGGTTGTAGGGAGAATTTCAAAGCTGTTTGTCCTCAAGTGTGCAGATTTTAAAATAGAGTGCAGGTGAAATAGAATTGGACCTAGGTCTTATTTTACTCTTCTATACTTAGGCATGGATACCATCTTGCTCACCATAACAACCTCTCAGTAGACATAGAAACTTTTTTCCTCTCACTTTTTCTTTGTCTTCATCACACCACTTTTCTTTTCATACTTAAAACATAAGTAAAAGATGCGTCATAGGTGTTTAATTTGGTTTTATTTTATTTTTCTCCTTATGGAATCATGGGTAGTTTCATTGCAACTCATTTCTTTCTGTTTGTTTCGTATAGGGCTGATAGTGCGAGATCATTCAGACCCCCTGTTCAGTTCATATGCCAATAAGTCCCACTACCTACTGAATGAATCAAATCGTGCTGAGTTGATGAAATTACCTATGATTCCTCCTTCTTCGTCAGCTTCCAAAAAGAAATGTGAGAAAGGTAACCAAAATAGCTTCTTTCTCTCTCTCTTTTTTTAATTTTCTTTCACTTTTCCTGCTTTTCCTTTCTTTTTGGTTTGCTTGCTTTAAAGAAATAAAATAAATTAAAACAAGCTCTGTATGCTTATCGAGCACTTCCTTGTCGCGCTTGGTAAACTTCACTCATTGCTTATTGTGAGTGTGTGTTCATGTTGGCAAAAATATTGCAAAGGGGCTT
>JAIXND010000621.1:22649212-22675139 GCA_023646645.1 Varanus salvator macromaculatus | reverse complement strand
CTCTCTGGCCCCGCCCCCTCCCTCTCCGCTGCTCCTGGCCCTCTGCTTCCCTGCCCAGTTCCTGCCTTGCCTTCGCCCGTCCCCTGGCCACCCAGCCCTCCCTCCCAGCCTGTGCCTCTGCTGCTCTGCCGCTCTGCCAAGAGGCCAGAGCCAAAAGGCTCTGAGCTGCATGGCTGAACAGGGATCCGCATCTGGGTCTCCCAGCTCCTCTTCCAACCCTCCAGCCACTTCACCACACTGGCTATGTTTATACTGATTATAATTTCTTCTGGTTGCACCATTTGAGCAAAGATGGTGCACAAGCCCGTTGCAATTAATGGAGCTTGTGCACCACCTGAGCATCTTGGTTTGGTCCTGAGTGAAAGCTTACTTTATAGGGAATATAGTGGAGGCACGGAAATGTACTAGAATGAAGCTACGTCTAAGAGTTGAAACCTGAACAAGTTCCCTTCTTTTCTCAAACCTGTTTTAAATTTCCTACCCATCCCTGTCCATTCTTTCTAGGTGGTGGCCAGCTGAGATCTGCAATCCCAGGTCTGTTCCTCTCAACATACAGGGCCTCAAACATGATATCGGGGACTTCCCAGTATTTTTCTTTGGTTCACATGACTACTACTGGGTACATCAGGGCAGAGTATTCCCTTATGTTGAAGGAGACAAAAGCTTTGCTGAGGGGCAAACTAATATTAACAAGACCTTCAAGAAAGGTAAAATTAAACACAATTTCTAGTGGGTTCATGACAAGAGCTCCACATGTTTAATGTCTCCATTACCACATAACTGCATGGAAACAATGTTTTGTGTCCTGTGTCAGCTCCATTTAATGCCACTGAGTACCAGTTACATTGCATTTTTCTCCTTTTTGGCTAACTGTGAACAATACCATTTCTGGTATGGTTTTCCATTCCATCTGGAAAACAACAGTACAGTAACCTGCTTGATAAAATGTTTCAATTAGCACTTCCAGACTGAATTGGTTAGATTAGTTCCTTTTTGATTAAAAAGGTGCTCCTGATGTTTGCACAGCATTTTTAAAGACTTGTTTTAATATACACAAATAAGTGTTTTTAAACGGGGAAAAATTGGGGCATATTTTCACCTTTACAATGGTTTTTACATATGTTTTATATAGCATTAAATGTATTAATGAATCTGTTAGTGAAATAATGGATATTCTATCTCATAAGATTAAACAATGAGCAAAACGATCCTGTAGCCCTAGGCAGTATCTAGAGGGGCTTAGAATTCTCTGGATTCCTAGTTTCACGCCTCAGAACTGTGGATCTATTCTCAGATTCTGTCTACCTCCCCTCTCCCCAAATCCAGCATAACTGGTGTGGAAGGAACTGCTCTGGCTTCTTTTCCAAAGTCATAAGAGCAACCTTGGGGAAGGGGCAAAGGGGGTATTCTGGGGGCAGGGCAGGGGGAGGATACAACGTATCCTGATGGACTTTCTCACTCTTCATATGATGCTGTTGTTACTGTCACTATTGCCTTCCATTCATATCACACTTTTTTCCTATTGCAAAATCAGCTGTCTAAGCTGACATACACAGAGAGGACTGGAGAGGAGATCACCTCTGCTGTATTCCATGCCCTGTATAAGATGCCCACAGCCCTCCAATTTTAGAAGCACCCCAGTTTGATTACTCTCTAAGTCTGCAATCGTTCATGCAGTCATGAGGGGATATGCCCCATTGAACTGAATGGGAATAACTTCTAAATTCGTCCTGTATTGGATTGCGCTGTAAGGTTTCTTTAACTGATATTAGTATGTGATTGTTTAAAGCCTCTTCTTTATAGATTACTAAACAATAGTTAGTTGTGATGTTTTCCACTTACATGAGCTGCCAACACTATCTCCTTTCCCTCTTTTGGACTCCCTCACACAGCACTTGAAGAAGCAGCAAAACGCTTCCAGGAACTGAAAGCACAAAGAGAAAGCAAAGAAGCACTTGAGATTGAGAGGAATTCAAGAAAACCACCTCCCTATAAACACATTAAAGTGAGTTGTGCGTGTGTGTGTGTTGGATGAGTTAAGCAGTTGTTATTGCAAGCCTTTTCACAAAAGAATGAAGAAAATCCATTTTGCATTCTTAGTTAATTTTAAGGCAGGTTCCCACAGTCTCTGGGAGCAGCAGTGATGAACGGTGATACCTGAGAAAGGAAGGCTAGTATTGTAGTAGCGGGATGAAAACGGTTTATCCTGGTGAATTTGCTCACATAACCAAGCTGCCGTATAATAAACAAGGTCACGTAAACTGGCTGCTAATCCACCTTCACTTCATAGCTCCAAAAATCACTGTACTCCAGTGCATCTTTGAACAACAGGAATTCTAGTGTGGGCTGTAACGGGGGAGAAATGAGAATGTATTTAACTTTAAAACATGGTGGCAGGGGGTGTTCATCCTGCTGTGCTTTATAATTGGAAGACATTGTGTTTCCTCATTTTCCATCAAGAACCAATTTTGGCCTGAATGAAGGATGTTGACTACTGCGTGTCGGTAACAGGTAGAGGGCAGGGCCACCTCCATTCTCTCGTCCACAGAGAAGCATTTCATTCACACACTCCCACGCACATCCCATAATGTCAGAGCATTCCAGGCCACGTGCAGACTGCAACGGCTGCACTGCAGTGGGGCGCTCCAAGGATCCTGTGCCGACACAGGAGACTGGCATTAGCGGGGAACGCTGTTCCTTCATTTCTGGTCTCTGGGATTTCCCCAGCTAAAGCTAGACAGGTAAGAGCCTGTCCATGGGAAGGACCTGAGGAGGAAATGTGTGTCCACTGGGCGAAGGCACAGTCCTCATCCTAAAATCACTGGTTCTGTTTGTTCATGTACGTTTATCTGATGATGATGATGATGACGACGACAGCAGCAGCAGCATCAACTGATAATTTGTACATGCAAAGAAATTTTCTTGTCTGCCTGGTGTGTAGTCTCACGGAACTACAGTCTGCCTGCAAAAGTTATTCTATAAAAATCATAGGCCTTCTACCCTCCCACCTGCTGTATTTTTCAATGGCACATTTCTTCAGGTGCCATTCATCAAGGGATGAGGGTGTAAGTGATGGCCGTGCATAGGTGAATCAGCAGTGTGTTTGTGCATCTACTTGGAAATCCAAGTTTTATCTCTTTCTGCTCCATTCCACAGTCCAACAAAGTAGTTGGAAAGGTTCAGATTCAAGTGGCAGACTTGTCTGAGATCCCTCGGTGCAACTGCAAGCCAACGGACGAGAACCCTTGTGGGCTGGAGTCGGAGTGTTTAAACCGGATGCTGCAGTATGAATGCCACCCGCAAGTTTGCCCTGCAGGAGAACGCTGTCAGAACCAGTGCTTTACCAAAAGACTCTATCCAGAAGCAGAAATTATAAAAACTGACCGGCGCGGCTGGGGTCTTAGGACAAAACGGAACATTAAAAAGGTAGCTTTAGAATAAATGCTTCTGTTGCCTGAACCAGATGGCTGACTTACTTTGCCTTGAAGACTACGTGAATAAACAATTGCTTTGGCCCCAGTTAGTTCAGATGTACTACTCAGCATTTTGGGCATGCAAGCGACATGTGTACACATTTCTGTTATGACAAAAGTTGGCAACATTCTGCTTTATCCCACATCACTCGTGATCTTTAGACATGGATTTTCCAACTAAACAAATACTGGAAAACTAATGGGTTTATTGGACTTTGAACACCATCCAAATTTATTTTTAGGGATGCAGTTAAAAACTCTGCACTAAATAAATCTTAAATATTGTGCATTACCTGGGATTGCCTTCAAAAACAGAAAAGAGGAGAACCAGCGTGGTATAACGAAGAGAGTGTTGGGCTTGAACTGGGCAGATCTCTATTCAAATGTCCACATGGCTAGGATGGTCTAGTGAATTTGGGCTGCTTGCTGCATCTCAATCCAGTCTCCCTGTCAGGTTGTTTTTAGTTTTTCCATATAGCATGTTTGCTCTTCTTCAGTGGAAGTTTGTCCTAACAAAGTGGCAGCAGCAAGAACAAATGCAGAGGCTGTACTCTATTTCTCTCCACCAAAATTAGTGGGCTTAAACAAATATAATTCTCCTTTAGGTTATGGCCAGATCCTGTTATAATCAGAAGTCGGAAGGGACCATCAATGTTTGTTTGGAGGGAAGTGGATCTCTCTTTCTTTTCTAATGCAGGCATATGCCTTGAGCTGCTTGAATGCTTACACATTCATTTAATTTTAAATAAATTATAGTTCTTGTGCCTTCACAGCTATTCTGGGAGCACACAGTTACCTTTTCACAGGTGACATACTGAGATTAGTTTATGGGAGGCCTCATAGAGGTGTGAGTTGGCCCCAAGCCCCACAGATTCAAGGCTACAACTCTTCCTATTTTTACCAAGCTGGCTGTCTTCTGTAAGTGTTTAAGTTTCGACATTCATTCTGTGTGTTTTTCTTCTGCTTTCTTTCAGGGTGAATTTGTCAATGAATACGTTGGTGAACTAATTGACGAGGAAGAGTGCAGATTGCGAATCAAGCGTGCCCATGAGAACAGTGTGACCAATTTTTATATGTTGACTGTTACAAAGGTAAGAAGGAGCACACTTTCTGGAACATATATATGGAACTGGCTTGTGCAGTGTACAGTGCAATCCCAGTTTAAAGTCTGCCATAGTTTTAAATGCCAATAAAATTCCAGTAAGTGAAATCCAGGCCAAGAACAGTAGCTAATCACACTTGCTGGGCCTCAGTAGCTCTATTGTGATGGGCTTGAAGTGAGCTCCTGCCGCTGGGCTGCTCCATATTGTTCCTCCACAGCACCTGGTGATATCAGCTCTTTGGCACTTTTGAGCCAGGCCCATAAAAAGGTCCATGCTGACTTCATTAGCCCTGAGGCCCTTCATTCCAAGCCACTGCTTGTCTGCCTGAAATACAACAAGCAGGAAACCCTGAAAAGTTCTAGCTGATGTGAGAAGGAATCGGTGATGTGATATCATGCCCCTTGGTCCCAGCTACTGCGGAGTAGGAACAGTTTGAAAAAGCAGGACTTTTTCATACTTAGTCTTCCCCATTGGTTGGGGCCAGCCTGTCTCACCCTTGTCTTGGGTGTCTGGATTATCACAGTGTGTCTCCCCCCCCCCACCCCCACCTACTTAAAGAACTTAGTAGCACTTAAAAATTTTCCTCAGTTATCGTGGCACAACTCCCTTGGTGTTTGTTGTACCAGATCAATGCAGTTATTTTTAATATTGTGTATGCTTTTAATACTTTTGAGGTTGTAAGCCGCCCCGAGGCTTGTGGCAAGGGACAGCATATAAATCTGTTAATAAATAAATCCCCTGCAAATTCAAAGTTTTGTTCTTTTGTGTATTAATTTAAGATAATTAATATTGATATTATTTAATAATATTTAGTGCATTACTGACTTTATATTCTTCTCACTTACTGAAGGACCGTATAATCGATGCTGGCCCAAAGGGGAATTACTCTCGCTTTATGAATCACAGCTGCAACCCCAACTGTGAAACCCAAAAGTGGACAGTGAATGGGGATGTCCGAGTCGGACTCTTTGCTCTGTGTGATATTCCTGCAGGTAAAAGCACCGCTCTGTTTTCCCTGTTCCTTGAAAGGCAGGCTCTTTTGCGAGCTTTCCTTGCTGTCTTTTTCCTCTGAAGGATTAGCATCATTTGCCTGTAACGCTAACATTTCATATGTGGTTGGATACTATCAGTACTGCATTGTCTCTCTGTCTTTGAGGTAAACTATAGATTAGGCTAGTAGTGTTTAATTGGTTAAGTTAAAGTATTACAATGCTTGTCAGTAATTATTCTGAACATGCAAACTTACCTAAACTATGGATAGCAAGCATCGGAAAAGACAGCAAGCGGGTTGAGATGACACAACAATCCATCATGGCTTGTTGTTGTAGGTGGGTTGTTTGGTCATGTGAGCAGGGTCCCCTTTTCCAAGGGTGGCTTTCTTGCCATGTATGGTGGGTTGTCATGTTTTCTGGACACACCATGGGTGGGACCCAGTAGCCAGCAAGCCTTTTGGCAAGAGCAACGAAAAAGCCTTTCTGCTTTTTCCAAATGGCTATCAGAGCATTGCCATTGCCAGCCACCCCTAGAATTCCCATTTGGCAGGCAGAGACTGTCCTCTCTTCTTGCCCTGATGGCTAACAGTCACAACCTGTCCCTTCAAAACGGTTTTTTAAGGGGGTTGATCAGGCTCGCCATGTGTACTTTGTAATGCAGCCAGTCCATCATGGCTTGTGACAAGGGTGGGTTGTCATGCCATGCAAACAGCCCCAGTGACTGGCTTCCAGCCACACAGACCCTGTACCTGACAGCGCTCAAGGTTTGATTCTGGGTTGAATTAAGGTTGACATTCAGTTGCAAGTTGTTCCTGAAACATGAGTTCTTGCGTGGTCTGAACAAACCATGGTGAACAGTAAGCCACAGGTTTTCTTTATGGGGGTATCCAGATGACACCAGTACTCCACATATGAAGAGCCAAGCACATTCAACCCATACGTGTGGGTTTGTGAGAACCCAATTGTTCCCTCATTGAAAATAATGAGTGCTTCTTCTGTACAACTCTAACACACACGTGCGTGGTCTAACAACAAGGAATGCTGCCTCCTTCTTCCAGAATTGTTGTATTCATATGGAAACAGGGTAGTCCTGCCCCTGGTGGTGATCCCTGGAGAAGGTTAGGTTTCTGCCTTTCAACCAATAAGGGTGGGATGCTCTGCTGGAGCCAGAAAAGTAGGTTTCCTTGTCACTGGAGGGATGTTGGGACAGAGCTGATTTTGGCTCCACTGAATCTAGAATCACTCCATTCCCCTATACAGCTATACATTCCCCTATACATTCCCCTATTCCTCCTCTGACAAAAAAAAAATCCCTGCTTTACCAGGGCAAAATGGGAAAGAAATCCTTCTAGACTTCTGCTCTGGCCAGCACAAGCCAGCAGGGTTCTGGAAGCAGCATCCTCCTCATTTTTCACCCACTCAAGGGGAGAGGAGTGCCCTGGGAGTGCACCATATGGGGAAACTGCGCCCAGCAAGGTATTTGCCATGCCAAAATCCAGTTTCACTGTGAGTCACATGCACACCAGTTGGGCCTTGATCCGAGTTCAGTTTCTCCATAGTTTCCAATGGAGGCACAGTTTTAAAAAAATAAGAAACGTATGGAAATTGCACGGTGCAGGACACCTTGCGGGGCGCATGAGGGTACCTATGCATATCTGCCGCTCTGCAAGTAGTGACTTGTCCTTGAAGTGTGTAGGATCAATTGAGAGCATTGGCAGAGTGGGGCAGTGAAGGTCACCACCTGGATTAATACATGACTTGGCTGCTGGACCTACCTGTCTTAAGATTTGGCCTAAACAGGTGCGTTAGCATTTTCTGAAGTACCAAAGTAAACGTGCAGGCATCGTTTCCAAGTGTCTAGCATGTCTACTCTTCTTGAACTTTCAGGGATGGAGTTAACGTTTAACTACAACCTGGATTGCCTGGGGAACGGCAGGACAGAATGCCACTGTGGAGCAGATAACTGCAGCGGATTCTTGGGAGTGCGGCCAAAGGTCAGTTGTGCAAGGGGGGAAAGGCCTCTTGGGCAAAATCTGCAAACAGTTATAGCGATGCATCTGATCCCCTCTAACCTCCCCACACATACGTAGTGAGGCTTCCTGGAGAAGATAAACGAGGCCATTCCTTATATATCTTTTGCTCTAAACTTCCCATACAGTCATACAGGGATGGAGCCAAATGTTTGCTGCATTCCCAAACCAGTGTGGCTAATGTACTCTCTGGTTACCGAGTGCCCATGACTTTTTAAGCCTTTAGAAATGGCAGGTGCAGCGGGTGGGGGGAGACGTGTTGGCTCTTATTTTTATAGTACCAGTGTTCCAATCTTGAACTGCCATGGCTTTTCTTCCCCTATACCAGACGGCATGTGCAACAGCAAATGAAGAGAAAGCTAAGAACGCAAAGTTGAAGCAGAAGAAACGAAAGATCAAAACAGAGCAGAAGCAGATGCACGAGGATAACTGTTTCCAGTGTGGAGACGGGGGTGAATTGGTCATGTGTGACAAAAAGGACTGTCCCAAAGCTTACCACCTCCTCTGCCTTAACTTGACACAGCCTCCCTTTGGTAGGTGCCTGACCGCACTTACTCACAGGCTGCTCTTGGGAGTGGGGCTTGGTGGATAGGGCTGTGGGCCACGGCATGCCTGGTTCTTTCATTGTGACTTTCTGCATGTTCTGGTTCTGAGAAATCGCCTAGGAAGCACTCTCGCACTTCTAAAGCAGGAATGCAAAACACTGCAGTGTGCAGTCCGGCTCAGAGTTCCAGCCGCCCAGCCTTCTCACAGGGAGCTCCATTCCTCCTTACACCTTTCTCAGGTTTTACCTCCTGCCCCATCAGACGCACAGTTTTGGAGGTTTACTGAGCGCATTAGTCTCTCACGGTGAGCTTTTATTCCCTGCCGCTTCTCCCAAGTTCTTCCCACTGGATGGCACATTTCGGCCAAAATGCCTTGACACTCACACAGCGGTTCAAATATTCCTGTAGGATGCCTGTTACCAGGGGAACTTTGAGTGGTGCTTTATGAATGGCCCTTTCTCTTTTTCTATGTAGCGAACGGTGCTGTGGCAGATTTGTTCCTCCAGACTTTGGCATCCTAGCCACTCCTCTCGCTTGCTCATGGACATTTTTCGGGGGGAAACATGAGTAAATGCTTGCGAAGGAGGCAGGTTGTAGTAGCATTCCTCAGCACCACTTTTCCTCACCAGCCCTTTCTTCCTTTCTCTTCATGATGACAGGCCCATTTGGGTTGGTTTTGCATATTTCATCAGTATATAGGCTTTTCACTGTGAGCTGGTTCACATTTCAGGACAACCTGTGGTTTAATTAACTGTGTGTTGGCTCATGGCTTGGTCATGTATGCGCAGTCAGAACTATGGGCTAACTATGGCTTGTTAACCACAAAGAACCCAGGAAAAGAACCCATGGTTTGTTGTCGGGGTGGTAAACTGGGATATTGTCATTGCATGTAGGACAGTATGAAGTAGCATGCAAGAGTGGTTAAAAAATCCAACTATTCTGCATGCTCGTACTACCACAGTGCAAAGGCATGTGGGACAGGGTAGGAGAAAACTTGGTTTGCTCAGTCGTCTGGCAAGCAGAGTGTGCATTAACTCTGGACAAAGCAACAAACCATGGGCTGATTGAAGCACCAGTTGTCATTATGCACAAACCACATCTGTATCTTTAAAGCCAACCCTCCACAATTAAATAATTAAAAACAGAAAATACAAAACATTTCAGTTGAGATAATTGAGAAGCAGAAGTCCAAAAGAGAGGTCTGAAGAGCAGGCAAGGTAAAAAAATCACAGCCTAAATGGTAATGTACAATCCGTCATTAACTGATCCTGTATTGCCAGAGCTTCCTGAGACCAACCCAGGGCTCAGCTGCAGCCCATCCCAGGCCTTGCTCCCGAGGAATCCACTCAGTTTGAGGAGTCCCTTCCAATCAGGCACTCAGGAGAACTGCCCTCCTGCTATGGGGACAAAGCCATGGCCCATGCTCTCCCTGCCTTGTCCTGCCATGGCTGGCTTCTTGATGTTGCCAGTCTCAGAGCCGTAGCTCCTCCTCAGAAGAGGATTTTTCCAGGGGGCTGCCAAAAGCATTTAAAATCAGAAAACTAACAGTCAGCCCACAGGGCAGCACAATGAACTAGGTGAGGCTGAGGCACAGTGGCATCATGAATGAGCTGGCCCTAAGTGCCTGGGCAGTCAGAGGGCAGAGTATTTGCTTCCAGTTACGACCTGATTCTTCTGCTCGCTCTCTGCAGGGAAATGGGAATGTCCGTGGCACCAGTGTGACGTCTGCGGCAGCCCTGCCACTGCCTTCTGCGAGTTCTGCCCTCACGCGTACTGCAAGGATCACGAGAAAGGAGCACTTGTGGCCTCAGCCTTGGATGGACGTCCGTGCTGCTCTGAACACAACCCGAAGGCTCCGGTGGCCCTAGAATACTGGTGCAAGATCAAGCGCCGCTTGGAACAGCAGAATCCTGAGGAAGAATCCAAGGAATAAACATGTCTTTCTCTTAAAAACACAAAAGCAGCCCACACCCCTCTGAGTGGCGAATCGTTACAAATTTGGATCAAGTGCCATGGGACCCTCAGTCTTTGTCTTTAGAACTGCCTCTGTGGAACTCAGACAGGGACCATCCAATACGGAGTGGCAGCCGGTAGCCTGGGGCGTGTGCGGTCAAATCCGTTTTTCCCTTGAGCATGTCCTTCGGGCTCTCGAAGAACAGGAAAGAAGTGTCTTGACAACCCTTTGTCATTGTTAGAAGAGGAAACCTTTCTGACATTGGAAAAAAATCATGTTTAAAATGTTCTTTGAGTGTAGAAACCAAACATAGCAAAAATATTTATTTATTTAATTTTTTGATGGACTTTTGAGGATTTCTGGTCCTATTACAGTCAGTGTGTAGAAGCACCAGCCTGGTATCTATCTCAGTATGTATCTGTCATTTTCCCCCCTGTCTAGTTTCAGAAGTACAAGAAGTAGCTGCCCTGCACACCAGTAGCCTTTCAGATAAATCTGTTAGGGGGTGGATCCAAAACCTATTGTGGCAGCTGATGGACAGCTTCATTCCATAAAGTTCACCGTGACAAGAGTTTTGAGACAGAAAGATGGTACCTTTTGCATTACTTTCCAGTGAGTGAACAATGATCGTGGTGCAGAAGTTTTCCCACAGGAAACGAGACATGATCCACTTATCCTTGAAGTGCATTCCGTTTTACACTACACTTTCATCTGCAAAAAGTGCCATCCACTGGGAGCTTTATCTTTGGTGTTTAGAACCCTATTTTCTTACAAAAGGAATTGTGCAGCAGAAGCTTCTGGTGGGTTGTGCCTGTAACAGTCCACTAATGTTAGTGTGAAAAGGCTGTTGGCAGCCAAGGGATGTCTCATGTTTTTGCCCAGTGCCCAGTTTAATTATGCATATGTCACTTTTCTGCCACTGTTGAATTTTAAGGCAATTAAGCAGAGAGAATTTGGAACAGCGCTTTACTTGTCTATTGCGAGTCTTGCCATACCATCAGGATCAAGGTAGGGATCTACTGCCTTCACCACCTGTGTTTCCAGTCTCTTCTCTGATTGGGTTCTGACGGACTATTGTTTCATGGATCATGTACAGAACAAAGCTGGCCCCATGGGTTTGTCCCTAATAAGGCCCCGATAATGTTATAACTCTTAAATTTGCAAGGCAGAATTTGGCCTTCAGGTGTGTGCATTTTAGATGATCAATTTGGTGCTTGTATCATGGCACATTGCCAATGATCCCAATATCCTCATATCGCTTGACATCCAAGCTTCCTCAGCATTCGAAAGAACTACGATGTCATTTGGTTTTAGTATTTGTACTAGAGTTTTATAGTTGATTTGGCTTTAAAGTTTGTTTTACTCAAATGGGACCTCTTCATTGAGTAAGAAGGGTCAGTCTTACAAAGAAATGTGTCTATCTTAGAAATTATGTTTTTCATTAGTAGCTCTTCACAAATCAACGAAACAGCACTGAAATAACCAGCTTGACTTACACTTTCTTCCACTGGGTGCTCCAAGGATCTCTTTAAAGTTACTTTTTTGTACTGAAGACACTTTTAACTGAATTAATGCGTTGATTCGTTGTGCCAATACCAGAAAACAGGCAGGCAGGTATATTCTTGTAATGCCAGGATTTACTTGTTTAGGTTTTCTGATTAGGCTTTGTATTCTGCTTTTAAAGGTCTACAATCTTAAGGGACAAGAAAATGCAGCTTCTATTTTCCTCATTTGTACAGCCATAAAAAAAAAAAAAAAAAAAATCAGCACACTACATTTCTTTTAAAGCACCTAAAATGTCCCTTAGCTCTTCCATTCAGTTTGCAGCCTCATTTTGCAGCCTCCTGAATATGGTGGCTTGTTTTTGTTGCTCGTTTTTTGCATATTCCTAAAGATCTTTGTGGACCAATTGAATGGTACAGAGCACTGAAGGAAGATGCCAAGCACTTGGTTACACTAAAGGGCAATGCTAAAGGAGAAAAGTAAAAAACACTGCAGTTCGTTTATGTATATTAAAGTTAGGTGTTCGTTTTCCGAATGTGTTTGACAACCTTTTTTTTTTTTTTTCCCTTCGTGTGGTGTGGGGGAGAAACTCTGGGAGAGAATTTTGTCCCAGTCTAAAATTCTAAGCCCGGTACTTTCCTTACACTTCGCTTATAAAGCTGCTCTGCCCATTCCATAAAGCTGGTGGATGCAGAATATTGCAAGCACTCTCTCACTCTTCCTCTCTTTATGCACACGGGCATGCCTGCACCTCCACCCCCACACACACCGATGCTTTTTCCTCATACTCCTTTGTCCAAGTAGCCAGGCATTGCGGAAATGTTGTGAGAGTGCATTTTGAGGGGGAAAATAGCCTTCTGAAAGGATTTAATGATGATGGGCAACAGATGTCATTGAGGATATGATGGAGTTCTGAAATTTTGCTATCATGTTACCCTTAGGCTGACTGTCTTGACCCATAAACATTAGGACGTCAAAGAGGGGGTTGCTCTCACACCCCACTTTGACTTGGCGTTTTGCACTGCATCAGTCCTTCCTTCCCAAGCTGCTTCAGACTGCCAAGCATACTTTTCAGCCCTTGCTTTTTCACATGGTTTAAGGAAGCAGCAAGGGAAACTTGCTTCCGCTGGTGAAAACAGCTCCCAGCATTTTTCTAGAGTGGCACCCAGCAGCATCATTGTGGTTTGTGTTGTCGCTCTGAGTGTGATTTAGGAAGCAAGGTGGGTAAGATTTCTATAAATAGAGTGGATTTCAGGAGGGTCACCATCTCGGCAAATACCCCACTTACATAGAGTGGCAAGCTTAGGTTCCATAGAATTAATGGGCATGCCACTGCATGTCGCCATGCAGCTTAAATTACTGTTTCAAACTTCTTCCATTAAAACGTGTGCAATGAAGAGAAAAAGGAAGCTTTTATTGGAAGGTACCTTGTTCTATTATGAACGCCACAAAGGTTCCTCATTAGGCTAAGAAGTTTCAGTTCTGAGCAGGAGCACTCACATATTTCAAAGTTTTATCTAAGTTTTTATGTTATCTTGGATAGTTTTGTAGCAGTTAGTTTAAACAAAAGCAGCGACTGACAAGCCGCAGTTTTATAGAAAAGGCTAAACCTGGAGAAAGAACATCAAGCACTGGTCATGTCCCCCACTTCGTTCCTAATCATTGTCATCTCGTCTCAGAGTGAATCACTGAAACGTTTGCTGGGGGCGAGGCTGAGCTGGTTGAAGGCTAGTGGCAATCTGGACCATGTACAGAGCATGCACCTTAGTGAGGAGCAGGATGTCTTCAGCTAAAACACTGCGGCTTTCTGTTCTTGTTACCTGAGCTATACAAAGATGGAGGAGGCTTTCCGCCCAAACTTGCTGCCCGTAGTGTAAGGAAGCCTTCTGGCCGTACTGTCCCCGCACACACACTCACCAGAGACTTGGTCTGCTTCTCACACTGCAGTCTTCTTGACACACACGCACTGCTGCAGGAAAAGGCCCGCTGTCGACTGCAAAAAGGGCAGATGGCACAATCAAGGCTGCAGGGCCGATGCTGCGGGTTCGCTTCCTGGCTGTCAGCCCAGTGCCTCAGAATGAACACTCATGCAGGCACACGGATCGCCTCTCCAGCAGTGTTTCCACGCATACTTCCCGACTTGCCGCTTTCTCATGTGTTCGAGCAGCGGACAGCCAGGAAACATGCCTGCCCCTGTGCTGCGGCCCTTAGAAGCAGCCATTTAAATCTTTCTATCCAGCCTCGTGTTGAGTTTTAGGGAACCAGACTCAAGAAGCGTGGTGGCTCATGGCTCGCTCTTCTCTGGTGGACAGCCACCTGTGCGATCACCCTTGCATTGCTTTTCCTTTCATCTCCTGACAGGGATGGACTTCCAGATGTGTTATGTGAAGATGTGAGTCTGCTGCGGCAGGTCGCTCGAGACTCCCCTGCAGCTTGTACCAATATCAAATATGTGTCTTAAAACAAGTGTTTGTATTGTACTATAGGTTTGTAATATACAATGCAGGTACTTCATACATTGTGTTTTATCAGCCCTCAGGTGTGCATCTGTGTACGCAAAATTCAGTGTGAGAAACAGCCCTTTAGAAATTGTATCACGAAGTAAAAGGGGCTTGGGTGTTTATTGGCCTTTATGTTTGGACTCTTGCCTCTAACATATACAGATGGTGTTGGGAAGATGTAACTACTAGAATATCATTACCTTCGAAGCAGAGTTGACTGTGTATATACTGAGACGTTAAGGGCGGAATATCTGCCGCTGGTACGAATTTAGTCACTTTAACATTGGAACTTCTGCCTCATTGAATTCAGGGTTTAATGTACTTGAAGCCGTTTCCATTCTTTCTTTACAGCTTGTGTTTTATTTATGCATTTTATATCATATAGCAAAAGTCTCTTTCCCCACCTTAACATGGAATATAAGATTGCTTTCCATTCCTGTAGCACGTTACGGACGCAAGGCAAAAAGAAAGGACTCGGAAAGTGCCTGTGTGTCTCCCTTCGCCACGCTCTGAAGAAAGAGAGCTACTGTATGAGGCATCGGCAGCATTATGACTTTCCACCTAATGTTTACTTTCAGTACTAGCCCTCCTCCTGTCCCCTACCCCCTTCCCACATTTCAGGGAAAAATGCACTTATGAAAGCACTCCTGGACGTACTGCACATAGCTTTGCGAGATGGAGATGGGCAAATCAGCACCCAGCCATGTCCTGCTGCTC
The DNA here is from genome assembly GCA_023646645.1 of Varanus salvator macromaculatus. Taxonomy (NCBI): domain Eukaryota; kingdom Metazoa; phylum Chordata; class Lepidosauria; order Squamata; family Varanidae; genus Varanus; species Varanus salvator. The sequence goes on along the minus strand of JAIXND010000621.1, from coordinate 22,660,321 downwards.
CCGGGGTTTTGGAGAGAGTAAGAGGAAATGAAGCAAGCACTTGGTGCACCTGTGTTTTCCGTGCAGAAAATGAAGAGCACATTCTACCAAACAGCCGTGCTGGGCAATTACCATTTCTGTCCATGGGGTTTGCACAGAAAGCTACACAAGCTTCATTGAAAGGAAGGAAGGAAGGAAGCCCAAGCACGGTACATGGTGGATTGTGTCCTTTTTATCCATATGTAACTTCATTTCAAATAAAAGAAAAAAAAACCCTGCTGCTTTGCCAAAGCTGTTCATCAGTTCACTGCTTCCCATTAGTGGTACTAATGGGAAATGTACAGTAACCTAGTATGGCTTGATTTCTACTGGGTTCTCTTTCTGCTTTTGGAAAGAAGTTAGAGCAACCTATTGAACACTTTCCCAAACACTTGCCCCACAGCCCTCACACGGGGCATCCTGGCGGAATTGGTTCTCAGAAGAGAGCTAACAGGATGAAACCTTTAGTTCGGCTTCTTATCCATTCAGATTGGTCTACTTAGCACCCTTCCCCTGCACCTGTTTTCTTAAATAACTTGTGTTGCCATTGAAAACCAAGATGGTAAAATAGCTATTATGACTGGCGAGTAACAAGACTGTGTCTTTTTATTGTTTATAAGAGTATGTGCTTATTCTGAGTTTGCTATTGAAAAGAAAAAAAAGACAAATTCATTTGTACCCACACATGTGATATTGCACAACGGACACCAATACCAACGATTTGTCTCCATTCCTGTGTACTCTTTAACTGTAACAATGACTTTGTAGAATCGTTATTTCTGTAGACCTTGTTACTATGTACCAAACTTTGTAGATTCTGTGAAATGTTATTTTAACAAAAACCACCAGAGTCTTTAATAGCAAAATCATTGATATTCACTTAAAAATCAATATCTTAGGAGTTTCTCAACCCCAAATATAGAAGCTCTTAACACTAACAAGTAGTGTTAATTTTCCCTGGGGGTGTTCCATGGGGACGTTACTGTATTATGACTTGATGTTGCTGCGTAGACTTTGAGACTTAACAACATTTTGGAGGGTTTTGTTGTCTACCTATGTTCTCTTGCATAGTGTGAAATCTATAAACCTTGGTTAACCTGTATATAGATAGCTCATTGTTTACTAGTCATAGTGTATCTAGAATTGCCTGTAATATTTTAGCTTCTTACTGAATGTGAGTGATGGTAGGAACATAATTTTTGTACATTATATTTACTGAGATGTTGCCTTTTTTATTTTACAAATACTTTGGAATTCAGATGTGTTTTTGCTTCCGTGAAAATTAATTTGGAAAGGTTTTTAAAATGACATTCCACTGATTTAAATCTTTGCTTGAGGTTGACTTCAATAAATTGTTCTGAATGTTCCAATTAAGTATGTGACTATTTCTCTTCACAGTCACTTCAAGCTTAAAGTTAGTTTTGGGCCTGATCCAGCCATAATTATCTTGCTGTTTTTGAAAAGTGCATTGGAAGTAAAGTGCCAGGGAATCATCCGCTGTGCCTAGATCATTGGGTTTGCAAAGAATACAGACAGGAAGTTAAGAGAGCAGAGAACTGCATGAGGGCGGGACTCCAACCAGCTGCCAGACAGCTGTATATAATTACTGTCAAAACTTTTGCAGGAATCTGCTTGGTTAACTGCCACATTTCTACTTTATTTGTAAAACGATATCCAGAGATTTGTGTCTGAGGGGAGGGGCATTCCAATCATCAAAGGGGTGGAGATGGTTCATTGGAGCTTTTCGTTCTCTTCTCCAGTGGAATGAATATTGGGAAAAGCCAGGTGGGGTGCAGCTGAAGGGGAGGCTGCAGCTCAGGACAGAAAGCAAAGGATGAGAATTAAATGTATTTATTGGTGGGAGTGGGAAAGGCACTAGGCAGCACTCAAAAGATAAATGCGGATGGGATGCAGAGTTGGAGATGGTGGCAGGACATCCTGAGATGCTTGTGAATTGAAGAGAATGTGAGCTCCTGGAGTCCTTAGCAGAGTGTGGGGAAAGCTAAGGAAAACGGAATTTGTGAAGGGATCTCCCAAGGGCTAGAAATTTGCGGTTAAGACTGAAGAGAGAACTAGGAAGTTCAGTGGGGAAAATACCCTGAAAGAGTTTTTCAAAGGGAGGGAAGTTAAAATAAACCTCCGCTAACTGCATCTGAGTATTCCTTGAGGGAATAATGGGGTGAGGGGTTGTTCAGTAGAAGGAAATATTTAGTTGGCTGACATAGGAAAAATTGGGATGGGTGTAAAAATGCAGATTATGTGATCACAAGAAACAGTGCTTAGTTCAGTGTCCCGAAGGCAGTCGGGGGAGTGGAAGTGGCTGGATGAAGAAAGCCTGAAAGGAAGGCATATGTGACTTTTCATTTTGAATTGTTTCATTGTGCTGCTGTAATTGGTATTCCACCCTGAGTACAATTGTGGAAGGGTGATAAAGTTCAGACCTTTTTTTCAGGCTGACGCTGTGAAATCGCCGGATGATAGGAGCAAATCCATTCCTCATGTTGGAGGACAAGAGTAGTTTTGTGTTGGGTTGCATCCGTCACAGCCGCCACTAGTAAGACAGGTCTACTGAAAATACGACAGTGACTCTTCTTCATCGGCTTTCTCTCTGTGAAGGCTGAGGATTCTCCTCAAATTTATATCTTTTTGGGCAGGGGCCTACACAAGACCTTTTTTGTTTCTTTCTACATCTGCATTTTCATCTTCCCCTTTCTCGGTTTGCAAAAATGCCAGGGTTCCAGCTAACCAGCCTGAAACCAGTGTCATTCTCATGGCGAGTTGCCACAATAGAATGCCAGAAAAGAGGGAAAAATCCCCAGTATGCTAACTCTTAAGATGCATGACTGGTGTGTGTGTGTGTGCGTGTGCGTGCAAGTGTGAGTCACAGCAAGTCAAAAACTTTTGCCACTGTTAAAATAAGGGTTCATAGGCCCAGTTCACTTTGCTGCCACAGACTAACCTGACTAATCTGTTATGTAGATCTGTGGGGAGGTTTTTTTCCTTTCATTAGGTCCGTTTTAAACATCCCTTTGAATCAAGGAGATTAATAAACTCCCAAGGCTTCCATTGGCTTATGCAGAGTGGCTTTAGTTTTAGAAAGGTTGGGCAGAGTTAAAACGTGTGGGTTGTGTTTTGTATTTTCCTGGAACGCCAAGATTCAGGACTTGGTGCAAAAAACATAATTGGAATAAAGAATTCTGAACCCAGACATTTTGTTTCCAGTGCTAGAGCAGACCTCACAGTTCATCCCCATCAGGTGAGAAGTCTGAGGGGAGACAGGATAGCCCTCTTCAAGTACTTCAAAGACTGTCACACCAGGATCTCTTCTTGATCTTCCCGGAGTGCAGGACACGGAATAATGGGCTCAAGGGACAAAGCCAGGTTCTGGCTGAACAATAGGAGGAACTTCCAGACGGTTAGAGAAATGGAACTCATGAACTTGGGAGGTGGTCAGCTGCTCCACACTGGAGACATTCAAGATGCAACTGGACAGCTTTCTGTTGAGGATGCTTGAGCTTGGAGTCCTGCACTGTGGTTGTAGCAAACTTTCTTCATTTTAGCATTTCTTCCTTCTGTGGCTGCTGCTGTCAAACAACTGGGAGTCAGAAATCTTTGCTGATCTACCGCAAAGCCTCAGAGATCTACCAGTGGATCCAAATCTACCATTTGGTAGATATCATTCTCAGCCCAAATGTCACCAATATTGCAAGTTCCATAAGGGACACAACTGATTTCCTGAGAACACTAGAGTCCATTGACAATTTTCCAGAAATTTCCTAGTTTCCATGGATGTTGAAGCCGTTTACAACAGCATCCCCAAACAAGATGGACCTCAAGCCACCATGAGCATCACTCCTGATGGGGCTACAGCATACCTAGTCACTAACCCTCTCACTCAGCACTTGCCCACCATTACTTCAGCTGCGGAGAGAACATTTTGCTTCAAATCAATGGCACTTCCATGGGAACCTGGATAGGCAGAGCCTGGCAACAAGTGACCTTCCCTTCTGGACTACTGCAATACACTTTACATGGGGCTACCATTGAAGAATATCCAGTTGCTTCCACTGGTACAAAACAGAGTGGCCAGGCTATTGAGAAGGACCACCAGATAGGACCATATAATGCCATTCTTGTTCCATCTGGACTGGCTGCCAACTGGAGTCCGTGTCTTACGGTGATGGCAATGACAGAATAAAAACTCTAAATGGTTTAGGGCCTGGTTATCTAAAGCAATACTGCCTTTCCGATATACCTGTCCAGTCCTTTCTAAGGATCTGCCTGGGTAGGATGTTGTGCTGAAACAAAAATTTGAAAGTCAGACTGAGCCTTTCAGTATTGAACGGCATATAAAAAATTTAAATGAATGAATGAATGAAAATTTCAGAATGCAAGTTGACTTTTAGAATTAACCTTTTGCTTACACAAATTAAGTTAAAAGAATAAAAGCGAAGTGTCAAATAAAACAAGATTTGTACATACTACTTTCCCTGCAACCCTTTAAAAAGCATTAAATTGAGAATACAGATTTGAAATGCTCCGAGAAAACATTGAAATCAGCAGTACAAACTTGAGACAAAGCTCTCTGCTTAGTCAAATTTCACTAAGGAACAGGTATCTTGTTCAATAACTCTTAAATATTTGCCTTTTTTGGTCCTCTCTTTCTGTAGCAGCCTTCTCCATTGCCAAAGATGCAAAAAGGGAACAAAACCAATCCTCTCCTGTCTTAACGATGTCTAAACTCGTACCATCTCTGCATTTATTCCTGAGAAAATGAAAGTGGCATCACTTGACCTATAGATGTCACCCGCAGCCAAGTTACTTTGTACTTCAACCAGCTCTATTATTCCTTCAGAGCCAAACAATGGCCAATTTTGCACCTAATGTAGCATGTGAAAGGTGCATGCTTGGCACGCACACATTTCTTTCTTTGAATCCCCAGATGTCTGCTAGTGCCAGCAGTTACAGGCCTCTGGCCAAGCCCAAGATTAATGTGTCCTGGTCCAGGCCTTGTACTGTCTTCTGAACTGTGAAGAAATTCGGGGCGGGGGGGGGGGATTTTTATGCACCTCCTCGCTTGGAATGCAGAAGGCCTCTGCTGCAAAAATCTTTGCCTCCCACATCTCCCTTTAGGAGAAAAGACCTCATAATCCTGTGTAGGACAAGTGAGAACTGAGGTGTTCAGAAACAGCTCAGCAATGCGCGGGGAGCTGGACTCAGTGGCCCTCTTGGCCCCTCCCAGCTCTACTGTTCTAGCATTCTCCAGTGTGGCGAGCTTGCCCTCCCTAACTCATGTCGTCTTATCTGCAGCGGAACAACTGCAATCAATTTGGAATTCACACCCCACATCAGAGAACAACCAGTGTCCTGGTGAGTGATACAAATTGGGCCACTCTTCTGAGGCAATAAAAGTTCATTCAGGAATGCAAGGTTTTTGTTACGCATAGCTCTTCCATGGAAATGTGTACAAGTTTTCCTGCTTTGACTCAAGTGGAAAAAGAGTTTTCATCACCAAGAGCTGGTCCAACAGAAGAGCAATTCAGGATAAAGTTCTCAGTGGCTGCTAAATCCTAACAACTATATTCTACTTTCAATATCAGAGAAACTGCTTCCATATAACAGTTACTGGATACATGAGCAGGAACGTGGAATTGTACTTCATTGGCTTCACACAGCCATCCAGTTGGCTAGTACAGGAACAAAACACTGGCCTAGATTTGATCCAGGTTGGCTTTTCTTCAGTCCTTATGTAACTTGATATTGTTTTAAAGTACTGTTTCAGCAAACAGTATCTTTCAACATATTCTCGACCATCGTGACCACAGCCTCAGCCAGACTTCCTACAAGGCCTTCCATCCTTGCCTAAGCAAGATTGTCATGTTTTCCCAAACACTGTTGCCTCTGAATTGTCTTACATGAAAACAACTTTAATTAAATCCAAATTAAATTCTACAAATTTGTACTATCTTAAATGAGATCCTTTCCATTTCAAAACACTTCTTTGTGCATCATTAAAGTAGTCATACACAGGACCATTGCAAATGTTAGGAAAACTCTTTTGTCTGTAAAGTAAAAGAGTAACATGTAAAACCAAACCTATTAGCAAAACAAAAGAAACTTCCTTGGTAAATAAGTGTGGAAATGAAACGATATTACAATAGGAAGCTTCAGTCTGAAAAGCAAGCATATTGGATTAACAATTCAAGTCCCTATATAAGATTTGTAACTTTTAAAGAGCAATTATTTCCCCTGAACTGGTGTCCAGCACAGTGGGTGATGACCACACACGGAGGTGTTGAAGAACCGTTCTACCTCCCACCCCCTTTGGAGGAAAAGAGAGAAAGGGCAATTTAAAACATTCAGTCTGACTGAGGAGGTAATGCGATATTTACCTAAGCTCCACCGTTTTACCTCTGGATAGATACACATAGGACTGCAAGGTTTGGTGGCTTCTCTCCATAGCTGGTGCAAATTCGAGAAACATTCGTGGCTTATCTCTGCATGGAGATTTTGCTTGCTTGCAGTGATATCCTGGGAAACATGTTGGCCTCTACAGGCCACTGTGTGGCTGCAGGGGGTACTCCTCTGCCATGCAATGGAGCAAAGCAACTTTTAGATTACACAGAATTCCCCTCTCTGCTTTTACCAAAACAAACTGCTGCTGTTAGTCGCAAAGTCGTGTCCAACCCATCGCGACCCCATGGACAACATTCCTCCAGGCCTTCCTGTTCTCCACCATCCCCCAGAGTCCACTTAAACTCACACTGACTGCATCAGTGATTCCATCCAGCCACCTCATCCTCTGCCATCCCCTTCTTCTTTTGCTGTCAATTGTTCCCAGCATTAGGCTCTTCCTCAGTGAGTCCTTCCTTCTCATTAGGTGGCCAAAGTATTTCAGGTTCATCTTCAGTATCTGGCCTTCTAAAGAGCAGTCAGGGTTGATCTCCTCTAGGACTGACCAGTTTGATCGCCTTGCAGTCCAAGGGACTCGCAGGAGTCTTCTCTAGCACCACAATTCAAAGGCCTCAATCCTTTTGCGCTCAGCCTTCCTTATGGTCCAGCTTTCACAGCCATACATTGCAACTGGGAAAACCATCGCCTTGACTATACGCACTTTTGTCGGCAGGCTGATGTCTCTGCTTTTTAGTATGCTGTCTAGATTTGCCATAGCTTTCCTACCAAGGAGCAAGTGTCTTTTAATTTCCTGACTGGAGTCCCCGTCTGTGGTGATCTTGGAGCCCAGAAAAATAAAAATCTGTCACTACCTCCATTTCCTCCCCATCTATTTGCCCGGAAGTGAGAGGACTGGATGCCATGATCTTAGTTTTCTTAATGTTGAGTTTCAGGCCAACTTTTGCGCTCTCCTCCTTCACCCGCATCAAGAGGCTCTTTAGTTCCTCTTCACTTTCTGCCATGAGAGTGGTATCATCTGCATATCTGAGGTTGTTGATATTTCTCCCAGCAATCTTGATTCCAACTGGTGATTCATCTAGCCCTGCCTTTCTCATGATGTGCTCTGCATACAAATTAAATAGGCAGGGTGACAGTATACAGCCTTGCTGAACTCCTTTCTCAATTTTCAATCAATCAGTGGTTCCATGTCCAGTTCTCACTGTTGCTTCATGGCCTGCATATAGGTTTCTCAAGAGACAAATAAGATGGTCTGGTACTCCCATCTTTTTAAGAACTTGCCACAATTTGTTGTGATCTCACAGACTGCAGGTGGCGCAGTGGTTTAAACTGCTGTGCTGCTGGGCTGGTTGATCGAAAGGTCGCTGGTTCGAATCTGCACAACGGGGTGAGTTCCTGTTGCTCCGTCCCAGCTCCTGCCAACCTTGCAGTTCGAAACCATGCAAATGCAAGTAGATGAAAAGGTACCACTTCAGTGGGCAGGTAACAGCGTTCCGTGCGCTTTGGTGCTTAGTCATGCTGGCCACGTGAGCACGGAGACTGTCTGTGGACAAATGCTGGCTCCCTTGGCTAGGAAACGAAGATGAGCTGTGCCCCCTGGAGTCAGGCATGACTGGACTTAATGTCAAGGGGAAACCTTTACTTTTACCTTTACATAATCAGGCTTTAGCATAGTCAATGAAGCAGAAGTATGTTTTTGGTTGGTTGGTTGGGGTTTGTTTGTTTGTTTTTTTGGAACTCCCTAGTTTTCTCCGTGATCCAGCGTATGTTGGCAATTTGATCTCTAGTTCCGCTCCCTCTTGAAACCCTGCCTGTACTTCTGGAAGTTCTCGGTCCACATATTGCTGGAGCCTAGCTTGTAGGATTTTGAGCGTAACTTTGCTAGCAGGTGAAATGAGTGCAATGGTGCGGTAGTTTGAACATTCTTTGGCATTGTCCTTCTTTGGGATCAGAATGTAAACTGACCTTTTCCAATCCTGTGGCCACTGTTGAGTTTTCCAAATTTGCTGGCATATTGAGTGTAGCACTTTTACTGCAACGTCTTTCAGGATTTTGAATAGCTCAGCTGGAATACTGTCGCCTCCACTAGCTTTGTTGTTGCTCAGACTTCCTAAGGCCCATTTGACTTCACATTCCAGGATCTCTGGCTCGAGGTCAGTGACCACCCCATCGTGGTTATCAGGGACGTTAAGCTCTTTCTTGTATAGTTCCTCTGTGTAATCTTGCCACCTCTTCTTAATCTCTTCTGCCTCTGTTAAGTCCCTGCCATTTTGGTCCTTTATCATGCCCATCTTTGCATGAAATGTTCCCTTCGTATCTCCAATTTTCTTGAAGTGATCTCTGGTCCTCCCTATTCTATTGTTTTCTTCTATTTCTTTGCACTGTTCATTGAAGAAGGCATTCTTATCTCTTCTAGTTATTCTCTGGAATTCTGCATTCAATTGTTTGTATCTTTCTCTTTCTCCCTTGCCTTTCGCTTCCCTTCTTTCCTCAGCTATTTGTAAAGCTTCCTCAGACAGCCATTTTGCTTTCTTGCATTTCTTTTTCTTTGGGATGATTTTAGTTGCTGCCTCTTGTACAGTGTTGCGAACCTCCGTCCATAGTTCTTCAGGCACTCTATCAGATTTAATTCCTTAAATCTATTTGTCACCTCCACTGTATATTCATCAGGGATATGATTTAGGTCATACCTCAGTGGCCTAGTGCTTTTCCCTACTTTCTTCAACTTAAGCCTACATTTTGCAACCGGAAGCTCATGATCTGAGCCACAGTCAGCTCCTGGTCTAGTTTTTACTGACTGTATAGAACTTCTCCATCTTTGGCAGCAGAGCACATAGTCAATCTGATTTCTGTGTTGACCGTCTGGTGATGTCCATGTGTAGAGTCGTCTCTTGGGTTGTTGGAAAAAAGTGTTTGCTATGACCATCGTATTCTCCTGACAAAATTCTACCAGCCTGTGCCCTGCTTCATTTTGTACTCCAAGGCCAAAGTTGCCTGTTATTCCGGTTATCTTTTGGCTTCCTACTTTAGCATTCCAATCCCCCATGATGATAAGGACATCATTTTTTGGAGTTAATTCTAGCAGGTATTGTAGGCCTTCGTAGAACCGGTCAACTTCAGCCTCTTCAGCACCAGTGGTTGGGGCATAGACTTGGACTATTGTGATGTTGAATGGTTTGCCTTGGATTCGAACTGAGATCATTCTGTCATTTTGGAGATTGTATCCCAGTACTGCTTTTCCTACTCTTTTATTGACTATGATGGCTACTCCATTTCTTCTGAGGGACCCTAAATGTAGCTGGATGTGGCAGGTGTGGTTTTGGTTTTGTTGTCTTCCATTTTGTTTGGAAATTGGTCCTGTTAAATATTCAGACGTGTACAGTTTGCTGCCCTCTTCCTGTTTTGTTGCTCCCCAAGTGAATGGCAGCATGGTAAGATTGGTGGCCTGGGACACTTATGGAAGCCTGCTATATAGGGGCACAGAACGCGGAGTATGATGTTGTTAGGGAAGGATACAATCCCACACAAGCACAGACAGCAAACAAGGCCTACACTTCCCAGCATGCCCCTTCTGGGCTGAGAAAGGCCTAGATCTCCCAGCATGCCCCTCGTGGACCGAGAAAGGCCTACAACTCCCAGCATGCCCCAACAGAGGCTGCATCAAGGGCTTGTAGTTCCCAGCATGCCCTAGCCAAAGTGAAAAGAACGCTTTACAATTCCAGCCTTCTGCAGCTGTCTGAAGCAGAGTTAAAGGCCTTTTGTTTTCCTGTCAGAACACGTGTGGATTAAGCCCCCAGTGGAATGTATTTCAACCGCTCTGCGAAGGTAAATATAGTGCAAAGCACTGCAGTTGCATTTCTTCCAGGAACCTGCTGGAACGGGGCTTAGAAAAGGGGACTCGAGGCGGAAAGTCCTGCACGGGCCGGGGAGGGGGGGCTGCCCTGTCCGCCCACCAGCCCTCAGGGGCCACTTCCCGAGCCGTGGCCGGGCCCGCTCGTGCACGCGCTTGGTGCCCCGCGCGAGCCGCCACGTCGCAGCCCCGCCGCGCGCCCTCCGTGCGGCTCGCGGGGGCCCCGCCTGCACCCCGGATGCGAGCCGGGCCGAGATGCGCCGCGGGGCTTTCGCCTCCTCCCCTGAGGACGCCGCCCCGAGGGAGCCCCCGCACACGCGGGGCGACCGCTTGCACAGCCAGCCCGGCGCCCCCTCTCGCGGGCGCGCCCCGCTCCGGAGACCGCGCCTGCGGGCGGGGGGGGGGGGCCGTGCGCGCCAGTCGCGCCGCTGCAGCAGCAGCAGCTCCATCTCCTCCTCCTGCCCCCCCGCGAAAGGAGGGGCCCGCGGCCAATCCCGGCTGCCCCCCCCGTGCTTGCTGAGCGGGGGCGACGCGCCCAGGACGTGCCCCCACCGCCCCCCGCGCGCGGGCGGCCGGAGCGGCTGCCCAGCCGGCCGCCCCTCCTCCCCGTTTTTCCTGAAAAGGGTCCAGGCGGGCGGGGCGGGCGGCCCTGTCCTAAAATGCCCTTTCCCGCCGCCCCCGCCCCCCCGGAGGCGTCCCGAAGGCCGCTCTCGCGAGGCGGGGGCGGCGGGGGCGCCCGTGGCTGCGCGCTTTGTTCGCCTCCCGGGCGCTGGCTCGGGCTGGCAGCAAACTTTGCCGGGGGCGGCCGCGCCGCCCGCTTCCCGCCCCCA